>CM069164.1:3120938-3222449 GCA_035221665.1 Okamejei kenojei
AGTTGGACAGGCTAGATGCAGGAAGACTGTTCCCAATGTTGGGGAAGTCCAGGACAAGGGATCACAGTTTAAGGATAAGGGGAAAATCTTTTAGGACTGAGAGGAGAAAAACATTTTTCACACAGAGAGTGGTGAATCTGTGGAATTCTCTGCCACAGAAGGTAGTTGAGGCCAGTTCATTGGCTATATGTAAGAGGGATTAGATGTGGTCTTTGTGGCTAAAGGGATCAGGGGGTATGGAGAGAAGGCAGGTACGGGATACTGAGTTGGATGATCAGCCATGATCATATAGAATGGCGGTGCAGGCTCGAAGGGCCGAATGGCCTACTCCTGCACCTGTTTTCTATGTTTCTATGTTACTATGTTTCTACTAGTGGGAGAGCCTAGGACCAGAGGTCATAGCCTCAGAATAAAAGGGCATTCCTCTAGAAAGGAGATGAGGAGGAATTAAGGAATTATGTCTGAAGAAGAGTTTTGGCCCGAAACTTTGCCTATTTCCTTCGCTCCATAGATGCTGCCGCACCTGCTGAGTTTCTCTAGCAGTTTTGTCTACCTTCGATTTTCCAGCATCTGCAGTTCCTTCTTGAACAAAATGAGGAGGAATTACTTTAGTCAGACGGTGTTGAACCTGTGAAATTCATTGCCACAGATGGCTGTGGAGGCCAAGTCAGTGGATATTTTTAAGGTGGACATTAACAGATTCTTGATTAGTGCGGGTGTCAGAGGTTATGGGGAGAAGGCAGGAGAATGGGGTTGAGTGGGAAAGATAGATCGGCCATGATTGAATGGTGGAGTAGACTTGATGGGCCGAATGGCCTAATTTGCTCCAATGAACTTAAGAAGGCGCAGACAGCATTGAACTGACAGGATGTCAACTCAACACAAACACAGTGAATGTGAGGTAAGTCGAGTCCACTTCACCCAACTGTGGAGGAAGCTTGTTGGCAGACGGGCTCAAGAATGGGAGCAAGAGTATGATGTTACAATCACACAGAGATGTCAGCCAGACCGGTGTCTCGGGGGACAAATCCAGTATTGTTAGATTCATAAGCTGCTTCTCCCTGTAGGTCATTTTGGAAAATGACTGCGGTTTGATATTACAACGGCACATCTCTCCATCTGTACTGGCTCCTTCTGGCAGACAGATGAAAACTCCATAGCAAGCGGAACCTCGGGGCACAAGATGATAATATCAAAGGATAGCAATCTGTTCAGGGAACAGATCTGACTGTTCAGCACTCATTAAAACTGGATTTACTGTAGAGGGGGGTGAAAGAAATCATCTCCCTTCATCAGATTGTGTCGTTACTTGAGTGACATTACTGCAGCAGCGGTGTAATTACCAGGAGGATGGCAAGACTTGCTCGGGTGAGAATATTGGGAGGAAAAAAAAAACGCTAAACGGTCAGTACTCTGAAGGCTAAAGTCCAAGGTGACCAAGGAAGATTCACCGATGACACAAGGAACTGCAGATGCTGGAATCTTGAGCAAGAACACAAAGCTGTGGAGGAACTCAGCGAGTCAGCTAGGGGTGGGAATGAACTGACAATGTTCCAGGTCAGAAACAAAAAAGGACAGAAAGTGCAGGAGTATCTCAGTGGGTGGAGCAGCATGTCTGGAGAACATGGACAGGTGATGCTTTGGGTCAGGACCTTTCTTCAGGTTGCAAGGAAAGTTGGAAGGTGGGAGGAGCAGGACAAAGCCTGCAGTTAATATGTGTAGGAAAGAACTGCAGACGCTGGTTTACATATAAGGTAGACACAAAATGCTGGAGTAACTCAGCGGGACAGGCAGCATCTGAGGAGAGAAGGAATGGGTGAACTTTTGGGTCGAGACCGTGCTTCAGACTGAATCTTCTCTCCAGAGATGCTGCTGTTAATCCAGAATTTTGTGCCTGCCTGCAGTTTGATGCAGGTGAGGGTGGGGTTTGAGAGGCAGATGTTGGTTGGACAAAGGCCAGAGATGAAAAAACAGGCGTGAGACAAAAGGCTTGAACAGTTGTGAATTGTGAAGCTAGAGGAAGGAGTGTAGGTGGAAGGGGAGGGGGAGGGGAGATATCGGCCAGGTCCAGGTGGGGCAGGGGCACGGGAGAAGGGGGAGGTGGGGGTTGGGAGGGGGTGGGTGTTGTTAACAGAATTAAAGGACGTCCTTTTAGAAAGGAGATGAGGAGAAATTTCTTTAGTCAGAGGGTGGTGAATCTGTGGAACTCTTTGTCACAGAAGGCCAAGTCAGTGGATATTTTTAAGGCAGAGATAGATAGATTCTTCGATTAGTACTGGTGTCGGTGATTATGGGGAGAAGGCAGGAGAATGGAGTTAGGAGGGAAAGTTAGATCAGCCATGATTGAATGGCGGAGTAGACTTGATGGGCCGAGTGGCCTAATTATGCTCCTATTCCTTATGACCTTATCTAAATTTGATTTTAACAAAATTGAAGGCAGTCCCTCTTCTTCAGACAGGAGGAAGGTTTACTGACTGTCCAAAGATGGAGGAAATGATACTGGGGGTAGAACTGGAACTGGAGAGGAAGAGTGAAAGACATGGGGTCAGCGATCAACACTGTCCATGTCAACGCAAGGGACACATTAGTAAGAGTCAGGAGCTGGAGGGGGAGGAGGATGGGATTCTGGGCTTACTCTCTGCAAGGCTGCTTCGTGAAAGGGGAATGGACTTCCAACTACCGCCCGAGAAAATAGATCACACAATGTTGCGGACAAGTGCTCATGTTAGCACCTCGGTATGAAAGGACCACATGCACAACCCACGCTGAACACCCACTCAACTCCCCATGGGGATGAGGAGAGAATATTAGCAGTCCATGTCTGCAGTGAAGAAAACTAACGGAGCCTCACACGCACTTAACACTATAATAGTGTCATCACTGTTACATTGTGGTGGTTTATAGTAACGCTATAGGTCACCATAATGGCTTCCGTAAACCTACCAGCACTGAACTGAGAATAAAGGGCCTGTCACACTCGTAGCAGGTCGCAGAAAAAGTGGTGACTGGACCCCCCCACGACAATGTCTACGACAAGCCACGACAACCTACCAGCTAGTCGATGTCACGCTGCGGCAAGCTACCGACAACCGGCGACCCATTAGGACGTCCACCTACGACCACACCTACGACAACCTACGTCCACACAGGCGACAACCTACGACAACCAAAGTCAACCTAGGTCCACCCGCGACAAGCTACGACCCTGTTTGCGACAACTGAAGACAATTCAGTCGCCGGTTGACGTAGGTTGACGTAGGTAGTCGCCAATGGAATTCACCAAAGTCGGCACCCGGCGACAGCCTACGACAGCACCTACGACAGGAGAAGACAAGCTACGTCAAGCCCACAGTCGCTGAAAAGTTTTGAACATTTCAAATTCCAGTGGCGACTAGAAAAATGTTCCGACTCTTTAGACGAATTGAGGAGACTACTCACGACCATACAGGCATCGCCCCGCGACCATGTGGCGACAGCCTAGTCGCCTGTAGTTACCAAAAAATCGCCTAAGTGGGACAGGCCCTTAAGGGTGCACTAATTCTGGTTAACTGAGGTTACACTAAAGGCAATAGTTGAGTTGCTACCTCACAGCGCCAGAGGCCCGGGTTCGATCCCGACTACGGGTGCTGTCTGTACAGAGTGTGCACATTCTCCCAGTGACCAGGTGGGTTTTCTCTGGGTGCGCCGGTTTCCTCCCACACTCCAAAGACGTGCAGGTTGGTAGGTTAATTGGCCTCTGTAAATTGTCCGTAGTGTTTAGTACGAGTGATTGCTGATCGGCTCGGACTCAGTCGGCCGAAATCCACGCTGTATTTCTAAACTAAACTGTCCACACATGCAAAGTTTCAGAGCCAAACTGCGAAGAAAACTGATAAAACTGATCCTCGCCCAGTCCTCTAACTGGAAACACCGCGTGCTTTATCCGTGACTGTACGTGACGGTATAATGTACCGGCATCTCTAACGTGACACATACGTGTATTAATCATGCTTAGGTCATGGATAGTGTAATGAATAAGTTGGAATATTTATTTCTTTCCAGTTCAGTTATTATATTACAAGTTCATGTCAACCCCAATGATGGGAATATTGATGATATAAATGTTTAATAATTCTGGCTGGATTTTTAATTGAGATGCACACCAGCATCTTTCTGGCTACAAAAACAAATCACTGGGAATATGGAACGAACACAAAATACAAGCACTTCCAAAAGGTAATTTGAGGATTACCACTGTCTAGTGAAATCACTAACCTGGTGAGGCCTGATTTCAGCAACGTTCTCTCTGTCTCTCTCGCTCTCTCTCACTCTCTCACACTCTGTCACCGTCTCTCACTCTCACTCTCGCACGCTCACTCTCTCTCATTCTCTCTCCATCTCTCACTCTCTCACTCATTCTCTCTCTCACTATATCCCCCACACTCTCACCCTCTCTCATCTGAACCCACCTCTCCATTGGCCACACATTACACATACTTGTATCCTCAGCTCCTTCAACATTAGACATATAAGTCTAATCTATTCTGGTCTAACCGGGGGATTGTCTTGCTGTCGTACGCAAATACACTTACCTGTACCTGGGGCCAGGTGAGAACTAAGAAACCATTAACCCATTGAAGTCATTAATAAAGTTATTTTATTTAATTCACATGTTTAATCAATAATGTTTTATTGTTAATGTTTAATGTTTTATGTGTCATTCCGAACTGTCACTGTGTGTCATGTTGTCACTTGAGGGCAGAGCACCAAGGCAAGTTCCTTATATGTGAATACTTGACCAATAAAATCATTCATTCATTCAAGTCGACGGATGTTGATGAAAATTGGCTGGTAATCTACTTGCAACTTTGGGTAAAATGTCAAAAACAAACCATGCTGAAGCTGTGCGAGGGCAGGACTGTGCAGGAAGGTGTGCGTGGCTTTCCCAGCCTGTGTTTTGCCTGCGTCACATCCTGCCTTTGCTGGCTGTGATCCAAAGGTTCAGTGACAATGCCCTCTTTTTAACCCGTCATATCGATTGATCGGTGCACTCCTGGGGGATGTTAACATGGTTCTACACCAGCACTGTTTCAACAAACATTAACTGGCAGATCCAACCTGATACTTCACGGTTAAAGAACAGCAAACACGACAACTGAGTGACTTCAAGTGTTTTGCCCTTGAGTGTCAGAAGGGAGGGAGATGCACGTGAATGGATCCCTGCCCTGTGTCTGAAGAATAATCAATGGGTTTGACACTTTTCAGCTAAATGACATGACACAGACTTATAACCTCAGCTCCGTCTATATTAGACAGATAGGTCTAATACGTATATTCTGGTCTATCCGGGGGGGGGGGGGGGTACAGTGGCACAACGGTATAGTTGCTGTCTTACAGCGCCAGAGACCCAGGTTCGAACCTGACTATGGTTACTGTCTGTACAGAGTTTGTACGTTCTCCCTGTGACCTGTGTGGGTTTTCTCCAGGATCTCTGGTTTCCTTCCACACTCCACAGACATGCAGGTTTGTAGTTTGGTGAGCACAGACTGGTTCTACCCAGATGCAGCACAGATCGCCACAGGAGATCCTTCTTCCCTGTGGCTATCAAACTGTACAAGTCCTCCCCCTTCTGTCATGGGGTAGACTGAGACTGACTCCCCCCCCTCCCCCCTCCCCCCCTCCCCCCCTCCCCCCTCCCCCTCCCCCCCAATATTTGCACATCCCCAATCCTTTCCAGTTGTCACTTTAATTTCATGTTTCATGTATCTTGTGTTTTATGACTGTTGGCCGATCAGTTTCCCTCCTTGGATAAACAAAGTTCTATTGTATCATATCGTTAATTGGCTTCAGTAAAGATGGCAATATGTCCCTCGTGTGTAGGATTGTGCGTGTGTATGGGGCGGGCGCTGGTCGGCCCGGACTCGGTGGGCCGAAGGGCCTGTTTCTGCGCTGTATCTCTAAACCAAACAAAGACAGCATTGTAATTCCACTTAAACAGGTACTCACGGCAAAAGTATCTCCCTCAGGCTTGTGTGTCACACTGACGGGTGGACCTGTCGTCACCTCAAACGATGGCACTGGAAGAAGAGACAGGAGGATTACCCAGAGCACATAATAGACAGAAAAATGTTCTGACAAACACCCAATCAATGCACGTTGAGGCCTAGACATTTCTAGCCCCCTCGCTCCCCCTGTAAAGTGTTGCAGTATTAGTCCTGCAGTAACACAGAGAGGCCAATACAAGGCTCAGTCCCTAAGCTGAACCAAGCAGCTTGGCTTCAAACCCCAACACTAGACGGTGTCCAAGATGGTAATTCACACAGAGATCCGCAGATCCACGAATTATAATTGGAAGTTAATAAACAGCTCTGACAGTAACAAGCCCATTTACTCTTCTGCATATCTTTCATTCATTTGTTCCATATCTCTCCATATCACCGTCTATATCTCTTGTTTCCCTTTCCCCTGACTCTCAGTCTGAAGAAGGGTCTCGATCCGAAACGTCACCTATTCCTTTTCTCCAGCGATACTGCCTGACCTGCTGTTACTCCAGCTTTTTGTGTCTATCTTCGGTTTAACCCAGCGTGTGTAGTTCCATCTACATATGATATCTCCAGAGTGTTGCTACCCAGGTAACATGCTGTCATGTCAGGGGCATCGAGGACAGGGCATCTGAGATGAAACTCTAGTGGCTTTTTTACAACCAGTCAGGTATCTGGTCAGTTAATGGCAAAGTGATCCGAATCGCTTCGTCCTTCGTTTGTCAGCAAGTTGCTGCCCCGTAAGGCACGTGCAGGTCACATCCAAGCTGGAGTGACTGCAGTTAGGTTCCCAACTAGAAGAAATACAATTTGGCAACAAATAGATAGCATAGATGTCAATATCACTACGGGGAGAATTGATGGTGTGTACGTATTAAAAAAAGGCCGTTCATTAACTTCAGGGAGCCTTGTCTGCTAAACACTGTGACAAAGAGCAGGTGTCATCTCAGCGTTGCAACAGATAAGAACCTAGACAGAACTGCAAATGGCTAACTCACCCCCCCCCCACCACACTTAATAGATAAGGAAGTCTGCGCTTCAGCAGAGAGCATTAGCTTTAGCTATTTACTTAAGCTTTGCTATGAAGGCTAAATACATTGACACATCTATTTATTACCTTACATTCTATGTTGGCCATTCCCCTCCCCATGCTTCCCCAAGATGTTAACCAGATTATAACCTACTCATGTGCAGGAAGGAACTGCGGATCCTGGTTTAAACCGAAGAGAGACACAAAATGCTGGAGTAACTCAGCGGGTCAGGCAGCATCTCTGGACAGAAGGAATGGGGGACGTTTCGGGTTGAGACCCTTCTTGATATTGAACCAAATCGACCCGAAACGTCAGCCAGCACTGTGCGTATAACCTTCCTTATAATTCTCAAAATACCCGACAACATCCAGTAAAACATGCGTTTCTATGCAATGTATATAACGTGACGGATGGAATAGAGAATGTGTTTGTACTGTGCAGGCTGTATTAGTTTGTAACAGGATTTGATCAGGAACTACACACCCACTAAAAACTTACTTTGGAAATTGGGAAGCAGATAAAAGCTATCTTGGAAAAATAAGTTTGCATGTAAACTCCTGGCAGAACAGTCTGTAAAAATGTCACTTGATGTAGATGGTTCCATCTGACCAAGACACAGAGAGGTTTGATCGAACAACTTCTCTCAGTCTTATTTCTACACCGCGACGCTGTGGCTTGGAACACAGATCAACATTGGAAAGTAACTCACTGGAGCATGCCCCTTATTAACATCATCTCCTTCAAGGCACAAGCCAGGCACACACATGCTAAGTAATAAATAGACACTCACCATAAAAGGGATTCTCCAGAATTTCTGCAGAGGAAACAAATCAAAAGGAAAATCTTTAGTTTGAAAGAAACAGACTGGGTGATTAAATTTGTGGATCGACCCGGATGGAACGGTGCATTGGAGCTGCAACTGGTCACGTCATCAGCACAGCCTGAAGAAGTGTCCCGACCCGAAACATGACCCATCCATATCCTCCAGAGATGCTCCCTGACCCGCACAGTCACTTCAGTACTTTGAGTTTTTTTCTGCAGAGCAGCAGCTCTATCACTGCACCATCGTGCTGCCCAACTCTCCTGAGATCTGATGAAAGGCTGTTAACTCTGCCTGCATCATTCCTGTCTCCAACTTAGTTTAGTTTAGCTTAGACATACAGCACGGAAACAGGCCCTTTGGCTAACCGAGTCTGCACCCACCAGCGATCCCCGCTCACTAACACTATCCTACACACATTAGGGACAATTTACATTTACCAAGCCAATTAATCTGCAAACCTGAACGTCTTTGGAGTGTGGGAGGAGACCGAACATCTCGGAGAAAACCCATGCGGGTCATGGGGATAACGTACAAACTCCGTACAGACAGCGCCCATAGTCAGGATCGAGCCCGGGTCTCTGGCGCTGCAAGGCAGCAACTCTCCCGCTGCGCCATCGTGCCGCCCAACTCTTCTGAGATCTGATGAAAGGCTGTTAACTCTGCCTGCATCATTCCTGCCCTGCTAAATATTTCCAGCATTTTCAGGTGGTTTCAGTTTGATTGCCGTATTTGACGAGTGTTGCCTTGCCATCAGCATCTCTATTGCACGAGGAAGACTCCATCTTATGAATTACAATCTATCCCACATGGTCCAGAGTGATGCCTCTGGGCTCTGTAGATTTTCCCTGATACCTCAGCCTCTCTCTTTATATAGAAACCATCTTTATGTAACAACATGTCGAGTAGACAGTCAGAAGTGACACTGATAGGATAGAGACTCAAAACCTTTTTTTCCCAGAATGGGAATGTCAATTGCTAGAGGGCATAACATTAATGTTAGAGGAGGGATGTGGAAATATGAGGAAGAAGCCATTTCTACAGAGGGTGGTGGTTGCCTGGAACGCACGGGCAGGGGTAGTGGTGGAGGCAGATTCAACAGTGGCATTTAAGAGGCTCTTGGATAGGCACGTGGATATGGAGGGAATCGAGGGATATGGTTGATATGCAGGCAGATCCGAGTTGCTCTTGCAGGGGCATTGCGTGTGGAAGGACCTGTTCCTGCCCTTCACTGTTTTATGTTCTATTTAAACAAGACTTAAAAATGAGGCCAATATTCAGCTTTTCTAGAACAGTGGCATGATCACAAAGAATAAAAGCTCATTTGTAATTTTGACCAGGACTTAGCTCAGAAAAAAAGGTACCTTCTAATCTTCCATAGAGATTTCATGAACTGCACATACTAGAACACTCACTCATCCATTTACATTCTTGTTACTCAGTCAAAGTTTTCAGTCGCACACCATTAATCCAGCATAATTCCTTTCACAATAATCATTGCTGAAAGGATTCTCATGGACTTTATTTGTGAGAATTATATTGACTGCCTCAGTCACGTCTGAACTAATGAATTCAGCTCCATTATCAGTCCAACACTTTGTTAGTATACTGTATTCATTAGATTTTTTGCAAGATTTTATTGTGAATAAATTTGCCTTTTCTACAAATAGGAACCCTGAACCACGTGTTCAGGTCAATAGCATTCCTACCGTTAATCCATATCTTTAGCACCAAAGTTAACAGCCTTACTAGTTTTAGTTTTAGAGACACAGCGTGGAAGCAAGGCATTTTTGGCCCACTGAGTCTGCGCCAACCAACAACCCCTGTACACTAGCGCTATCCTACACACTAGGGACAATTTACGATCTTTACCAAAGCCAATTAACATTCAAATCCGCATGTGTTTGGAGTGTGGGAGGAAACTGGAGCACCCGGAGAAAACCCACACAGTCACGGAGAGAATGTACAAATTCCACACAGACAGCATCCATGGTCAGAATCGAACCCGGGTCTCTGGCACTGTAAGGCTGCAACTCTACCGCTGCGCCAAGGCCAGCTAAGGCCACATTTGCAACAAGAGCGGAGGGCGTCCTTCAAAACGCTCCCAGATTTCAACATGTGTCCCCTCTTTTAGCTTTGTATAATCCTTGTCAATTTTACCTGCAACTCTGAGTATGATATTTAAATGTTGACATGTGATTGTAATTAATGTTAATTTTACCTCCTTTAGCTTTGGTAGCTATTATTATCACACCCAAAAGATGCTGAAGAGGAACATCAGTTTGAAGCACATAATCTGTTTGGGTCAATATAATAGTGGGCAAATTTCCTAAAGTTACAGTTCATGTTCCACATCAAGGACGGCAACTGCCCTGTGTTGGAAGGAACTGCAGATACTGGTTTGAAACGAAGATAGACGCAAAAAGCTGGAGTAACTCAGCGGGACAGGCAGCATCTCTGGAGAGAAGGAATAGGTGACGTTTCTGGTTGAGACCCTTCTTCAGGCCAGGGTCTTGACCCAAAATATCACCAGAGATATTTGTAACTCAGCCTGTCCCGCTGAGTTACGGTAACTGCCTTGTTTATAGACGGTTCACTGATTCATACCTACGTGAGGATATTTTAGTGTGAATAAGTGTGTCAGTGAGGGTTGGTGTGTTAATGAAGGTGGGTGCACGGTGAGGATAGGTGTTTCCGCCGAGCGGGGTCAGTCCCTCTACTAGGCCCAGCTCACCCACCGTGGATGCTGAATGGACCCACACAGTGAGAGCAAGGAAGTACTCGCACGCGATTGCCGAGGACAAGGTGGGCATCAGTGAGTGAGGTAGGTCATCAAAGAGCGAGGGGTCCATCACCGAGCGAGGCGTCCATCGAGATAAGAGAGAATACTTTGGGATAGGAGTTGCTGGCATTTGGAAGAGAATGGGAACTTTATGGACAGTCACTATGGCAGGTTACGTCCTACCAACTTGATTGAGCATTTTGAGCAGGTGATGAAGGTGATTGAAGGTGATTGACTGGAGTTTAGAAGGATGAGAAGGGATCTCATTGAAACATATAAGATTGTTAAGGGCTAGAGGCAGGAAACATGTTCCCGATGTTGGGGGAGTCCAGAACCAGGGACCACAGTTTAAGAATAAGGAGTAAGCCATTTAGAACGGAGACGAGGAAACACTTTTTCTCACAGAGAGTTGTGCGTCTGTGGAATTCTCTGCCTCAGAGGGCGGTGGAGGCAGGTTCTCTGGATGCTTTCAAGAAAGAGCTAGATAGGGCTCTTAAAAATAGCGGAGTCAGGGGATATGGGGAGAAGGCAGGAACGGGGTACTGATTGGGGATGATCAGCCATGATCACATTGAATGGCGGTGCTGGCTCGAAGGGCCGAATGTCCTACTCCTGCAAATATTGTCTATTGTCTATTGTCTATTGATTGATGAGGAAAGGGAGTGGATTTTGAGAGTGCTTGGATTTTGGTTTGGCATTTGATAAAGGCCCTCACGCTAGGCTGATCCAGATGATTCAGTTGCATTGGATCCACAGTGATTGGATTCAGAACCGACTTACCCATAGAAGACAGAGGGTTGTGGAGGAAGGACAATATTCAGGCTGGAGGTCTCCGATTAGACCCCTGGTCTCCCTGGGGATCTGTGCTGGGATCTCTGTGGTTTGTGATTATATAAAAATGACTTGGAAAAATGAAGTCTCGTTGATTGGCGGGTTTGCGGACCACATCATAAATGGTGGAGTTGGGGGTGGTGAAGAAGGCTGTCAAAAGATACAACAGCATTTTAGATCCGCTACGGATATGGGCAGTCCAATGGCAGATGGTGTTTAATCCAAGAAAGTGTTGCATGCTGGAAGATTTCATGTAAGTGGAAGATATACAGTTAATGGTAAACGGAGAGTATACAGTTAACTAAACAACAGGGGCGTGCACAGCGACCTTGGGATCCAAGTTCATAGCTCCCCGGAAGTGGCAACACAAGTAGATAGAATGGTAAAGAAGGCATGTAGTTTCCTTGCCTTCATTATTGAGGCTGGAAATGATGTCGCAGCCTTTGGTTCAGCTGCATTTGGATAATGTGTGCAGTTGTGGTCAGCCCATTGTAGGAAGGTTGTGGAGGCTTTAGAACGGAAGCAGAAGAGGGTTACCAGAATACTGCCTGGATTAGAGAGTGTTAGCAAGTGTAAGGAGAGAGGTTGAACAAGCTTCAAGGGTACACAAAAAGCTGGAGAAACTCAGCGGGTGCAGCAGCATCTAAGGAGCGAAGGAGATAGGCGACGTTTCGGGTCGAGACCCTTCTTCAGACTGGTCAGGGATCAGGGAAACGAGAGATATAGACGGTGATGTGGAGAGATAAGGAACAATGAGTGAAAGATATGCAAAAAAATATCGGTGATAAAGGGAACAAGCCATTGTAAGCTGTTTGTGGTGTGAAAATGAGAAGCTGGTGCGACTGGGGTGGGGGAGCGAGATAGAGAGAGAGGGAATGCCAGGGCCCGAGGGCTGAGGGAGAGGTGGGAAGGGGAGGAGACAGCAAGGGTTAACAGAATTGAGAACAAGCTTCGATTGTTTTCTCTCGAGCATCAGAGGTTGAGGGGATACCTGATAGAATTTTCTAAAATTATGAGAGGCATTAATAGGATAACCAGTCAGAACTTTATTCGCAGGATGGAAATGTCAGAGCGGAGTGCGTAGTATTAATGTAGGAGGGGGAATGTTTGAAGGAGATGTGAGCGGCAGGTTTTTTGTGGGTGCCTGTATCGCGCTGCTTGGGGTGGTGGTGGAGGCAGACACAATAATGGCATTTAAGAGGCTTATAGATAGGCACATAGATATGCAGAGAACAGTGAGGTCTCGATCATGTACAGGTAAAGGAGATTAGTTCAACTTGGCATCACAGACATTGTTAGCTGAAGGGCCTGTTCCTGCCCTGTACTGTTCAATGTGCAGGAAGGAACTACAGATGCTGGTTTAAACCGAAGATAGACACAAAAAGCTGGAGTAACTCAGCATTTCTGGAGTAAAGGAAGATGCTGTCTGACCTGCTGTTACTCCAGCTTTTTGTGTCTATCTTCTGTACTGTTCAATGTTCTATATAGTGAAAGACTCCTGGTACATAATGTAGGTACAGGTAACCAAGATAGCAGTGCTCGAAAAGGAACTGGTTGAAGATATCAACCTCTGTTCTCTGCAATTGTGCATTAAATGTCCAGTCAGTCACAAATACAATGTTGCATTTTGCTTCCGGACTCCTTTCATGGCAAACATTCCAACTGAATTTAGAAGGATGAGAGGTGATCTTATAGAAACATATAAAGTTCTTTAGGGATTGGACACGCTTGATGCAGGAAAAATGTTCCCCATGTTGGAGGAGTCCAGAACCAGGGGTCAGTTTAAGAATAAGGGGTATGTAGTGGCACCATACGTGGTGAATAAAGGTGAGACTTCAGGTTGGTGCAAACAGTTATTTATTCGGTAGTCATACGTTACGTGGGTGCGCTAACTATATTACTGTGTGCTGTAGCTGAGCGAGGTTGTTCCCTCGGGCTCAGCTACCGGTTAACTCTCCAAGGTCTCGTGGTAAGAGACCTTATGTACCAGGACACTCCCTCTAGCCCATGACGTCACGTGCCTGCCCTCGTATCTCCTGACGAGGGTTCGAGCATAAGTGGCCCGAGTTTAGGCTGACGCCACAGGTAGGTCAGTTAAGATTGAGATGAGGAAAAACTTTGTCACCCAGAAAGTTGTGAATCTGTGGAATTCTCTGTCACAGAAGGCAGTGGAGGCCAATTCACTGGATATATTCAAGAGAGAGTTCGATACAGCTCTTGGGGCTAACGGAATCAAGGGATATGGGGAGAATGCACAATTGCTGAGAACAGAGGTTGATTTCTTCAACCAGTTCCTTTTCAAGCACTGCTATCTTGGTTACCTGTACCTACATTATGTAGCAGGAGTCTTTCACTATATAGAACATTGAACTGTACAGAAGATAGACACAAAAAGCTGGAGTAACTCAGCAGGAGCAGGATACTGATTTTGGATGATCAGTCATGATTACCTGAATGGCGGTGCTGGCTTGAAGGGCCAAATCGCCTACACCTGCACCTATTTTCTGTTTCTATGTTTCTAATTTCTGAAGCAGTCTGTAATACTGCAGTCTGTTCATTATACTTCACACATTGATGCATTAAAAACAGGGGATATATTTCTACCCTGTGGATATTTTTTAAACATACATTTATTAGTATAAACATAGAGATATGGAGTAATATAGTTTAAACAGGCCTTTGGCCCAACCTGTCCACGCTGGGCCCATTTGCCAGCTTTTGGCCCATTTCCCTCTAAACATTCCCTATCCTTGTATCTGTCCTAATGTCTTTTAAATGTTGTTCTAGTACCTGCCTCAACTAACTCCTCTGGGAGTTTGTTCCATATACCCACTTCTCTCTGTGTGAAGAGATTTCCCCTCAAGTCTCTTTTAAATCTTTCCCCTCTCAAATGAAACCTATGACTCCTATTTCTTGATTCCTCTTCCCTGGAGTAAAAGACTGTATATTCACCTGAACTATGCCTCTCATAATTCCTCTCCGTAAAGTCAACACTTGGTCTCCTGCACTCCAGGCAATGAAGTTCTAGCCCGTCTCTTAACTTTTCTTCGCAGCTCAGGTCTTCAAATCCCGGCCACATTTTTGTAAATCTTCATTGCACTCTGTTCCGCTTAATGGCATCTTTCCTATCGTGGGGTGACCAAAACTGAACACAATACTGTAAGATAGACGCAAAATGCTGGAGTAGCTCAGCGGGACAGGCAGCGTCTCTGGATAGAAGGAATGGGTGATGTTTCGGGTCGCGACCCTTCTTCCGAAGAAGGGTCAATCTTTCTATCCAGGGACGCTGCCTGTCCCGTAGTTACTCCAGCATTTTGCATCTATCTTCAGTTTAAACCAGCATCTGCAGTTCCTTCCTGCAACAATACTGTGAGTGTGGCCTCACCAACAACTTGAACAATTGCAACATAATGTCCCACTTCTTGTCCTCAGTGTTCAGACAAACACAGAACAAGGTGCTACTCTTCACCACCTTATCCACCCGTGATGGATGCCACTTTCAAGGCGCTGTGTATTTGTAGACCTAAGTCCGTCCCCTCCACAACGTGCCCCACGACCCTGCCGTAAACTGGGTTGACTTTCCAAAGTGCAGCATCTCACACTTTTCTCAACTCAAAGCCACTTGCTGTTCCTCAGCTATCAAACAGCGATCAAAATTGCCACGGATATCAAAGACATTCAGATCCATATAAAAACTGTCAGCAAATGCAAAATATAGAACACATAACAGCACATGTACTGCACATGGCCATGCTGAACATGATGCCGTTAAACCAGTCTCCGCTGAAGCATGCCATCCATATACAGCCATTTCCTGTATATCCATAAGCCTATTTGAAATAAATAATCAAAAAATGAAAAAGTAAAGTTAACTAAAAAGCAAAAATAATTAAAAACATTACATTAACGTTCAATATTTTCCAAAGTAATCTACTTCCCCTTGCTTCTTAATTGTATGTCCCAGAACTCCACAGTGAGAGGCACAGTGTCGCAGCGGTAGAGCCAGAAACCCGGGTTCCATCCTGACTACTGGTGCTGTCTGTATGGAGTTTGCACGTTCTCCCTATGACTATGTGGGTTTTTCTCCATGATCTCCGGTTTCCTCCCACGCTCCAGAGACGTACAGCTTGGCATGTTTATTGGCCTGGTGTAACTGCATCATGGTGTGTGTGGGATAGTGCCAGTGTAACGGGGTGATCGCAGGTCGGCGCAGGCTCGGTGGCCTGAGGGCCTGTTTCTGTGCGGTATCTTGAAACTAAACTAAACTAAATCACCAGCGTCGGGCCCGGTGACAGATCGGACCTGACCTAGGGCGTGAGGTGAATCTCCAGTTAGAGCTGAGGGATTCCTGCAACACTCTCTCACACGGCACTCAGAATATGTCTGTGATTTGAATTGCTGAATGCCAGCCTCTGAGTGAAATCATCGACAGAATACAGCACGAGCTGATTCCCGCCGTGATCCTGAATCTTTAAATAAAGCTGCCGGAAACATTCCATGTACACTGAGAAGGGGTGTGTGGTTGAGCACTGGTGTGTGCAGGTGGAAGGGGTACACAACCTTGTCCGTGGGCAGCAGTGGGAGATAATGGAACCGTCTGCACTGAATATGAAGTGGGCAAGGCACAGGTCAGCTTTTGTGAACAAAACAAAGTGCCCAGTCCCACAGCACTGACTTGCATCCAGCAGCAGGAATAAAAGACTACAAGCTGTTTTTTTTTCCCTCCAACCAGTTTAATCGTTCTGCCCAGTTACAAATCTCTGCCTTTCTCCTCATTGTTATGTGGTTCAGAACTTCATTGTGATTCATAACCCTCCTTGTCACAGCTTTCTGCTGTGCCTCGTGGGGCACTCTTCAGTTCAGTTAAAAGATACAGTGGGGAAACAGGCCATTCGGCCCACCGAGTCTGTGCTGACCAGCGATCCCCGTACACTGATGGCGAGCTGTAGAGCTGCTGCCTTACAGTACCCAGGTTCGATCCTGACTACGGGCGCTGTCTGTACGGAGTTTGTGCGTTTATCCCCGTGACTCCATGGGTTTGCTCCGAGATCTTTGGTTTCCTCCCACACTCCAAAGGCTTGTAGGTTAATTGGCTTGGTGTATGTGTAAATTGTCCCTAGTGAGTGTAGGATAGTGTTAATGTGCGGGGATTGTTGGTCGACGTAGACTCAGTGGGCCGAAGGGCCTGTTTCACCGCTGCATCTCCAAACCAAAAATCTAAACTGACACTATCCGATGCAGTAGGGACAATTAACAATTTACAATTTTTACCTGAGCCAGTTAACCTACAAACCTGCATGGCTTTGGAATGTGGGCGGAAACCAGACTACCTGAAAAAAACCCATTCAGGTCACGGGGAGAACGTACAAACTCCGTACAGACAGCACCCGCAGTCAGGATCGAACCCGGGTCTCTGTGAGGCAGCAACTCTCCAATAAGGCAACATTAATTCTGTCTCTTGACCACACCTGTCCACTCAGGTAGATAGATGTTGTGGGGACTTTGCATCCTTAGTGTGCCAGGGTTGTCACCCGCGGGACAAGTAAAATAGAGGAAACTACACCATGAGATGGAACACACCCAGCCGTGATGTTCACATCACTAGGCGTTGTTGATTTTAGCAACTGGCCAAGGGAACCGGAATCTTTTGCAAACCAGACAATGCAATGTATCGAAGATAGACACAAAATGCTGGAGTAACTCAGTGGGTCAGGCAGCATCTCTGAAGAAACAGAAGGGTTGAGACCCTTCTTCAGACAGAGGGGAGGGAAACTAGAGGCATAAAAAAGCACAGAACCAATATCAAAGCCAGAACCATTGATCCAGTAAAGGTGGAGCCCACAATGGTCCATTGTTGGCTGTGGAGGAGGTGATAACAAAGGGATATGAACAGTGAAACTAGCAGGATGACTAGGGAGTGGGACGGATGGAGAGAGAGGGCTTGAAATGGGAGATATTTAGGTTTAATGGATATTTGGTGATCTGGAAATGAGAAAGAAATCACAGAGAAAGGGCATTTTAATGAAGGGTGTTACAGACTCTGGTCCAATATAAATGCAAAATCAAACAGTCGCACTGTTGTCCCTTCACGCTCTAGTGTCCAGCAGAAGAATGCACATTTCCCCCTTTCCGAAAATAATAACATTACTCTTTTTGTTGCAATTAATTCGTACTATATGTGTTCCTGTCCCGGGAGCTGGGTTAAAATTGTCATCGTTGTTAAACATTCATCTTAATTGATTCCACCGTCTTCAAATGTTGTCACTAATCGCAAATTTGTGTAGAAACCAAGAACTGCAGGCGTTGGATAATACACAAAAGGACACCCTAGTCGTCATGATTGTATCGCTTCATTGTCACCTCTTCCACAGCCAACATTGGACCATTGTGGGCTCCACCATTCGCGGGTCATCGGTGTTGGCTCTGATTTGTTCAGAACCTTTTCATATCTCTCGTTTCCCTCTCCCCTGACTCTCCGTCTGAAGAAGAGTCTCAACCTGAAACGTCACTTATTTCTTTTCTCCAGAGATGTAGGTCTGGCAGAATGGATGTGTAATTGATTCCTTGCCCTCACAAGCCCGCTACTCAGACTGAAGCAACAACTCCCACCCCATGGAGCTGAGCTGGCATCCCCATCTGCCTTTGTAGCATGGGCGACAGTCAACCACAGTGGTACATTATGTCCAATCCTAACTCAGTTCTTCAGTTGCTGATCTATATGTGAATGATTTAACGATCTATTAACTTCCCTTCCTTCCCTGCTCCAAAGATTCACCAGACCAATATTCCAACCCACAGAAGGTCAACAAGTTCTGCTTCCCATCATTGTCTCCCGACAGGCATGGAGATCAGGGGCATCCACCTGCTCCTATATGTGAATGCTCCAGATCTGGAGTGCCTGGCCATGAAGCTAAATGTGTAGAAAGGAACTGCAGATGCTGGCTTACACTGAAGATGGAGTAACTCAGTGGGTCAGGTAGCATCTCTGGAGAGATGGAATGGGTAATGGTTTGCGTTGCGACCCTTCTTCAGAAAGACAAAGGGAAAAAGCATCACCCATTCCTTCTCAACAGAGATGTTGCCTGACCCGCTGAGTTCCTCCGGCATTTTGTGTCTATATTCATGAATATAAAAACCGATGTGCTACTATTGGACCCATGCCATCTTAATCGCCATTTTACTGATCGAACCCAGGTCTGTGAGGCAGCAACTCTACCGCTGTGCCACGTGCCGCCCCACTCTTCATTCCAGGAGACAGTTCTCCAATAAGGCAACATTCATTCTGCCTCTTGACAACTCCTGTCCACTCAGGAAGATAGATCACACAATGGGCTCTTGTTGCCAAACCCTCAGCAGCAATGGTGTGACCTGCTCACCCCGCTACTCCGTTATTGCTGATTATGCAACCTTTTGGTGTTCAAATTCCATGTTTGCAACACCTCAGATTCCTAAATCTCCATTAGAGAAAGAATCCTGATGCTGATACTCTTTTTGAATATTTCCCTATTTCCTTTTTTTGCATGGAAGGTTTTCGACAATGTTCTGTAATTTCTTTATCTTCTGTTACCTGGATTGCTTCCTTGTTGCAATCTTGTCCAGTTACGCTGCATGCCCAGCAATTAGCTTTCGTTGAGCTCCAGTACCCACTCCGCTTGTTTCTGTTCCAACCTTTTGTACTCCCAAATGTCTTTGAAGACCCAACTTGACAATCGATCCTATCCAGGCAAGACTTTGTTCCATGTCTCCAGCTTCTCAAACTTCATTCCAGACTTCAGCCTTCCAACAAATAATGCAAAGGCACAGAACAAAGAAGGGACGCTAATCAAAATGTCATCTTCCTCCACAGATGCTGGCTGACTCATCAAGTATTCCAGCACTTTTTTATTGCTAAATGCACAACTGCCAGGCATCCACTCCCTGGCAAATGTTGTTGGTTCCCGGCACACTAACATTATCCTACACCCACTATTACCAACAATTTACAATATGTACCAAAGCCAATTAACTAAAGCCTGTATGTCATTGGAGTGTGGGAGGAAACCCGAGCTCCCGGAGATAACACACGCAAGTCATGGGGAGAACGTACAAACTCTGTGCAGACAGCACCCATAGTCAGGATTGAACCCGGGTCTCTGGCGCTGTGAGGCAGCAACTCTACCGCTGCGCCACCGTGACCACCCTCTTAAAGGCAGTGTGTACAAACGGCCAATGACCCACACTGACTGGGAATTGCTTGTTCATTGAGCTGAATGTATGCCCTGACAATGATGATGGGTTTTCCACCAAGACTGCGGCTGTTTGGTCTTGTGGCCCGTGCCTGATGAAGTGGGTCCCAGTGTGTTGCTCTGGACCTGCACAGCCCCGTCTGCCTGCTCTACTCATGCCGTCCCCTCACAGTCTCTGAGCATCGCTCATGCCGGCAGCAAACCCAGGACTTTACCAATGAGAGTTCACTAGCCTGAACAAAGGGTGGCATGGTAGTACGGCGGTAGAGTTGATGCCTTTACAGCGCCTGAGACCCGGGTTCGATCCCAACTACAGGCGCTGTCTGTACGGAGTTTGCACGTTCTCCCTGTGGCCAGGGTGGGTTTTCACCGAGAACTTTGGTTTCCTCCCACACTTCAGGATCACACAAACCAGACTCCATCCACACTCCACGCTGCCTCGGAAAAGGGCGACCCTAATCAAAGACTTATCCCAACCCGGTCATTCCTTCTTCTCCCTGCTCCCGTCGGGCAAAAGAAACGGAAGTTTGAGAGCGCACACCTCCAGCCTCAGGAACAGCCTCTTCCCCTCTGTTATCAGGCTTCTGAGCAGTTCTTCCATAAGCTATGGTACTGTCTGATTCACCTCTACCCGCTGCAGACATTGGACTATGTGCATGGAACTGATGTGCTACAATGCTGAGAATAATATTCTGCACTCTGCATCTTCTCATTTGCTCTACCCCGCTTGCGGACGTGGCGTCGAAGGGCGAGAAGTCGGAGCAAAGAAGTGGAAGCTAAATAACCGAACGGAAACAAGGCTGAAACGCCAAACAACCGAAAGCGTACGAATCCTAAATGCAAACTAACCGAAAGGACAGGATGCCTAAACGCCAACTAACCGAATGGCCGCTCTGCTGAAAAGTCAAATAACGGACATGACGTCGCCGGGGGGGGGGGGGGGGGGGCTGGACTTGTCGGCGATTGGTCCAGACCCCCGCGTCCATCACTTCACTGGCCGGTGGAGATGGGAGGGTGGGGGTCATTTTCCCACACAGACCACAGGTGACTGGACACTCTGAACCCAGGCACCAAGTTGTAAGCGGCCCATGTGAAAGGACAGCACCTACCAACAATGAAGGCGCTATGAAACCAGCTGCCGCAAGCCCTTCCCACAGGACGGGGTTTTAACGGAATTAAAAATCAAATAAGAGTTACATTGATTTAAAAACAAAAATGTTATATGTATAAATAGTTCTTACATTCGGGAACCTGGTTAATTAAGTGGTGGGATTATTTCCCTGTCCTAACTACGCCTTTGCTTTAGCCGGTGGTTACATCCATTCCATCCCTCCCTCACAAAGATGTGAGATTTCATTAAGAGCACACTTGGATGAATAGATGCAAGCGGCACGTAAAGCGTCTCTTCCATGTGTACAATACATGAAGCCGGAGAAATGAGACAACTGTCACACCAAAGATAGACACAAAATGCTGGAGTGACTCAGTGGGACAGGCAGCATCTCTGGAGAGAAGCAATGGGTGGCGTTTTGGGTCGGGACCCTACAGACTCAGTCTTCACGTCTGAAGAATGTTCTCAACCCGAAACGTCACCCATTCTTTCTCTCCAGAGATGCTGCCTGTTCCGCTGAATTACTCCAACTTTTTTTGTTCATCTTCAGTTCAAACAGTTTACAGTTTTATCTGGTGTTTTGTGCGTGGGAGCTTGTTGTGTGCGTTTCGCAGGCAACTAGAAATTTACCAGCAGGTAATAAATAAAACATGCTTCTTGTTGTCGGGGGGGGGGAGATAAAACTGTTTGTTGTCATGAACATTTGTCATCGTCCCACCAGGGAATTTGTATCGTCCCCCCCCCCCATGTTTTAAAAGCAATTTACTATGGCTGCCAATGCCCTGAGCCATCTGTCCCCGCAGCCAGGATGGGGTGAATCACCCCGTGTGTGGGTCGGGGTCCGGGGGGTCGGGGGGTGAATCACCCTGTGCGTGGGTCGGGTTCGGGGGTTTGGGGGGGTGAATCACCCCGTGTGTGGGTCGGGGTCCGGGGGTCGGGGGGGTGAATCACCCCGTGTGTGGGTCGGGGTCCGGGGGGGGGGGGGGTGAATCACCCTGTGCGTGGGTCGGGGTCCGGGGGTCGGGGGGTGAATCACCCCGTGTGTGGGTCGGGGTCCGGGGTCCTAGGGTCAGGGGGTGAATCACCCCATGTGTGGGTCGGGGTCCGGGGGGGGGGTGAATCACCCTGTGCGTGGGTCGGGGTCCGGGGGTCGGGGGGTGAATCACCCCATGTGTGGGTCGGGTCGGGGTCGGGGTCGGGGTCCTAGGGTCAGGGGGTGAATCACCCCATGTGTGGGTCGGGGTCGGGGGGAGGGGGGTGAATCACCCCGTGTGTGGGTCTGGGTCCGGGGGTCCGGGGTGGGGGGGTGAATCACTGTGGTGTGGGGGCTGGGGTCCGATGGCAGTGTATCGCGGTGAGTGACTCTGGGTGGGCGGAGGGACCAGCCTGTCCCACACCTCTGCTCCACCTGGCGCTGCCGACACAGTGCGGCCACACGGGGGAGACGAGGCGGAGGGCGGCCGTGGCCGTGGGAGAGTGGGGGCTGTCCCGAGGGATGCGCTCCTTCGGCTGCTTACAACTTGGTGCTCTGGTTCAGAGTGACCAGTCACCTATGGCTTGTGTGGGAAAATGACCCCCACCTTCCCGTCTCCACCGGCCAGTGATGTGATGGACGCGGGGATCTGGACCAATCGCCGAGAAGTCCTGCCTCCCGGCGACGTCATGTCCGTTATTTAACTTTTCGGCTGAGCGGCCACTCGGTTAGTTGGCTTGTAGGCGACCCGGCATTCCAGTTAGTTTGCGTTTAGGCGTCCCGCCCGTTCGGTTATTTGGCGTTTAGGCGTCCCGCCCGTTCGGTTATTTGGCGTTTAGGCGTCCCGCCCGTTCGGTTATTTGGCTTCCACTTCTTTGCTTCGGCTGCTCGTCCTTCGACGCCACGTCCGGGTACTGCTCCACCCATTGTATTTGAGTTTCAGTTTCTTGTATTTATGTGCAGTATTATTGGATCTTTTTGGATAGCTTTTCACTGCACCTCCACATAGCTGCAATCCTGACGCTAGTTATCTCTGTACACCTCTGGGAAATGTCACTCGACTTTGGATAACTTGCCAACAGCAACCAAAATAACACTTTGTAAAAACCAGCAATTGTGTTATCTTCCAGAAGAGAAAGTAATTCCAATAATCCAGAGAATGCCAATTACCACAAGCTCCTAATCTAATTCTCATCCCATAATTTTCCGTTTGCCTCCTTGGGCTGAGATATACTGTTCTGGGATTGGAAAGGTTCACCACATGCCGGGCCAGCAATGAGACTCAGAGTTACATAATTCCTCATGTCCACAGTCCCATCACGACATCACAAAGCAATTTAGATTTAACTCACCAAAACAGCAGTGAGTACAACATGGAACACAAGGCAGATATGTTCCAGAGCCTGAAAATGGCACCTTGTGCATATTTTCAATTTTTGTATCAATTAATCAAGAATATTGATTACAGCAGGTAGAACATTAAATAAGGCAATGCTCAGCATGGAGACTTCTTCAAGAGCAGTATGGGTCCCAGAGGTGGGTACTCTGCTGTCCTGCCATGTTCAGCTGTGAATGGTGATGGACAATTAAACAGCTAATGAGAGTCGAGCTTCCAAGAACATTTGCATCCAAACAGCGGCAGAGCCCAGCGCGGGAGTGCCAAGACAATGCTGAAAGTATCTCCAGCCAGGAGGTAATGAAATGGATGATCCACCTGAAGTCCCCATCATCGCAGAAGCCCGTCTTTTGCCAATTCCAAGAGCTTGAAGTGTTACGAACGGCTGAGAGCGCTGGATCTAACTAGAGTAACGGGCCCAGACAGTGTCTTGGCTGTCATGCTGAAGGCCTGGCCCCAGGAGAAGTGGCACCTTCAGCCAAGGTGCTCCAGTGCACCTGTAACACTCGCTACGACCTAACAGTGTGGAAAATATTGATTGGAATAGAATGGAGGTTTAGTTTAGATAGACACAAAATGCTGGAGTAACTCAGCGGGACAGGCAGCATCTCTGGAGAGAAGGTTGAAGGAATCCACCCATTCCTATTCTCCAGAGAAGCTGCCTGTCCCACTGAGTTACTCCAGCATTTTGTGTCTATCTTCGGTTTAAACCCGCATATATAGCACCTTCCTACGGAGGTTTGGTTTAGTTTAGTTTAGAGGTACAGTGTGAAAACAGGCCCTTCGGCCCACCGAGTCCACACCAACCAGCGATCCCCACACACTAGCACCATACAACGCGCGAAGGACAATTTACAATGTTACTGAAGCCAATTAACCTACAAAGCTGCACGTCTTTGGAGTGTGGGAGGAAACCGGAGCACCCGGAGAAAGCCCACATGGTCACGGGCAGATCGTGCAAACTCCGTACAGACAGCACCCGCAGTCAGGATCGAACCCGGGTCTCTGGCGCTGTGAGGCAGCAACTCTACCGCTGCGCCACCGTGCGCCAAAGGCCAAAGCACGAAGTAGGAATCCAGCTAATTACAACCCAACCAGTCTTTCACACATCGGCAAAGGGATGGAAATTGCTGCTGATGTTTCTATCAAACGTCACTTATTTATTGGAAACAACACTGAGGTTCAGATCTTTTTATTCCCTCAATCTTCGCAAATTTACAATTGATAGGAGCAGAATTTGGCCATTCGGCCCATCAAGTCTACTCTGCCATTCAATCATGGCTGATCTATCTCTCCCTCCTAACCCCATTCTCCTGCCTTCTCCTCATAATCCCTGACACCCGTACTAATGAAGAATCTATCTATCTCTGCCTTAAAAATATCCCTAGACAACCTCCACAGCCTTCTTTGGCAATGAATTCCACAGATTCACCACCCTCTGACTAAAGAAATTCCTCCACATCTCCTTTCTCAAGGCACATCCTTTAATTCTGAGGCTGTGGCCACTCTCCCTAGAATTTTCCACTGGTGGAAACATCCTCTCCACATCCTCTGTATCCGGGCCTTTCATTATTGGACTCCTGAGTGACTGTCTATGAGAGGAAAGGTGGTATTTGAACAAGATAACATCAAGGAGCTTTGGTGCAGGTCCAAGGAATCAGACTGAAGACAGAGCTTGCACAATAAGATGTTCCCTGGCTATTGGAGGGCAGCCATCTCACATCCAGGGTTTCACATGCCCACATGATGTCTCAGGGCCTCGTTCCGTGTGTTCACTGTGATAATAGAGCGTCACATATCCGCCAATTTCTCACCAACATGAACAGTTAATCTGTTCTGGTGATGCATAAGTGGAGAACATAAGGCACACATAAATCTCAGACTGGCAATCAGTTCCCCAATCCGTGGGGAACAAGGGAAGCAGAGGGAACAGAAGGATGACTTTTGAACAAACAGTTGCTCCGCCTCGCATCTCTTTCATTCTTTGGAACTTTTTTCGATGTTTTTTTGAGACTTGCACAAAAGCGCCGACTGAAACGTAAAGCAGAATTTATAAAAAAAGAAAAATGGGGAAATGCAGTTTAATATAGATGAATGTGAGGTTATGCACTTTGGTGGCAAAAACAAGGGGGCAGATTATTATCTCAATGGGGTTAGGTTAGGTAAGGGGGAGGTGCAGCGAGACCTGGGTGTCCTTGTACACCGGTCACTGAAGGTTGGCGTGCAGGTACAGCAGGCAGTGAAGAAAGCTAATGGAATGTTGGCCTTCAAAACAAGAGGATTTCAGTACAGGAGTAAAGAGGTTCTTCTGCAGTTGTATAGGGCACTGGTGAGACCACATCTGGAGTATTGTGTACAGTTTTGGTCTCCTAGTTTAAGGAAAGACATCCTCGTGATTGAGGCAGTGCAGTACAGTGAGACAACAAAATCTCATATGTCAGGCTGTTATTCATTGACTACAGCTCGGCATTTAACACAATCATCCCCTCCAAGCTGGTTACCAAACTCGCAGAACTGGGTCTATGCGCATCCCTCTGCATCCCTCTGCATCCCTCTTGGATCCTCGACTTCCTCATTCACAGACCACAGTCTGTTCGTATTGGTGGAAATGTGTCAGACTCGATAACAATCAGCACGGGAGCACCTCAAGGCTGCGTGCTCAGCCCCCTGCTGTACTCACTCTATACTCATGACTGCGTAGCCGGTCGTAGTGCGAACTCCATCATCAAATTCGCTGACGACACCACTGTGTGGGACGTATCACTGATGGGGATAGTCGGAGTATAGAAGAGAGATTCGAGCGACTGTCCATATGGTGCCAGCACAATAACCTGGCCCTAACACCCAAAACTAAGGAACTGATTGTGGACTTTGGAAGGAGTAGGATGGGGACCCACAGGTCCTGTTTATGTCAACGGGTCGATGGTTGAAAGGGTCAAGAGCTTCAAATTCCTGTGCGTGCACATCTGTGAAGATCTTTCCTGGTCCGAGAACACAGATACAATTATTAAGAAAGCTCATCAGCGCCTTTACTTCCTGAGAAGATTATGGAGTGTCGGTCTGTCAAGGAGGACTCTCTCTAACCTCTACAGGTGCACAGTAGAGAGCTTGCTGACTGGTTGCATCGTGGCTTGGTTCGGCAACTTGCGTGCCCTGGAGAGGAAAAGACTACAAAAAGTAGTAAACACTGCCCAGTCCATCATCGGCTCTGACCTTCCTTCCATCGAGGGGATCTATCGCAGTCGCTGCCTCAAAAAGGCTGGCAGCATCATCAAGGACCCACACCACCCTGGCCACACACTCATCTCCCTGCTACCTTCGGGTAGAAGGTACAGGAGCCTGAAGACTGCAACGACCAGGTTCAGGAATAGCTATTTCTCCACAACATTAATACACCCCCCCCATCTGTTATTTGCACTTTATTAATTTATTAATTAATGTGTGTATTTACGTATATAATTGTAGTCAATGCCTACTATGTTCTGTTGTGCTGAGCAAAGAAAGAATCTCATTGTCTTGTCAGGGACACACAACAATAAACTCTTTTGACTCTTTGACTCTTTGTATGTTCACGAGATTGATCCCTGGGATGGCGGGACTGTCATATGAGGAAAGATTGAAAAGACTAGGCTTGTATTCACTCGATGATTCACTCGATCATTTAGAAGGATGAGGGGATATCTTACAGAAACATATAAAATTATAAAAGGACTGGACAAGCTCGATGCAAAAGAATGTTCCCAATGTTGGGCGAGTCCAGAACCAGGGGCCACAGTCTGAGAATAAAGGGGGAGGTCATTTAAGACTGAGGTGAGAAACAACTTTTTCACCCAGAGAGTTGTGAGTTTGTGGAATTCCCTGCCACAGAGGGCAGTGGAGGCCAAGTCACTGGATGGATTTAAGAGAGAGTTAAATAGAGCTCTAGGGGCTGGTGGAATCAAGGGATATGGGGAGAAGGCATGGGTTATTGATAGGGGACAATCAGCCATCACAATGAATGGCGGTGCTGGTTCGAAAGGAACAAATGGCCTCCTCCTGCACCTATTGTCCATGTTTCTATCTTCCTAAAATTAATTTCATGGTCGTTGCTGGGGAACTGAGCTGTCAGTGGGGCCTGGGTTGGAAGATTCATGTGGATGAATCTGTGACCTGTCTAGACTCCGAAAGGCACAGCTAGACAAGAAAGCTGAAAGTGGAAGGTCATGATGTGGCCAGTTTCACTCCCTCCTGACCTTCCCACAACCTTGAATCGTGGGACGTTTATGACGTTACCTATATTTTAAGATTTAGATATGACTCCTGTATTCAGAGACACAAACGTGACCATATGGATCCTCATCGGGATTTTTGTGACCAAAGGCAAGATCTTATAGAGGTGTATAAAATCATGAGGGAGGTAGATGCACAATGTGTAAGAAGGAACTGCAGACGCTGGTTTAAACCAAAGATATACACAATCAGCTGGAGTAACTCAGCGGGACAGGCAGCATCTCTGGAGAGAAGGAATGGGTGACGTTTCAGAAAGTAGATGCACAGAGTCTCTTGCCCAAAGTAGGTGAATCGAGGACCAGAGCACATAGGTTTGAGATGAAGGGGGAAAGATTTAATAGGAATCTGAGGGGTCACATTTTCACACAAAGGCTGGTGGGTGTATGGAACAAGCTGCCAGACGAGGTAGTTGTGGCTGGGAATATCCCTATGGTTAAGAAACAGGTACATGTATAGGACAGGTTTGGAGGGATATGGACCAAACGCGGGCAACAGGAACTAGTGTAGCTGGGACACATTGGCTGGTGTGGGCAAGTTGGGCTGAAGGGCCTGTTTCCATGATGCATGGCTCTATGCTGAATGGACTAACTCCACTGGCAAACCGTAACATGACGTAGGTCTGCTACAACAGGCAATGTATTCTGTACCGCCAGGACACTCTCTTCACTGACACAGTCAGATACGCAGAACATTCAACAGCACAGCACAGGTGGAGGCCCTTCAGCCCACAATGTGGGGTGGGAGATTGCAACCTTCACGTGGTCCGCCTTGTTTCGACGAATGCCATCAACCCAGTGTGCACAATCAAATAAGGTCAAATAGAACAAGTTGTCCGACAACTTTAGGCTGTGCGCGCCGTACGCAAGATGAAGAGGGTAGAAGCCCACAATGTCCTCCCAGTCCATGACACCAATCTAACCATCCCTTTGTGCCTGCACATAGTCTATGTCCCTCAATATCCCAGCCTGTTCAAATGACTGTCTGTTTAAATGGCTCTTAAATGTGGATATTGTATCTGCTACCCAGGCAGTGTATTCCAGGCACCTGCTGTTCTCTGTGTAAAAAATAGATAAACCTTCTTTAAACTTTGCTCCTCTAATCTTAAAGCAATGCCCTCTCCTGTTTAACACTTCCACTCTGGTAGAAAGACGTTGACGACCAACCCTGTCACTGCCTCTCCTAACTTTGTAGACATCCATCAGCTCAATGCTCAATGTCCAGTGTGCCATTGTTAATAAAACAAGGTTGTGCAGCCTCCCCTTGCAGCTAAAACTCCCTCATCCAGGCAACACCTGATGAACGTCCTCACCCTCTGCAAAGCTGCATAATCATTCTTAGTTACTGGCGGAACTAGGACTACATACAACACTCCAGATGTGGCCCAGCTACAGTTTGATGCATCACTCCACCACTGCACCAGTGGGCTGGCCCAACCTTCTTCCTCCTGCTACAAATATCAAAGACTAGCTTCAAGGAGAGTGGGCAAAGGGGATGTACGGGGCAAGTCTTTTACACTTAGGGTGGTGGGTGCCTGGAACACATTGCCAGGGATGGTGGTGGAGGCTGATACCATAGTGGCCTTTAGATAGGTACATGGATATAGAGAGATATGTATCTCTTTGGGCATCAAGTTCGCACAGACATTGTGGGCTGAAGGGCCTGTTCCTGCATTGTGCTATTCTAGGTTCTATGTTCAGCAGTTGGTGTGGTGGCGCAGCAGTAGAGTTGCTGCCAGAGACCCGGGTTCCATCCTGACTACGGGCGCTGTCTGTGCGGAGTTTGCACGTTCTCCCCTTGACCTGCGAGGGTTTTCTCCGAGATCGTTAGCTTCCTCCCACATTCCAGAGACGTGCACGTTTGTAGGTAATTGGCTTGGGAATAAATGTAAAATTGTCCCTAGTTTGTGTAGCGTAGTGTGCATGTGCAGGAATCGCTGGTCGGTCACGGACCCAGTGAGCCACAGGGCCTGTTTCCACACTGTATCTCTAAACTAAACTAAAGTCCCGGGCACCATCCTCACTGCAGCTTAGCTAGGATAAGGTACCTAGACATCCAACACGCCTGTGATTACTGACACACGCCGACTTCTACATAAACAGTGCCATTACGTGAGATGTGCTGTACACCATGTCCCTTTGACAGATCCATGGTGTTACAGAAAACCTATATCTGAGATTTATCTGTCCACTTCCCCTATCTAGATTTGCATGAATCATCCGTGCTTGATGTGTACTGCTACAACTCCAACAGTTGTGAGACATTTATAAAAGATTTTATTCCAATTTAGGAAGTTGTATTGTTTTCATCAAACATAATTTACTTAAAAATAAGTAAAATGGCTTGCTGGTGTTCTGATGGTCTCTGCTTGATGAATGGACCAGTCATGAATGAACTCACATCTACAATGCAACAATAATCTTTTTCTACCTTTTTTTCCAGCTTTTGAGAAAATATATCAGCCGTGAGGCGGCACAATGGTACAGGGGGAGAGTCGCTGCCTCGCAACACCAGAGACCTGGGTTTGATCCTGATCTCGGATGCTGACTGTGTGGAGTTTGCATGTTCTCCCTGTGACTGCAAGGGTATTGTCCATGTGCTCCAGTTTCCTCCCACACTCCAAAGATGTGCGTGGTTTTAGTTTAGTTTAGTTTAGTTTAGGTTAGAAACACGACGCAGGAACAGGACGATTAATTTACAAACCAGTATCTGTTGGAGTGTGGGAGTAAACTGGAGCACCCGGAGAAAACCCACACAGGTCACGGGGAGAACATAGAAACTCCGTACAGACAGCACCCGTAGTCAGTATTGAACCTGGATCTCTGGCGCTGTAAGGCAGCAACTCTTCCACTGTGCCACTTGGCTGCAACGTGCAACCATTTAATAGACAATAGACAATAGACAATTTAGGCTAATTGGCTTCTGAAAATTGCCCCCAATGTGGAGGATAGAATTAGTGTACTGGTGACTGATGGTCGGTGTGGACTCTGTAGGTTGAATGCTGTATTTCTAAATTAAACTAAACTTAAATACTAATTCTGTGCACATCACCTGACCTATATATAGCATGTCTGCAGCAAATCTCAAAACAACCCGACAAACAGCATTGAGTCTCTTGCTCAGAGTACGGGAATCGAGAACCAGACGACATAGGTTTAAGGTGAAGGGGAAAGATTTAAGGTCATTTTTTCACACAAAGGGTGGTGGGCGTATGGAACGAGCTGTCGGAGGAGGTAGTTGAGGCAGGGAGTGTTGCAACATTTCAGAAACACTTAGACAGGTACATGGACAGGACAGGTTTACATAGAAACATAGAAACATAGAAAATAGGTCAGGAATAGGCCATTCGGCTCTTCGAGCCTGCACCGCCATTCAATATGATCATGGCTGATCATCCAACTCAGTATCCTGTACCTGCCTTCTCTCCATACCCCCTGATCCCTTTAGCCACAAGAGCCACATCTAACTATATAGCCAATGAACTGGCCTCAACTAACTTCTGTGGCAGAGAATTCCACAGATTCACCACTCTCTGTGTGAAAAATGATTTTCTCATCTCGGTCCTAAAAGACTTCCCCCTTATCCTTAAACTGTGACCCCTTGTTCTGGACTTCCCCAACATCGGGAACAATCTTCCTGCATTTAGCCTGTCCAACCCCTTAAGAATTTTGTAAGTCTCTATAAGATCCCCCCTCAATCTTCTAAATTACAGCGAGTACAAGCTGAGTCTATCTAGTCTTTCGTCATATGGAAGTCTTGCCATCCCAGGAATCAGTCTGGTGAACCTTCTCTGTACTCCCTCTATGGCAAGGATGTCTTTCCTTTGGTTTGGAGGAACATGGGCCAGATGCAGGCAGGTCGGACTGGTGGAGATGGCACATGTTGGTCAGTGTGGGCAAGTAGGGTTGAAGGGCCTGTTTCCATCCTTTAATACTATGATTGTATCATTTAAAAAACGGAACTGAGCTCCAATGTACAAACCACAGTTGTGTAAACTCAGTGGACTAGTCACGGAGTCTGGTCAGTCCAGGCGACCCAAAGGACTGCTCTGAATCGGGTCACGTGTGGCTGTAATCAGAGCTGAGGGCAGACTCCGCAGCCTGTGGTTTGATGCATTGCATCCTGTCAAGCATGCTAATGAAGTTCAGCACACAGCCTAGTAATCAGATCATCCCCGAATACACCAAATACTGAGGAATTCCCTTCATAATCCCACATTATTTTGACAATCTCATTAGTTTCAGTTTTGATAATTGTTCATGGCATGACGGAAATTGATTTTAATTATTCTGCCTCTAGAAATGAAAGGATTTTCACACTTAAATTATTAAAGAATCAGCACTACTATGCTTAATTTGCAATTTCTATCAGTGATTTACACTTAAATCGATTGCAAGTCTACGCTGAGCACACTTCCGAATCATTTTCCTTTGGTGGAGCCAGGGATCTCTGTAACCCTCGCCAACTAACACAGACCCTTAACAACCTAATTATTTCCCTGTAAAGAAAAGATCCCTGAAGGAATAGTAAATAGGGCAACGTGATAATGACTGCTAGTAGGAAGGAGCTGCAGATGCTGGTTTAAAATGCGGGGGTTACTCAGCGAGACAGGCAGCATCTCTGGAGCGAAGGAATGGGTGATGGTTTGGGACGAGACCCTTCTTCAGTCTATTGACTGTTGACTTAGACAATACATGTTTACAATAAAGCCATTCACAATGCACTGCTACATGATAAGGGAACAACATTTCGTGCTGGGAAAAGCCAGTAAAGTCCGATCAAAGATTGTCCGTGGGTCCCCGTTGAGGTAGATAGTAGCTCAGGACTGTTCTCTCGTCGTGGTAGGATAATTCAGTGGCCCAATGACACCAGGGACAAGCCAGTCCCTGAATCTGGACATGTGCGTTTCACACTAATGTGATTAGGTGACGTTTGGGTCAGGACTCTTCTTCCGACTGAATGTAGTAGGGGGGGAGACAACTAGAAGAAAGGCGAGGGTGGGACAAATCCTGGTTAATTGTCAGCAATTGTGGGCACCATGTCTGAGGAAGGATGTGCTGGCACTGGAGAGGGTCCAGAATAGGTTTGCAAGAATGATCCCAGGAACGAGTGGGTTAACATATGATGGACGTTTGACAGCACTGGGCATGTACTAGAAATTAAAAACTGGGAAAAGAAATATGAAGCCAGAGGAAGAAGGGTCTCCACCCAAAACGTTGCCTATTTCCTTCGCTCAGTAGAAGCTGCCTCACCCGCGGAGTTTCTCCAGCATTTTTGCCTACCTATGAAGCCAGAGGGAGTAATATAGATGGAAGGGAAAAGGGGGAATTAGGTGTGCGGTGCACGGAATACTGGGAAGAATGATGGGGGAGGATGTTTGTAGATTAATTACCTAAAATTGGAGAAATCAATTTCCATACCGTTGGGCTATAAGAATCCCAAACTGAAGATGGGATGAGATGCAGTTCTTCCAGTTACCCCAGCACTTTGTGTCTTTCTTTGCAATCTAGTATCGGCAGTCCCTAGTGTCTACAATCGGGAATAAATGCTGATCTTGTCACTCCCTAACAAGTGAATGAATAACCATCAAACGCAGACTTTTCATACGCCTCTGGCAGGTTTTTGTAGGAAGTGTCACGTATCTGGGGTCTGGCTGGGCTGGTGACTCCTGCTTCCAATCTAAACATCAGTGGCACAGCGGTAGAGTTGCTGCCTTACAGCAAAATGCAGCGCCAGACAAGTACGGGCGCTGTCGGTACGGAGTTTGTACGTTACCCCCGTGACCTGCGTGGGTTTTCTCCAAGATCTTCGGTTTCCTCCCACACTCCAAAGACATAGAGGTTTGTAGGTTAATTGGCTTGGTGTAAATGTAGAAAATGGCCAGTATAAAATTGCCCAACTTGCAGTATAGTCCCTGGTGGACTCTTCAGAAGATACAAGGTACAAGGTATCTGGCGTCTATCTGGACTCCTGGCCGGACTCCTTTTTCCAGTCGAAACATCATCACCCCAAGGTCTCTGTTGTGTTGGAAGGAACTGCAGATGCTAGTTCATACCAAAGATAGACACAAAATACTGGAGTAATTCAATGGGTCAGGCAGCATCTCTGGAGAAAAATAATAGGTCACCAATCTGAGGAACGTCACTTATTCCTTCTCTCCAGTGATGCTGCCTGACCTGCTGAGTTACTCCAGCATTTTGTGTCTACCCAAGGTCTCTTTCAATGTGATGGAAGCTGCTATCCCCTCATGGAGCACAGATTCATTGTAATGCTAAAAACAGAGTGGTAGAGGGACTCGGTAGGCCAGGGCAGCATGTGGTGAGGTGCACTGGTGGGCAGCTGTGTTAAGGAACAGCAGTGGGCAGGCACGGAAATCTTTATCAAAATATGGAGGGGACTGTGGACAGGGGGGACACAATTTCACACACACACACACACACACACACACACACACACACACACACACACACACACACGCGCGCGCGCATGCACGAGCGCAGCTTCGGAGGCTCAATCCTGTGCTAAATGCAGCTCAACTCTGCCTGTCTCGCCAGATTAACCTACAGCCCTGCCTGGACTGACGGGACACCAGTGCTGCTTCTCCGCGCTGGCTGTAAACTTGGGCCATATTTCCCGCCAGTCCAGGGCTGTAGGTTAACCTGGTGGGACAGGCAGAGTTGAGCTGGGTTCAGCGCTGCTTCTCTGCGCTGGCTGTGGGCCTGGGGCCACCGTGCCCGTCTGACTCCTGACATCTCTGGCCACCCGTGGGGGGGGGGGGGGCACTCAGGTGGGGACGGGACAGCGGCAAACAGCTGGTATCGATCCTGGCTGCAGATGAGGCGCAGGTCCGTGCCGAGAGTGTTTTGGCACGTCTCCCTCCACCAATCACCACGTTCTATCCTCAGTCCCATCCCCCTACTTCTGCCTCTGACTGACACCTCCCTCCTCCAATGATCGTGCTGAATCATCATGTCCTGCCCCCATTGCCTGCTGACCGACGTCTCTCTCGTCCAAACGGCACCCTCGATCAGCCGTCCCACCTCCACTGTCTTGTGGAAAGCGGAGATTTCACCAGGTTTTAAAATCCGGATTACAAAAACTGGGGTGGAGATCGTCCCCCACCACTCAAAACAAGGGGGTTGTGTCCCACCTGCCTCCCCCCCCCCCCCGGGATTTCCGCCCCTGGCAGTGGACAGCTGTGTCAAGGACCTCAGCAATGACCGCCCACTTGGCTTGACCCAGGACCACCCAGCACCGACCCTTAGAAACATCACTGCACCCCTACCTCTACACGGACCAATGCCGCCATGAGATCACTCTCGCCATTGCATAACCATTGTGTCACATAGCACAGAAACAGGCCCTTCGGCCCAACGGTCCAAGATGCCCCATCTAAGCCAGTCCACAATTGGCCCTTATCCCTCTAAACCTCCCATACAACCATATAACCATATAACAATTACAGCACGGAAACAGGCCAACTCGGCCCTTCCAGTCCGTGCCGAATATTTGTTTTCCCCTAGTCCCATCTACCTGCACTCAGACCATACCCCTCCATTCCCTTCCCATCCATATACCTATCCACTTTACTTTTAAATGTTAAAATCGACCCTGCCTCCACCACTTCTGCTGGAAGCTCATTCCACACAGCCACCACCCTCTGAGTAAAGAAGTTCCCCCTCACGTTACCCCGAAACTTCTGTCCCTTAATTCTCATGTCATGCCCTCTTGTTTGAATCTTCCCTACCCTCAATGGGAAAAAACGTATCCACGTCAACTCTGTCTATCCCTTTCATCATTTTAAAGACCTCAATCAAGTCCCCTCCTTAACCTTCTGCGCTCCAAAGAATAAAGACCTAACTTGTTCAACCTTTTTCTGTAAATAGTTGCTGGAACCCTGGCAACATTCTAGTAAATCTCCTCTGTACTCTCTCTATTTTGTTGACATCCTTCCTATAATTAGGCGACCAAAAATTGTACACCATACTCCAGAATTGGTCTTACCAATGCCTTGTACAATTTTAACATTACTTCCCTACTCCTATATTCAATGCTCTGATTTATAAAGGCCAGCACACCAAAGGCTTTCTTTACCACCCTATCTACATGCGATTCCACCTTCAGGGAACTATGCACAGTTATTCCTAGATCCCTCTTTTTCCACAGCTTTCCTCAATTCCCTACCATTTACCATGTACGTCCTATTTTGATTTGTCCTGCCAAGATGTAGCACTTCACACTTATCAGCATTAAACTCCATCTGCCATCTTTCAGCCCACTTTTCCAAATGCCCCCAAATCTCTCTGTAGACTTTGAAAATCTACTTCATTATCCACAACACCACCTATCTTAGTATCATCTGCATACTTACTTATCCAATTTTCCACCCCATCATCCAGATCATTGATGTACATGACAAACAACAGTGGACCCAACACAGATCCCTGAGGCACCCACTGGTCACCGGCTTCCAACCTGACAAACAGCCATCCACCATTACTCTCTGACATCTCCCATTCAGCCACTGTTGAATCCATCTTGCTACTCCGCCATTAACACCCAAAGATTGAACCTTCTTAACCAACCTTCCATGGGGAACCTTATCAAAGGCCTTACTGAAATCCATATATAGACAACATCCACTGCTTTACCCTCATCAATGCCCCTAGTTACCGCTTCAAAAAATTCAAGGTTTGTCAAACATGACCTTCCAGGCGCAAATCCGTGTTGACTGTTCCTGATCAGACCCTGTTTATCCAGATGCTTATATATATTATCTCTAAGTATCCCTTTCCATTAATTTGCCCACCACTGACGTCAAACTAATAGGTCTATAATTGCTATGTTTATTCTTTGAACCCTTTTTAAACAATGGAACAACATGCGCAGTACGCCAATCCTCCGGCACTATTCCCGTTTCTAATGACATTTGAAATATTTCTGTCATAGCTCCTGCTATTTCTACACTAACTTCCCTCAATGTCCTAGGGAATATCCTGTCAGGACCTGGATGTCTGACATCCCATATGTTCCCGATGTTGGGGGAGTCCAGAACCAGGGGCCACAGTTTAAGAATAATGGTTATAATAAGGGTTAAGGCATTTAGAACGGAGATGAACAAACACTTTTTCACAGAGAGTTGTGAGTCTGTGGAATTCTCTGCCTCAGAGGGCGGTGGAGTTTGGTTCTCTAGATGATTTCAAGAGAGAGTTAGATAGGGCTCTTAAAAACAGCGGAGTCAGGGGATATGGGGAGAAGGCAGGAACGGGGTACTGATTGGGGATGATCAGCCATGATCACATTGAATGGCGGTGCTGGCTCGAAGGGCCGAATTGCCTACTCCTGCACCTAGTGTCTATTGTCTATTGATGCAGGAATCCCAGCGGTGGGTAGTGCGGTGAACACAACAGTCACTGACATACCAGCATCATCACTGAAGTATCTACACATATCACCTTCCAATGACCACCACTGATCACACTTGACCTTAACTGCACGCGTTCCTCAGCGTGGTCAACTCCAAGTTCAGTTTAATCCCTGATCTAATATTTTGATCCATTATATTCATCCATAATTTGATCTAGAGGGCTGTGGGGGCCAAGTCAATGTAATTTTTTATAAGGCAGAGATAGATAGATTCTTGATTAGTACGGGCGTCAGAGGTTATGGAGAGAAGGTAGGAAAATGGGGTTGGGAGGGAGCGATAGATCAGGCATGATTGAATGGTGGAGTAGAACTGATGGGCCGAACGGCCTAATTCTGCTCCAATCACTTATGACGTGATAAACTTATATAATAGACAAGCAGTGAGAACACATACCGGGGAAGGGCACGCCCAGGAAGTGAGCATAGACGGTGTCTGTGTCGATGCCCAGCTCGTTCTCAGCCACCAGCGTGTAGTTGCCGTTGTTGTAGTGCGTGGGCTTGTCGAAGAGCAGGCAGCCATGCAGCCAGTCCTTGGTATCCTCATACACATTGGTCTTGATGTAGTCTGTCTCGTTCAGCTTGCGGCCCTGGTGCTGCCAGTGAATGGTGGGCAGGGGGTTTCCATAGACGGTGAACTGGATGCAGTGCATGTGTCGTTGTTCGGGCTCTCTCAGCTCCACAATATCAGGAGCATCTGGCAAGAAGAGGGGGAAAAGTATGTGGACTTAGTATGGGTTTGGAAAATCTCCACTCAAGGTTGCTCACGTCATCCCTGCACTACACATGCACCATAGAAGGCAGACTGTGGGGTTGCATTGTAATGTGGAAACAAGGAACAATACATGGTGGTTAATAAACCAATCAAGGAATAAAGGACGACCCGACATGGGGGAGCACCAGGAGGAGAGAGAGAGGGGGAGGAGAGGGAGGGGGAGAGAGAGGGGGAGAGGAGGAGAGGGAGAGGGGAGGGAGGTTGGAGGGGAGAGGGGAGGGGGAGGGGAGAAGGGAGGGAGAGGGGAGGGGGAGGGGAGGGAGGGGGGGGAGAGGAAGAGGGAGAGTTGGAGGGGGAGGGGGGAGGGGGAGGGAGAGGGGAGGGGAGGGAGAGGGAGGGGGGAGGGAGAGGGGAGGGAGAGAGGGAGAGGAGGGGAGAGGGGAGGGAGAGGGGGAGGGGGAGGGAGAGGGGAGAGGGAGAGGGGAGGGGTGGGAGAGGGAGAGGGGAGGGGAGAGGGAGGGGGAGGGAGAGGGAGAGTTGGAGGGAGAGGGAGAGGGGAGGGAGGGGAGGGAGAGGGAGAGGGGAGAGGGGGAGGGAGAGGGAGAGGGGAGGGAGAGGGGAGGGGGGGGGGGGAGGGAGAGGGGAGGGGGAGGGGAGGAGAGGAGAGGGGGAGGGGGAGGGATGAGGGGAGGGGGAGAGGAGGGGAGGGGAGGGGAGAGGGAGAGGGGAGGGAGAGAGAGGGGGAGGGGGAGGGAGAGGGGAGGGGGAGGGAGAGTTGGAGGGGGAGGGGGGAGGGAGAGGGAGAGGGAGGGAGAGGGGGGGATGGGGGAGGGGAGGGGGAAGGAGAGTTGGAGAGGGGGGGGAGGGGATTCGGAAGGGGAGGGGAGGGAGGAGAGGGGGAGGGGAGATGAGGGGAGGTGGGGAGGGTGAGGGGAGGAGGGGAGGGAGATGTGAAAGGGGAGGTGAAGGAAGGGGTGGGGGAACAAAGGAGCACCTGGCTCGGGGCTACTTTGTAACTTTGTCAGCTCCCTTTACATGCTGACTATTTGAATACCTTGGGGATGCAAGCAAATAATTTTGCTGTGACCTGTCACATGTGACAATAAAATATTCATTCATTCGTTCATCCTTTCAAAAGGGGACAAAATGCTGGAGTAACTTAACAGGTCAGGTAGAAAATTTGTCCCAACCCAAACCATCACCCACTCATGTTCTCCAGAGATGCTGCCTGACCCACAGGGCTACTCCCGCACCAGGTGCCTCTTCTCAGGTAGCATCACAGCATGGTTTGGGGACAGTTCTGCCCAAGACCGCAATATGTTGCAGAGAGTGCTAGACGTAGCTCAGTCCATCAAACACAGCAGGAGCCCCATCATTGACTCATCTACTCTTCAAGCTGCCTCAGAAAATCAACGCAACAGAAAAGCAACCAACCTAATCAAAAACTTCACACCCCGGTCATTCCTTCTTCTCCCCGCTCCCATCAGGCAGGAGATACAGAAGCTATAAAGCACGCACCACCAGACAGCAGAGGAACAGCTTCTTCCCCTCTGTTATCAGGCTTCTGACCAGTCCTTCCATAAACGAGAGTGCTGTCTGATTCATTCTCTACCCCACTGCAGACATTGGACTTTGTCTCTGGAACTGATACGCTACAATGCTGAGAACGATATTCTGCACTCGGATTCTCCCCTTTGTTCTATCGATTGTAGACTGTACATGCTCATTACTATCTGATTTGATTGGATGGCATGCAAAAGAGGACTTTTCGCAGTACCTAGTGACAACAATACGCATCAGCCTAAACCCTTTCCCACAGAGTAAACGTCACTTCTTGTCATTGAGGAACTCCTGCCCAGCGGAAATGCTCTGATTGTAACTCCATTGATCCTCAAAGCATACAGGAGACCATTCTTCCCCTTTGGGTCTGTGCTGGCACTCCTAATTTGGCCCACCCCCTGTCCTTCCTGCACATCCTCACAACGATCAATGATCAATCAATGATCGATTAATGATTAATGATACATTATTGTCACATACACTGAGGTACAGTGAAGCTTTACCGTTCCATTATGTCCATAAGTTGTAGGAACAGAATGAGGCCATTCGGCCCTTCACATCTACCCCGCCATTCAATCATACTGATCTATCTCTCCCTCTCAGCCCCATTCTCCCCATATCCCCGGACACTCGTACAAATCAAGGGCCCACTAGGGCCAATCTACCTAAAACCTCTCCATACAGAGCTTGTAACCCTGTCTAAATGTGTCTTAAACGTTGCAATAAACGTCCCTGCCTCAACTACCTCCTCCAGCAGCTCGTTCCATACACCCAGCACCCTTAGTGTGAACAAGTTACCCCTCAGGTTCACACACAGGAGTGTCCAATCTGGCCGCCCCCTCCCTACTGAGTGTGCTGCAGGTTGACCCCGGCACGGTGGTGTGAAGCCGTGCGGTGGGCCCCGTACTTACAGTGAACATGCAGGAGCACCGAGGCGTTCGTCATTCCCACCACGTTCTCCGCGATGCACGTCAGAAGCTTCCCGTTGTCCTCTGGGTCGATGTTAAATAGGGTCAGGTTCACAGCAGAGACGGTGGTCAGGTTGTTGTTGGTCTGGCACACAGGGAGAGAGGGAAGGGGGGGGGCGGGGGGGGGGGGGGGGGGGGGGAGAGAGGGAGAGAGAGGAGAGAGGGAAGAGAGTAGAGAGAAAATTCCTGACTGACCGCACAAAGAGAGAGGAGGAAGAACAATGGAGGGCCCGGCGTGGGGGAGAACAATGGTCAATGGAGAGGGGGGGAGAGCAGGGGACAATGGGGACCCGGCGTGGGGGGGGAGGGGGGACAAAAGGGGGAGCCAGCGTACACCTCTGTCAGCGCCGTAATTGGCCGCTGTTTGTATATATCACGTATGCAAGCAGAGAGTTTCACTGTGACAATAAAGTATTCCATTCAATTCCATTCCAAAGCAAACATTAAAAGCCCTGAACATCTCGGCGATCCAGGGATATTTAATGATCGCCAGATCTTGGCAGAAGATGCTTTGAGTGGAGTTCCTTAATTCTTCAGTAATTGGCCTCAAATAGAGCCATGGTCATAGAATGATACAGTGTGGAAACAGGCCCTTCGGCCCAAATTGCCCGCACCCACCGGCCAACATGTCCCATCTACACTAGTTCCGCTCGCCTGCATTTAGCCAATATCACTCTAAACCTGTCCTATCCATGTACATGTCTAATGGTTCTTAAAGCACTGCAATAGTCCCTGCCTCAACTACCTCCTCCGGCAGCTCGTTCCATACACCTACCACCCTTTGCATGAAAAAGTTCCCCTCAGGTTCCCATTAGATTTTTCCCATCTTAAGCCTATGTCCTGGTGGAGGCAGGTTCTCTGATGCTTTCAAGAGAAAGCTAGATAGGGCTCTTAAAAGTCAGGGGATATGGGGAGAAGGCTGGAACGGGGTAATGATTGTGGATGATCAGCCATGATCACATTGAATGGCGGTGCTGGCTCGAAGGGCCGAATGGCCTACTCCTGCACCTATTGTCTATTGTCTATTGTCCTCTGGTTCTCAATTTTCCCTACTCTAGGCAAGATACTCTGTGTGTCTACCCGACTCTTACCCTAAATGCAAAAAAAATATTTATATGTTTTTGCACAGAACAGCAGGCACTTGGTTAATACGACATTGGGTTTTTTTGAACAGCCATGCTTTGAAAGATCCAGGTTTATGTCTGTAGTCCACATAAACATACATCATTCCCAGCCACCTCAGCCCTGAGTAGGCAATGGCGTCCGTTCTAGATGTCTTTCTTATCGTCACAGCCACCCGAGGCCCAGCGTGGTTTCAATTCTGGGGATACAACTCTGCAGATGCTGGTATCTTGAACAAAATGCAAAGTGCTGGAACAAACCAACGGATCAGGCAGCATCTGAGGAGGGAATGGACAGATGACGTTTTAGGTCTGGCCCCATCTTCAGACACAGGGAGAAGAAGAAGGGCGCTGTCTTGAAACATTGCTTGTCCATTCCTCCCCAGATGCTGCCTGACCCATTGAGTAACTCCAGCACTTTCCATCTTGCTCATGCTTCCAATTCTGATTAGTCTTCTCTATCTTTTCCTGATACATAATTCCCCTCATATCCATCCATTTTTACATCCATTAGAAGAATAGTCTCTGGATCTCAGTTTGGCCCATGATGTAAATTTCGGATAGAGTCATAGAATCTCACAGCACAGAAACAGGCACTTTGGACCGACCAAGATCCTCATCTAATATAATCTCATTTGCCTGCATTTGGCCCATATCTATCTGAAATGTCCTATCCATGTCCAACCAAGTCTTTTCAAATGGTGTTATTGCACCTGCCTCAACTGCCTCCTCTGGCAGCTCATTCTATATCCTCACCATTCTCTGAGTGATATTGGAAAGAAAAATGCTTTCTTAGATGGTGAATAATGGTCAGTATTCACTACAACTGAGACACACTGCAAATGTTGCCAGGTTTTACCATTGTACCTGTTCCGCCAGGAATATCCTTCATGATGAACATTAACCTCTTGCTAATTAGTAGTCGGGTATCCTGACATTGAATGTATATCTTGCCAAGCTGGGCTCAATTTGTTGCTCCAGCTGATAAAGACTGAGGTTAGATCACTGTAAGTCATGTTGTCACATGCGGGCGGAGCACCAAGGCAAATTCCTTGTATGTGAATACGTGGCCAATAAACCTATTCATTCATTCATTCATATATACCCACGGTGGCGTAGCGGTAGAGCTACTACCTTACAGCTCCAAAGACACAGGTTCAATCCTGACTACGGTTGCTGTCTGTACGGAGTTTGTACGTTCCCCCCCGTGACTGTGTGGGTTTTCTGTGAGACCTTCGGTTTCTTCCCACACTCCAAAGACGTGCAGGTTTGTAAGGTTAATTGGCTTGGTGTGAATGTAAAATTGTCCCTAGTGTGTGATGGATAGCACTAGTGTGCGGGGATCGCTGGTCGGAGCGGACTTGGTGGGCCGAAGGGCCTGCTACCATACTGCATCTCTAAACCAAAACGAAACAAAAATATAACATGTAAAATAAAATAGAAAATGCTGAAAATACTCAACAGGTTAGAAAACACCTGTGGAGTGAGAAGTAGAACTCGGAGTTCAGATTGATGATCCCTCGTCCAAACCGGCTAATTATGGCAATGTATCTGAAGATATATTGACTAGAAATCTTTCAGGTCAATATATCGGAATCTTTCAGATGAGGAATCCCAATGAACAAAACATAAAAATGCTGGAAATTCGCAAGTGCTGAGTAGTTTTTGTAGCATTTCTAGTTTTAATTCAGCTGTCATGCATGTTCAGGATATCTTGCAGATAAAGTGGAACAATGGAGATCAAATGGGTGATCAATTCTTTGGGCCAAAGTTTATATTTTATTTTAGTTTAGTTTAGAGATACGGGATTAGGACAGAGAGAGAAATAATGGTCAGGACAATGGTATAAAGGTGTTTAAGAAGGAACTGCAGATGCTGGAAAATCGAAGCTCGACAAATGTGCTGGAGAAACTCAGCGGGTGAGGCAGCAGATGAGGACTTGGTGTTGACCATCCAACGGGACATCAACAAGTGTTGATGGAGAAAGAACAACAGAAACAGTAGCAGTGTCACTTGTCTCCATGTTTAAGAAGGAACTGCAGATGCTGGAAGAATCAAAGGTAGACAAAAATGCTGGAGAAACTCAGCGGGCGAGGCAGCATCTCTGGAGCGAAGGAAATAGGCAACGTTTCGGCCCAAAACGTTGCCTATTTCCTTCGCTCCAGAGATGCTGCCTCACCCGCTGAGTTTCTCCAGCATTTTTGTATTCCTTCACTTTAACCAAGTTTCCTGTCATCTTTGTCCAAATTGGTACGGGCATTTTCAATGGGCGTCAATGGCTAAAGATAGGATGAATGTCAGTTGACGTACCCTCTGCCTGACATTTTCCTCTTAACAGTGTTACTTGCTCTTAGAGCCCACACCTGAATGTTGGCTAGGTCTTGGTGCTACAAAGGACACACAGTGTCATTGATTTGAGGAGTTGCAGGTGGCATTCAATCATGTGCACTCATTTGAACTAGCTGTGAATGGAAGGTCATAAGTTCATACGTCATGTGAGCAGAATTAGCCTATTCATCCCATCAAGTCTACTCTACCATTCAATCATGGCTGATCTATCTTTCCCTCTCAACCCCATTCTCCTGCCTTCTCCCCATAACCTTTGACACCCGTACTAATCAAGAATCTGTCAATCTCTGCCTTAAAAATACTCAATGACGTCCACCACAGCCTTCTGTGGCAATGAGATCCACAGATTCACCACCTGATTAAATAAATTCCTCCTCATCTCCTTTACAAAGTATTCCGAGGATGTGCCCTCTGGTCCTTGTCATTGATGACGCAGGTGAAGAGTTGGTCCTAAGACACCATCTTGAAGCGCTCCTGAAGTGATCTTTGGAGCTGGAAATAATGGTCATCTTATTGAGTAGGGAGCACCTGATGCCACTGAGGGTGAGACCTGTCCCACACCTCAAGGCCTGTCAAAATGTTCTTTTTAAATGCTGTTATTAAATGCAAACTGTAACGTCCCAACTTCTGTAATCAATGACATGACTGATGCAAGCTTACTTGCCAAAAAGCCTTCTTCAGCACCCTATCTACTGGTGATACCACGTTCAGGCATGCACCTATACTCTGAGATACCTCTATCCCACAACAATCCCCATGACCCTATCATTCACAGTGAATGGGGTGGAGTGTGATGGTGTGTGGTGGGGCGGAGTGGAGTGGGGTGAGGTGGGGTTGGGTCGGGTGTGGTGGGGGTGGGGTGGGGTGGGGTAGTGTTGGGTCCAGTGGGGTTGGGTTAGGTCGGGTGGGGTGGGCTGGTGGGATGGGGTGGGGTTGGGTTGGGAGGGTGGGTGGGTGGGTGAGGTATGGGGTGGGTTGTGCAGGGGTGGGGTTGGGGTGGGGTGGTGGGTGGGGTGGAGTGGGTGGGTAGGTGAGGTGGGGTGTGCGTGGGGTGGGTTTGTGGGTGGGTTGGGTGGGGTGGGTGGGGTGGGGTGGGGTGGGGTGTGTGGCGTGGGGTGGGGTGTGGGGGGTGCAGAGGGGTGGGTGGGGTGGGGTGGGGTGGGGTGGGGTGGGGTGGGGTGGGTTGTGGGTTTGGGTGGGGTGGGGGGGGTGGGGTGGGTGGGTTGTGGGGTTGGGGTGGGGTGGGGTGGGTGTAGGGTGGGGTGGGGTGGGGTTGGGTTGGGGTGGGGTGGGGTGGGAGGGGTGGTGTGGGGTAAGGTAGGGTGGTGTGGGGTGGGGTGGGGTGTGGTGGGTTGTGCAGGGGTTGGGTGGGGTTGGCGTTGTGTTGGGTGTTAAGACTGAACGCTCTCTCCACAATGTCTGTGTGTTGGTGATTCTCACTCACCATGACTGTAAAGGATAGATTTATCTATCCCCTGTGGTTTCACTCACTTCCTTACTGCAGGTCCAGTCTAGTAGTGGTGCCCTTCAGACAGCTCACCGGTGGTGGCATACCCCACGTGGGGAGGGTCAGTAACGACTCCTCATACAGAGAACACTTTCTTCCCCTGCTCCCCTTGGTGGTTCTCATGCTAGAGAGGAACTGTTTGGATTGTTGTAGCGTTTGCTTGCACTTGTCCTGACGATAGAGATATATGGAGTGTTGAGGATCTCCATGCCTCTGCAACTAGCAACCCCCTGCCTGGAAACCACTCCGCCATCAACTGCGATATTCTGGACGGCCGGTGGAATGGGATGCAGTTAAAGCTGAGTCACAGGAACAACAGATGCTGGAATCTTGCAAGAACACAAAGCCCTTCAGTATCCCAGCGCCTCAGGCAAATCCACTTTCCTCGATCGTCGTTGCCTTTTGCATATCTTTCATTCATCTGTTCCATGTACTTTCTATATTCCTCATTTCCCTCTCCCCTGACTCCCCTCTTCCCTCTCCCCTAATTTGAGGAAGGGCATCCTTGTGATTGAGGCAGTGCAGCGTAGGTTCACGAGATTGATCCCTAGGATGGCAGGCCTGTCATATGAGGAGAGATTGAAAAGACTAGGCTTGTATTCACTGGACTAGAAAGATGAGGGGGGATCTTATAGAAAAATTATAAAAGGACTGGACAAGCTAGATTCAGGAAAAATGTAGGGCGAGTCCAGAACCAGGATCTTAGAATGGAGGGTAGGCCATTTAAGACTGAGGTGCGAAGTCTTAATGGCCTCTTTTACATCACCTAATCAATTTCTCCAAAGATGCTGCCTGACCCGCTGAGTTACTCCAGGTTTTTGTGTCTATCTTCCGTAAACCAGCATCCGCAGTTCTTTCCTATATATCACAATAGGACATGGATAGATTATGTTTTGGGTCAGGATAACTTCTTCAGATTAAAGATTGTCCAGAAAATTGACCGTAAAATAAGATTCAGCAGGCAGTCTGTGACAGGGTGTTCCCTGAGTAGAAGATAAACGCAAAGTGCTGGAGTAACTCAACGGGTCAGGCAGCATCTGATGCTAATCATGAGATGCTTCATGGAAACATAGAAACAAAGAAAGTAGGTGCAGCAGTAGGCCATTCGGCCCTTTGAGCCAGCACCACCATTCAATATGATATAACCATATAACCATATAACAATTACAGCACGGAAACAGGCCCTCTCGGCCCTTCCAGTCCGTGCCGACCATTTGTTTTGCCCTAGTCCCATCTACCTGCACTCAGACCATACCCCTCCATTCCCTTCACGTCCATATACCTATCCACTTTACTCTTAAATGTTAAAATCGATCCTGCCTCCACCACTTCTGCTGGAAGCTCATTCCACACAGCCACCACCCTCTGAGTAAAGAAGTTCCCCCTCACGTTACCCCAAAACTTCTGATCCTTATTTCTCATGTCATGCCCTCTTGTTTGAATCTTCCCTACCCTTAATGGGAAAAACGTATCCACGTTAACTCTGTCTATCCCTTTTATCATTTTAAAGACCTCAATCAAGTCCCCCCTTAACCTTCTGCGCTCCAAAGAATAAAGACCTAACTTGTTTCAACCTTTCTCTGTAACATAGTTGCTGGAACCCTGGCAACATTCTAGTAAATCTCCTCTGTACTCTCTCTATTTTGTTGACATCCTTCCTATAACTAGGCGACCAAAATTGTACACCATACTCCAGAATTGGTCTTACCAATGCCTTGTACAATTTTAAACATTACTTCCCTACTCCTATATTCAATGCTCTGATTTATAAAGGCCAGCACACCAAAGGCTTTCTTTACCACCCTATCTACATGCAATTCCACCTTCAGGGAACTATGCACAGTTATTCCTAGATCTCTCTGTTCCACAGCATTCCTCAATTCCCTACCATTTACCATGTACGACCTATTTTGATTTGTCCTGCCAAGATGTAGCACTTCACACTTAACAGCATTAAACTCCATCTGCCATCTTTCAGCCCACTTTCCAAATGGCCCAAATCTCTCTGTAGACTTTGAAAATCTACTTCATTATCCACAACACCACCTATCTTAGTATCATCTGCATACTTACTTATCCGATTTTCCACACCCATCATCCAGATCATTGATGTACATGACAAACAACAGTGGGACCCAACACAGATCCCTGAGGCACCCCACTGGTCACCGGCTTCCAACCTGACAAACAGCCATCCACCATTACTCTCTGACATCTCCCATTCAGCCACTGTTGAATCCATCTTGCTACTCCGCCATTAACACCCAAAGATTGAACCTTCTTAACCAACCTTCCATGGGGAACCTTGTCAAAGGCCTTACTGAAATCCATATAGACAACATCCACTGCTTTACCCTCATCAATTTCCCTAGTTTACCGCTTCAAAAAATTCAAGAAGGTTTGTCAAACATGACCTTCCAGCACAAATCCATGTTGACTGTTCCTGATCAGACCCTGTTTTATCCAGATGCTTATATATATTATCTCTAAGTATCCTTTCCATTAATTTGCCCACCACTGACGTCAAACTAATAGGTCTATAATTGCTATGTTTATTCTTTGAACCCTTTTTAAACAATGGAACAACATGCGCAGTACGCCAATCCTCCGGCACTATTCCCATTTCTAATGACATTTGAAATATTTCTGTCATAGCTCCTGCTATTTCTACACTAACTTCCCTCAATGTCCTAGGGGAATATCCTGTCAGGACCTGGAGACTTATCCACTTTTATATTTTTCAAAAGTGTCAGTACTTCCTCCTCTTTGAATCTCATAGTTTCCATAGCTACTCTACTTTTTCCCCTTAACTCACAGTTCAATATCCTTCTCCTTGGTGAATACCGAAGAAAAGAAATTGTTCAATATCTCCCCCATCTCTTTTGGCTCTGCAGATAGCTGTCCATTCTGTCTCTCTAATGGTCCAATTTTATCCCTCGTTATCCTTTTGCTATTAATATAGCTGTAGAAACACTTTGGGTTTACTTTCTCCTTTCTTGCCAAAGCAACCTCATATCTTCTTTTAGCCTTCCTAATTTCTTTCTTAAGATTCTTTTTACATTTCTTTATACTCCTCTAGCACCTCATTTACTCCATGCCTCCTATAATTATTGTAGATATCTCGCTTTTTTCGAAACAAGTGTCCAATTTCCCTTGAAAACCATGGCTCTTTCCAATTTTTACTATTTCCTTTCAACCTAACAGGGACATAAAGATTCTATACTCTTACAATTTCCCCTTTAAATGGCCTCCATTTCTCTTCTACATCCTTCCCATGAAACAAAGTGTCCCAATTCACTCCTTTAAAATCCTTACGCATTCCCTCAAAGTTAGCCTTTCTCCAATCAAAAATCTCCACCCTAGGTCCAGTTCTGACTCTCTCCATAATTATATTGAAACTAATGGTATTGTGATCACTGGTCCCGAAGTGCTCACCAACGCATACCTCCGTCACCTGACCTGCCTCATTTCCTAACAGGAAGTCCAGCACTGCCCCTTCTCTGGTCGATACCTCTATGTACTGCTGCAAAAAAACTATCCTGCACACATTTTACAAACTCCAAACCATCCAGCCCATTTACAGAGTGTGTTTCCCAGTCTATTTTTTGGAAAATTGAAATCTCCCACAATCACTACCTTGTGCTTTTACTACTAATATCTGCTATCTCCTTACATATTTGCTCTTCCAATTCTCGCTCCCCATTTGGCGGTCTATAATACACCCCTAAAAAGTGTTGCTACACCGTTCCCACTTCTCAGTTCCACCCAAATAGCCTCCCTAGATGAGCCCTCTAATCTATCCTGCCAAAGCACTGCTGTAATATCTTCTCTGACAAGCAATGCAACACCTCCCCCTCTGGTCCCTCCAATTCTATCACACCTGAAGCAACAAAATCCTGGAATATTTAGTTTCCAATCACAGCCCTCCTGCAACCATGTTTCACTGATTGCCACAACATCATATTTGCAGGTGTCAATCCAGGCTCTAAGTTCGTCCACCTTACTTACAATGCTCCTAGCATTAAAATATACACATTTTAGAAACCCACCATCCCTTATTCTCTGTCTATTATCTTTTTCATCTTTCTCGCCTACATTTTGGATCCGAGTGCTTCCCTTCTCTGCCTCTTGCCCCACATCCTGACCCATGATCATGGCTGATAATCCAGAATCAGTACCCTGTTCCTGCTTTTTCCCCATATTCCTTGATTCCGTTAGCCCCAAGAGCTAAATCAAACTCTCTCTTGAATACATCCAGTGAATTGGCCACCACTGCCTTCTGTGGCAGGGAATTCCACAGATTCACAACTCTCTGGGTGACAAAGCTTTTCCTCAGCTCAGTCCTAAATGGCCTACCCCTTTTTCTCAAACTGTGACCCCAGGTTCTGGACTCCCCCAACATCGGGAACGTTTTTCCTGCATCTAGCCTGTCCAATCCCTTAAGGGCCTGTCTCACTGTACGAGCTAATTCAAGAGCTCTCCCGAGTTTCCCCTGATTCGAACTCAGAGAATTACGGTATTGGCCGTTCGTAGGTACTCGGGGCTCTCGTGGACATTTTTCAACATGTTGAAAAATCTTCACGAGCCTTCACGAACTTGCCGCGTTTCCCGAGTACCTGCCGCTAGCGTTACGAGCCGCTAAGAGACGTCCTGAGCTCCGAGGTACCTACTAAGTACATTCTACGTGCTTACCATGAGTTTGATTTTTTTTTTAAACTCGGGAGAGCTCTTGAATGAACTCGTACAGTGGGACAGGCCCTTTAAGAATTTTATATGTTTCTATAAGATCCGCTCTCATCCGTCTAAATTTAAGTGAATACAAGCCCGGTCGTCCCATTCTTTCATCATATGTCAGCCCTGCCATCCCGGGAATTAACCTGGTGAACCTACGCTGCACTTCCTCAATAGCAAGAATGTCCTTCCTCAAATTAGGAGACTGCACACAATTCTCCAGGTCCGGTCTCACCAGGGCCCTGCACAACTGCAGTAGGACCTCCTTGCTCCTATACTCAAATCTTCCTGACCTGCTGAGTTACTCCAGCACTTTGTGTCTATCTTTAGTATAAACCAGCATCAGCAGTTCCTCCGGACACATGTGCCGTGACTAGTCTGTGGTCAGCTTTTCTAATATATAAATCAGTCCCCAAATGTTTGGAGGCTTTGAAGCCATTTAGGCTGGGAGCAACATTGATTTGTTTCTAGCCTATTGCTGGGTGGTCTGCCCTTTCAAATGGTAGTGTTTCCATTCACTGGCTTTGATGCTACTAAATGGCTTCTTCAGCTATTTTAAAGGGCAGTTAGAAATCGCCCACATTGTTCTGCATTTAACTTTATGCTGCGGACCACCCTCACGGGCAGTTTAACGCAGTTTTGGGAATTACTTATCTGCCCTCCCCCTTCTGACAATGTTTGTCGATAAATGACGGATGACAAAGTGGAAATAAATGCGTCCACTTTCACCTGAAGGCGATCTCATCCCACGGAGGAAGAGGACACTGAGTGAGGAAGAGCACTCATTAATTGGACTGAAGATCGACACAAAATGCCAGAGTAACTCAGCGGGTCGGGCAGCATCTCTGGAGAAATGGAATAGGTGATGTTTCGGGTCGAGACCCTTCTTTGGACTGGTCACCTATTCCATTTCTCCAGAGATGCTGCCTGAGCCGCTGAGTTACTCCGGCATTTTGTGTCTATGCATCGACCAGCATCGGCAGTTGGGACTGGGAATTCTGCTGGAGGTAAGGCTCAGTTTGTGGGAAGAAATTAATTTTCAGTCATGGGAAAAGGAACCGAGAGATATAGAAGGTAAATAGCACAAATGAATGAAGGATGTGCAGAAAGCAAAGATGATCAAGGAAAGATGGAGGCCACCATTAATTAGACCGTTTGGTTTGGATGTAATCGCGTGGTGGGCTTGGTGTTCACTATAAATGTTTGTAAATCACCTCTAATGAAGCAAAGTCTCAGTTAGAGAATATGTGGAGAGTATGTTTATTATTTATTAGGAAAAAATATATTAATTATGTTAACGAGATGTAATTTATATGGGCAGGTTGGGTTAATTAACATGCAGGATGTTCTTTCGTTCAAAGGCAAACTCATTACTGACTAATCTAAAAATAAAAAGCTGCCTCAGATCTCCACAGTGCCTGGGCAAAGCTGTGTCCCGAGGGATGCTCACAGCTTGATGTCAAGAGCATTCACCTGACCCTTTCTCCACATGATTGCTTATTAATTGTCTGAGCAAGTATTGAGCCCTGTACTGGGACACAGCATTGTATGCACTCTTACAAGTGTTACAGGTCTGAACAAGGGTCTCGACCCGAAACGTCACCCATCCCTTCTCTCCAGGGATGTTGCCCGTCCCGCTGAGTTACAGAGGCTTTTGGTGCCTACCAACGAGTGTTACAATGCAGATTCCCCTTCTTCAGACTGGTTACGGATATGGGAAACGAGAGATACAGATGATGATGTGGAGAGATAAAGCACAATGAAAGAAATATATGCAAAAAAGTCATGATGATAAAGGAAACAGGCCATTGTTCGCTGTTTGTAGGGTGAAAACGAGGGATTAGATGCAGGAAAAATGTTCCCAAAGTTGGGAGAGTCCAGAACTAGGGGTCACGATTTCAGAATAAGGGGTAGGCCATTTAGGACTGAGATGAGGAAAAACCTTTTCACCCTGGGAGTTGTGAATCTGTGGAATTCGCTGCCACAGAAGGCAGTGGAGGCCAATTTGCTGGATGTTTTCAAGAGAGAGTTACAGTTGATTTAGCTCTTAGGACTAACAGAATCAAGGGATATGGGGAGAAAGCAGGAGTAGGGTACTGATTTAGGATGATCAGCCATGATCATATTGAATGGTGGTGCTGGCTTGAAGGCTGAATGGCCAACTCCTGCACCTATTTTCCATGTTTCTATGCTTCTATCACATGTGACATGTCACAGTGAAATTCATTGTTTTATACACCATAAACAAGGTTTGTCCTCAATAGTCCCTCTGTGTCTATGGAACAGTACAGCACAGGAACAGGCCCTTCGGCCCACAATGTCCATGCTGGATATGAAATCAGATTAAACTAATCTCCCCCTCCTGCACATAAACTACATCCCTCCATTCCCTGCATATCCGTGTGCCGAGAGTTCCATGTGATTTGAGAATCTGCGTTTGATGTGTTTTTCTTGCTGAGATTATTAGTCAGGTGCTGGTGACTTTTTTTGACGTAAGTAGAATAACTGGAAATGTGAATGTGAACCTGGGGTCAGGATCCAAGGAATGAAACCTGTGCTTCAGCTCGAGGCCCTAAAGTGGGCCTCATTATACAGGCTCCCAAATAGCACAATGAGGTTCATTAAAGGCATGCTTCCTCTGGGTGTAAATGATGCTGCTTTCATGTAGACTCAGAGTGTTTACAATGACAGAAAGAGTTGCTGCGTGCTCTCTGATGGCAGAAGTGAGAGCCAGTTGTGACCTTTGCTACTCTTTGTATATCTCCATTAAAGGGAACGCACTTAATATTCTGCATTCCCAGTGTCAGGAAGAACACAAGAGAAATCGAGATTGCTTGTTTAGTTGAGTTTAGTTTAGAGATACAGAGCGGAAACAGGCCCTTTGGCCCACCGAGTCTGCACTGACCAGTGATCCTCGCACACTAAAGGCCCTGTCCCACTTAGGAGACCTAAAGAGCAACCTCTGGTGACCTTGCCCGCCACCCAAAAAAAAATCAAGGTCGAGGTGACCTGCAACCTCCTACCACCTCCCACGCATATGTTGAAAACCTTCCTCGACTATGAAGAAAACCAGCTTCGACTAGACCTGCGACTAAAGAATTATCGATTTTTAAAACGGCGACCTATTTTTAGTCGAGGCCAGTTTTCAACATGACGAAAAAATTAGCAGCAACCGAGATGAAGCCTCGACCATGCGGAAACCACTTTCGACCATTAGGTAGAGTGACCAAAACCTCCGGTGACCAGAGGTTGATGTTTAGGTCTCCTAAGTGGGACAGGGGCTTTACACTATCCTACACACACTAATGGCAAATTTGCAATTATACCAACCCAATTAACCTACAAACCTGTACCTCTTTGGAGGGTGGGAGAAAACCTGAGCACCTGGAGAAAACCCACGTGGTCATGGGTAGAATGTACAAACACTGTACAGACAGCACCCATAGTCAGGTTCGAACTTGGGCTGGAAGGCAGCAACTCTATCGCTGCGTCACCCACAGTGCTTGTATTATTTATTTAAATACCGGAATTAAAATTTATTGACTACAAATTGATAACCAATGCTGATCACATCTTGGGGCTAGACTGATGGGACTCCATTATCCACTCAGGCGCTGCACCGTATCCACTGGGCTTTCCCCAGGATGGCCAGGGATGGTGGAAACTCCACTGGGAACTTCTCAGCAAGGTTGTGCTGCTAGTACAGCAGATGCAATTGATGTGCAAAATAAGATGCATGTATCTACGAGCATCGCTCCTTTGAGCAAAGTGGTCTTTATTCTGGGATCCAACCATCATTCACTGTGTTCATTTGCTGTGTGTGGGACTGTGCTATGCAACGAGAGCTTGGCATGCTGAGAGCACTGCACCGGAGCCGAGATCCACAAAGATAAATTCTGCTTACGATGAACCTGCTTACCCCTTTACCTGATTATGAACCTGTGATAGACACTCTCACCACTGGCCTCCTGCCCCTGAGCCCAATCCCTCCATGTGCCCCAGGCAGAGCTGCTGCCACACACCGCCGCTCGATCCTGACCTCCAGTGCTGTCTGTGTGGAGTTTGAATGAACACATGATACTTTATTGGCACGTTGCGTGTTGCACGTTACCCTCTGACCATACGGGCTTCCTCCTGGTGCTCCAGTTTGCCCAAACTTCCCAAACCCAAAGCGGGTTTCAGGGTTGATTGGCCTCTGTAAATTGCCCCTTTGTGTATAGGGCGTGGATGACAAAGTGGGATAACATGGAACTAGTGTGAACGAGCATGGACCCAGTGGGCCAAAGAGCCTGTTTCCATTCTGTGTCTCCAAACCTATAATTAATGCCCCCACGTGACAAAGTGTGGCCTTCCACACCCCCAGATTCAGGGACAGTTTCTTCCCAGCTGTTATCAGGCAACTGAATCATCCTACCACAACCAGAGAGCAGTACTGAACTACCATCTACCTCATTGGTGACCCTCGGACTATCTCAATCGGACCTTGCTGCCTTTACCTTGCACTAAACGTTATTCCCTTATCATGTCTCTGTACACTGTGGACGGCTCAATTGTGATCATGTATTGTCTTTCTGCTGACTGGATGGCACGCGGCAAAGAGCTCGTCACTGTACCTCAGTACACGTGACAATGAATTAAACTAAACTATAATGCCTTGGAGCTTGGGCACTACTGAAACTCTGCAGCAGCAAGTCCAAAAGGATCCTTCATGCTGCGAGCAATAATCATACAGTGTACCACCAGGGAATGCTGGATCCTCCAGTCAAGAGGATTTATCCCTAACAAACAAAATCCAACGGTAACCATGGCCTAATTAACTCCCGACCTTAATTAGCAAAGCTCATTTACATGCTCAGTGTACATGAAATGTGGGACATTCGACACTGCCCTTTTAGTAAGGAGACAGCATACAATCTGTGCAGCCTTTAAAACAATGCAGCCTTAAACTTCACTGATATTCTGCTACATCTTGACAAAATGAAAAACAAAATGAAGCAGCATTTCCACATCCGCGTTGCAACCTGCTGGAGACTGTGCTCTAAAGGTTCGGCCTGGCCTGTGTTTATTTGCTGATTTGTGTGACTGTGCTATGTAGAATTAATTAGAAATCACAGTCAAACTTGTTTAAATCCTAAAAGTATGTTATTGGTTATTAACACGTTGCCATGAAGGTCATGATGTATGGGAGAGATACTGTATGTAACGAGATACGTACTAGATACAGATACTAGAGATGTGGCTGAACAGTGAGCCAGAATGTCGAAACAAGGAACTGCAAATACTGGTTTACACCAAAGGACACAAAGGGCCAGGCAGCATTTCTGGAGAACATGGATAGGTGACGTTCCGGGAAGAGACCCTTCTTCAGATTAATCATAGTGGGGGGAGGGAGGGGGGGAAGAAAGTGGGAGAGAGGAGAGGCAGGCCGGAGCATGGTTTCCACAATTAAAATTGTCCATCAAAAAAGCCCCAACCTGAAATGTCACCTATCCATGTTCTCCAGAGATACTGGCTGGCCCACTGAGTTACTCCAGCACTTTCTATCCAAAACAGTTGGATGTCTGAACTCAAACAAGTCTCGAACTAAAGTCTCCCGGCATCCATATCCGCACATTTTATGATTAGATAGAAACAACTGCTGGAGTAACTCAGACCGATGAATGGACTTGACCCAAAACGTCGCCCATTCTTTCTCTCCAGAGATGCTGCCTGCCCCGCTGAGTTACTGCAGCATGTTGTGTCCATCTTCCATGTGAACCAGCATCTGCAGTTCCTTCCTACACCTTTAGTCTAGTTTAGAGATTCTGCTAATGGGATGCATGAAGGGGAGGTCTCTCTCTCTCTCTCTCACCAGCTGGTATTCAGGATGGCTGCGGAGACCTGATCTGGCAGCAACTAATTTAACAAAGGCTTTGTCCCACTGCTCAGGAAGCCCACATGAACACGTCATGCTGCCTAGCTGCACATTGAAGCTTTGGGGAGTTTTCAACTGGAGTTGAATAAAACCCGCACAGGAAGGCCTGCACAAAATGTGAAATGAGCCCAGACACTGAACACATGCAAGGCAGCGAGCGCGCGGAGTGACTGCGCACCAGGCTCTATATTTCCCTCACACTCCAACTTCACACAGCACCAATGATCAAAACAACAATTAGGCAGAGGATGGCATCTGCAAATTTATTAAAGCATTGGATTGCAAATCGTAAAATTGCCTTGATTTAATTCTTTTTGTAAAGGTCAGGCAATGAGGATTAGACTCACAGTGTGATTGCAATGAGAAAATAAGTAAATGAATTGTGAGGACGACAGCATTCATCTTAATCCTCCTCTCCGCACTCCTGCTGCTCACCCCACCAGGCAGATAATGTCATCTCTCGTGTCTGCCCGCTTAATGCTAGTAAATACTGTGTCTATTACAATGCCTTTTGTCTTTCGGCAAGTCAGTCTCGAGGTCCTCTGCAAATGGATTAATTCCGATGATGGAAGATGTGCTCACTTATTAAAAGCCGCACCGGGCAAATTGATTAATGTTTCCCAAACCCTTTCTTATTTCATCACTTTCTCAGTGAATTACTCCAATCCGCAGGGGCCAAACGCTGAGCAGACAACACGGAAATATTCCACCAACACCGGATAACATGATTGAAACCAGTAATATATACAGTGGCACAGGGACGGTGCTTTCAGTCCATTTGATCTTTTGACTGCACTTTATACTGTGGGAGCTAGTAATGATTCAGTGATACTTTTTCCTTCATCTAGCCTGTCCAATCCCTCAAGAATTTACTATGTTCTATAAGATCTCCCCTCATCCTCCTAAATTCCAGGGACCTCTCTGACTAATTGTTCAGCCTCTCCTCTCTCCCAGCTTTTGTGTCCCCCCTCCCCACCTACAATCAGTCTGGAGAAGGGTCCTGACAGGAAATGTCACCTATCCATGTTCTCCAGAGTATCCCGCTCCTGCTTTCTTCCCATATTCCTTGATTCCATTAGCCTTAAGAGCTATATCTAACTCTCCCTTGAATACATCCAGTGAATTGGCCTCCACTGCCTTCTGTGGCAGAGAATTCCACAACTCTCTGGTTGAAAATGTTTTTCCTGATCTCAGTACTAAATGGCTTACCCTTTATTCTTAAACTGTGTTCTGGACTCCACCAACATCGAGAACAGTGTTCCTGCATCTAGCCTGTCCAATCCGTTAAGAATTTTCTATGTTTTTATAAGATCCTTCTAAATCCCAGTGACCTCTCCAACTGATGGACAAGTTCAATTGTCCTGCCTCTCCTCTCTCCGAGCTTTCGTATCGCCCCCCCCCCCCACCTACAAACAGTTTGGAGAAGGATGCTGACACGAAAGGTCACCTATCCATGTTCCCCAGAGATGCTGCCTGACCCGCTGAGTTACTCCAGCATCCTTTAGTGGAAACCTTGCTAGGTTAGTTCAAGTGAATAGCAGAACCTTTGTGCTGCCCCATGAAACATAAGAATGATAGGGATGAGTGCACCACACTGGGGTTGTGTTGGACCTGCATGCTGCATGCATATTTAGGGCACACGGTGGCCGGGAAATACTTTGTTTTGCAGGTAAAATCATACAGCAGACTACACCTCGGCAGTACGCGAGTGTCGCTACATTTTGGTGTTGACAAAGTTACAAAACCTTTGTCGTCCCAATGTAATGTTGCTCGTCCATTCTCTCCACAGACCTGTCTGAGTTGAGACCCATTCAGTTTCTCTGGTGCTGGTTGAGCTTTGCATTGTAATTCCACTCTCCAGTTAGTTGCCCTGATCAGCTGGAGTCAGAGAGTCATAACCTGGGTAACAGGCTTTTCGGCCCAACTTACACATGCTGACCAAGAGGCCCCATCTACACTGAAGATAGACACAAAATGCTGGAATAACTCAGGCAGCATCTCTGGAGAGAAGGAATGGGTGACGTTTCCAGTCAAGTCCCTTCTTCAGACTGAGTGCGAAAAAGGGTCTCGACCCGAAACGTCACCCATTCCCTTTCTCCAGAGATGCTGCCTGTACCGCTGAGTTACTGCAATATTTTGTGTCTATCTTCGGTTTAAACCAGCATCTGCAGTTCCTTCCAACACACTGCGCCATCTACACTTTTCCCACCTGCCGATGTGTGCCCCATATCCCTCGAAACCTGTCCTGTCCATGTACCTGTCCAAATGTCTACAAATGTTGTAGTCTCTTTTTGCATCTTGCCTCTTCTACCTCCTCTGGCAGCTCGTTCAATATAAACCACTAACCTCACTGTATAAAGTTTGTTTCCCTGCTTCCCATCCTCAGGTTCCTGTTCAATCTTTCCCCTCTCACCTTAATATGTCCTCTGCTTCTTAATTCTCCTACTCTGGGTAAAAGACTGTCAATTTGCCCTATCCATTCTCCACATGATTTTGTACACCTCTATAAGATCACCCTTCATCCTCCTGTGCTACAAGGAATACAGCTTAGTTTAGTTTAGAGATACAGCGTGGAAACAGGCCCTTTGGCCCACCAGGTCCATGCCGACCAGCGATCCCTGTATAATTAACACCATCCTACACCCATTAGGGACATTTTTTTACATTTAACAAGCCAATTAACCTACAGACCTGCACGTCTATGGAGTGTGGGAGTAAACCGAAGATCTCGGAGAAAACCCCTGCAGTTCACGGGGAGATGGTACAAATTCCGTATGGACAGCACCTCTAGTCGGGATCGAACCCGTGACTCCGGCCCTGCATTTGCTGGAAGGCAGCAACTCTACTGCTGCACCACCGGGCCACCTAGTTTATCTAACCTCTCCCTATAGCTCAGGCTCTCAAAACCTGGAAACATCCTCGTAAATCTTCTCGGCTCGCTTTCCAGCCAAGAGACCAGAACTGAACACAATACTCTGTGTGGTCTCACCAATGTCGTGTAGTGTTAATAAATTATTTTTTGCTGTAGTGTAGAACGCAAGGTTACTGGCATTCCTCGCTGTCACTCTGTGAAATGGATGGATCGCACAGACCTGCAGCCTGAGACACTGAATCATCCCTCCTCCAGGGATGGTACAGTTGTGCATTCTTTTCAGTTGAGTTTAGTTTAGAGATACAGCACAGAAACAGGCCCTTTAGCCCACCGTGTCTGCACCGACCAGCGATCCCCGCACATTAACACCACTCTGAACACACTGGGGATAATTTACATTTATACAAATCCAATTAACCTACAAACCTGGACGTCTTTGCAGTGTGGGAGGAAACTGATCTCGGAGAAAACCCATGCAGTCACGGGGAGAACGTGCAAACTCCGTACAGACAGCACCCGTGGTCAGGATTGAACCCAGATCTCTGGCCCTGTAAGCGCTGTAAGGCAGCAGCTCTACTGCTGACCACCGTGTATTCTTCAATTAAATCAATGGAATCAGTTAGATCAACAAGTATCTCAGATGTTTTAATACTAATCTTGTAAGATATTTTGGTTTATTAGATGAAAGTCTGAGGTTTTAACGGCTTATAGATTAAAAACCTCTCAGGCCCCAATAAAACAAATGTTATTATTGTGAATTTTAATTCCCTCAGATACGATCTTTATTTTGTTTTTTCCTTCCTGATTTACTCTGTGTTTCAACTTTGAAGGAAATTACCCGAAATTCGGGAAATTCTGTTTGTCTTCAGGTCATTTTAGGGAAATTAAATAAATTTGGGAAATTTCTGCATCCGGCCCGCGAAGGGATCCGATCCGGTCCGTGGGATGATTTGGGAAAAAATGTATATTTACGACCATCGCAGCTGGGGGAGTCCCGTCAGCCACGTCACAATTGGAAATGGCGCCGGTGACACTGTAGGGGCGCAAAATAATGCTGTCTTCTCGCGCGCGCAGTGGGCCCAGTGTCCGTGCGTGCGCAGTTGGGGAATTTCGGGAAATACCATCAAATTCCAGGAATTTGGGGATTCTATTTAACGACATTTTTTTTTCAGGTGCGGAAGCACTGACTGTCCATGTGAAATGTTTAACTTAATTAAAATTCCAGCATTAATTGATTCAGCTGGTGGTATATATTTTTTAATGAGTATGTTTGTAGTGCCAGGGAAGTTTTTTTTAACTGAAGGAGAGACCAAGTAATGAGCAAAGCTGGCAGGAAAGTGACTGAAGTGGATAGTTTAGAGGCTTCAAGTGGTAATTAAATGGTGTCGCTTAAAGAATGGACTGAGGGCTTTGTTGAAAGTGTCTGTCAGAGAGAGTGGACTTGTTGAACACTGGTTGAAATTGCTCCCATTCTGCTATTTCTTGGTTCCTTAATTTGTCTACTCACTGCGTCTTTATGAAGGCAGAGAAACGGTGGTGGATTAGCAAAAGCAATTAAGAGAATGGCCCTCTCTCTCCAAGTGAAAGTGCTTTAAAACTCAACAAGCAACACCAGGCTGTGCCCACACTCAGAGCTCTGTCCTGTGCAGATTCTGGGACATAGAAAACATAGACAATATTTTTTCTATGTAGGAGTAGGCCATTCGGCCCTTCGAACCACCACCGCCATTCAATATGATCATGGTTGCTCATCCAAAATCAGTACCCAGTTCCTGCTTTCTCCCCATATCCCTTGATTCCATTAGCCTTAAGAGCTATATCTAACTCTCCCTTGAATACATCCAGTGAATTGTCTCCACTGCCTTCTGTGGCAGAGAATTCCACAGATTCACAACTGTCTGGGTGAAAATGTTTTTGCTCATCTCAGTCCCAAATGGCTTACCCTTTATTTTTAAACTGTGACCCCTGGTACTGGACTCCCCCAACATCGGGATCAGTTTTCCTGCATCTAGCCTGTTCAATCCCTGAAGATTTTCTATGTTTTTAAAAGATTTGCCTCTCATCCTTCTAAATTCCAGTGACCTCTCCGACTGAAGGAAAAGTTTAATTGTCCTGCCTCTCCTCTCTCACAGCTTTTGTATCCCCTTCCCCACCGACAATCAGTCTGGAGAAGGGTCCCGACACAAAAAGGTCACCTATCCATGTTCCCCAGAGATTCGGCCCTTCGAGCCAGCACCGCCATTCATTGTGATCATGGCTGATCATCCACAATCAGTAACCCGTGCCTGCCTTCTCCCCACATCCCTTGATTTCGCTAGCCCCTAGAGCTCTATCTCACTCTCTTTTCAATTCATCCAGTGAATTGGCCTCTACTGCATTCTGTGGCAGAGAATTCCACAAATTCACAACTCTCTGGGTGAAAAAGTATTTTTCTCATCTCAGTTTTAAATGACCTCCCCTTTATTGGACTCACCCAACATTGGGAACATTTTTCCTGCATCTAGCTTCTCCAGTCCTTTTATAATTTCATATATTTCAATAAGCCAGGAGTGGTCATCAATAAGTCTAATGATCATAGTGATGCTACAGAAAAATTCATCCTTTAAAAATAGCAACAAAAGTTACTCCTGGCAACAACTAAACCCTCTCAGGAACAGTTACCATTGACCACAATAGCAGGTACCATTGGCATGGCGTGCAGTTAAGGGCCTGTCCCACTTGGGCGACCGAATCCAGTGAGTTCTGGCGAGTTTACCCTTGACTCATACTCGCAGCATGGTCGACACGAGGTCGTAGGAGGTCTTCGTAACTCTTCGTCATGCTCGAGTGTGGTCTCCGTGTATTCGAGGCCTCAGCTAGATCGCGGCATTTTTTTCAATATGTTAAAAAATCAATACTTTTTTTACTCATAGGTTTACTCATAATCTAGGTTGTAGTAGGTTGGCATGTTAGTCGTAGGTAATCGAGGGTAGTCGATGGTAGTCGTAGATAGTCTTCATCATAGTCGAAGGAAGGTCAAAGGGAGGTTGAAAGTGGTCGTTTTCACTCTCCATTATTCGGTGTCCAATTTTCCCAAAGATAGTTGTAGTTCGTGGTAGCTCCTCTTCAACATAGTCAAAGGATATCTTCAACATTTCATTTTTTCAAACTCTTCTAAATTCGCCAATTAGGTCGCCCATGTGGGACAGCCCCTTTAAAGTCATAGAGTCAAACAGCATGGAAACGGGCTCTTCAGCCCAACTTGCCCATACCAACACAGATGCTCCATCTGCACTAGTCCCACCCGCCCACATTTGGCCCATATCACTCTAACCTTTCCAAATGAGGTACCTGTCCAAATGTCTGTTAAATGTTGTTATAGTACCTGCCTCAACTACCTCTTCTGGCAGCTCGTTCCACACCCACTACTGTCTAAGTGAATTAGGCAGTAATTTTTTATAGCTATCTTCGTTATCTACAATACCACCCTCTCAGTGCCATCTGCAAACTTGCTAATCATGCCTTGTACCTTCTCATTCCTTCGTGGTCAATGGTAATGTTGATGCTGAACGTTGGGACACAAGTTAGCATCAGCAGTGTAGCAGGTTTAGAAGGACACTAGACCAAGTGCAGACCCATTGGGTCTGCTCCCCCAATGCAAGATTCCACCACTCACCCGTTCCCCCAACACAAGCCACTCTTCACCCTCCCTCTTCAATCTCCAGAGAGGGAGGGATGAAAGAGAGGGAGGGGTGGTAGAGAGGGAGGGGGCAGAGAGGGAGGGGGGTAGAGAGGGGGGGCAGAGAGGGAGGGGGGTAGAGAGGGAGGGGGCAGAGAGGGAGGGGGGTAGAAGGGGGGGCAGAGAGGGAGGGGGGTAGAGAGGGAGGGGGCAGAGAGGGAGTGGGATAGAGAGGTAGGTGGGGGCGCAGAGAGGGAGGGGAGTAGAGAGGGAGGGGGAGGCTGTTTCATGCTGTACGACTCTATGGCTCGATGGCACTGATGTTAACACCAACCCTTGACACTGTCAGCATCATTCTACTGTGCCATGGTTATCCTTAGCATCAGCAGTGTCCATGAGCAACGGCCAGGTTCCATGACAACAGTAACATCCCCTGCCAACAACCCTTGCCAGAGATGGCCCTTGATAGCTATAGTGTCCTTTAACAACAGTGACCCAAGACAATAGCATGATTCCTCAGGATCTCAGTCACCTCAATAATATCATTCGCCTTTACACAATGACTCCAGACCAAGGCACCTCTTCTCGATACAAACCGTCGGCAACATAATTTGTCAATGCAGTGGACAACGTGAACAAAACTAGCCCCACCATCCTCTTTCCCCCATCCAACACAATCTGCAGCCACTCGAAACAACTGGTGTCAGATAACCCTAAATCTTTATCCATTTCTTGAAAATAACAGCACAGTCGATTATAAAGTTGGCCGGTGTGAGGGAGAAGGAATAATAACAGTGCAATGAGAACCTCCTTAAATATAAGGTGGCAGGATTTAATGCTCAGAGTGGTGTGCCTCAGTGGCACAGTGGTAGAGTTGCGGCCTACAGCTCCAGACACCTTGTTCCCATCCTGACTATGGGTGCTGTCTGTACAGAGTTTGTACGTTCTCTCTGTGACCACGTAGGTTTTCTCTGGGATCTCCCGTTTCCTCCTGCATTCCAAAGATGTACAAGTTTGTAGGTTACTTGGGTTGTGTAAATTGTACACTGTCCCTGGTGTGTAGGATAGTGCTGATAGTGTAGGGGTGATCGCTGGTCGGTGCCCACTCGGTGCAGGCCGAAGAGCCTATTTCCACGCTGATTCTCCAAAGTGGTGGATCACACATTGAAACTATGCACAACAGAAGGTGTGGTATCAGGGCTCGGAGAGTTGCTGCCTCACAGCAAATACAGCAGCGGAGACCTGTGTTCGATCCCCACTACGGGCGCTGTCTGTACGGAGTTTGTACGTTCTCCCCGTGACCTGCATGGGTTTTCTCTGACATCTTCAGTTTCCTCCCACACTCCAAAGACGTGCAGGTATGTAGGTAATTTGACATGGAGTAAATGTAAAATTTGTACCTAGTGGGTGTAGGATGGTGCGGGGATCGCGGACACGGTTTTGCCCGCTGCATCTCTAAACTACTCTAAACTAAACTGAGTCTGAAGAAGGGTTTCGACCCGAAACGTCGCCTATTTCCTTCGCTCCATAGATGCTGCCTCACCCGCTGAGTTTCTCCAGCATTTTTGTCGACCTTAAACTAAACTAATGATGTCTTTGCTGCACCACATTTATTTGTAAACCTGCTCTTTGTCTTGGAGCAAAATTGCAGTCACTGCTTTCTGAGACCAAATAATCTCTCAACACAGAGATCAAAGATACATACATGAAAGGGTTCAGAGAAGATTTACAAGGATGTTGCCAGGACTAGAGGGTGTGAGCTATAGGGAAAGGTGGAGTGGGCTGGATCTCTACTCCTTGGAGCGCAGGAGGATGAGGGGTGATCTTATAGAGGTGCACAAACTCATGACAGGAATAGATCGGGTTGATACACAGAATCTCTTGCCCAGAGTGGGGGAATCGAGGAACAGAGGGCATAGGTTCAAGGTGAAGGGGAAAAGATTTAATAGGAATCTGAGGGGTAACTTTTACAGACAAAGGGTGGTGGATGTATGGAACGAGCTGCCAGAGGAGGTAGTTGAGGCTGGGACTATCTCAACATATAAGAAACAGTTAGACAGGTACATGGATAGGACAGGTTTGGAGGGATATGGACCAAGCGCAGGCAGGTGGGATTTATGTAGCTGGGACATGTTGGCCGTTGTGGGCAAGTTAGGCCGAAGGGCCTGTTTACACGGTGATCACTCTATGACTCTATGAATCTATGACTCTATCAAACAGGGCAAGCAATCTGATCTGTGGAGTGACTATTATCCGAATCATAAGGTAATAGCTATGTCTCACTCCCAAGACATGATCTGAAAAGCTGAGCTGGCACTGCAGTGTGGTAGCAAGAGAATGATGTACAGTATTCTCAAAATTGCTGCGATTCAGATAACATCTTAACCAAAGGCACCCTCCCTCCCTCCTTGCCTCTCAGAATCATTGTTCCTATTTCAAGAACGATCCCAGGCAGGCTCTACCAGATGATTTGAAGAAGGAACTGCAGATGCTGGAGAATCGAGGGTTACACAAAAAGCTGGAGAAACTCAGCGGGTGCAGCAGCATCTAAGGAGCGAAGGAGATAGGCGACGTTTCGGGTCGAGACCCTTCTTCAGACTGGTCAGGGATCAGGGAAACGAGAGATATAGACTGTGATGTGGAGAGATAAGGAACAATGAGTGAAAGATATGCAAAAAAGTATCCGTGATAAAGGGAACAGGCCATTGTAAAGCTGTTTGTGGTGTGAAAATGAGAAGCTGGTGCGACTGGGGTGGGGGAGGGAGACCTCTACCTCCGTTACATCGACGACTGCTTTGGTGTCACCTCCTGCACCCACACACAACTGACTGACTTCATTTCATTTCACCACCAACTTTCATCCGGCACTCAAATACACTTGGACCATTTCCGACACTTCCCTACCATTCCTTGACCTCACCATCTCTATTGCAGGTGATACGCTCCTGACCGACATCCACTACAAACATACTGACTCCCACAGCTACCTGGACTACTCTTCCTCCCACCCTGCTTCCTGTAAGGACTCCATCCCCTATTCCCAATTCCTCCGTCTACGCTGCATCTGCTCCAGGATGAGGTGTTCCACACCAGGTCATCACAAATGGCCTCATTCTTCAGAGAACGGGGATTCCCCTCCCCCACTATTGATGAGGGCTCGCACCAGGGTCTCCTCCATACCCCGCAACACTGCCCTCTCTCCCCATTCCCCCACTCGCAAACAGGGCAGAGTCCCCCTGGTCCTCACCTTTCACCCCACCTGCCGGCAAATACAACATATAGTCCTCCGCCAGTTTCGCCACCTCCAACGTGACCCCTCCACCCGCCACATCTTCCCATCTCCCCCCCTGTCTGCCTTCCGCAAAGACCGCTCCCTCCGCAACTCCCTTGTCCATTCTTCCCTCCCCTCCCACTCTACCCCTTCCCCGGGCACTTTCCCTTGCAACCGCAAGAAATGCAACACTTGTCCCTTCACATCCCCCCTCCACTCCTTTCAGGGACCCAAGCAGTCCTTCCAGGTCCGACAGAGGTTCACCTGCACCTCCTCCAACCTCATCTACTGCATCCGCTGCTCCAGATGCCAGATGATCTATATCGGTGAGACCAAGCGGAGGCTTGGCGATCGCTTCGCCGAACACCTCCGCTCGGTCCGCAATAACCAACCCGACCTCCCGGTGGCTCAGCACTTCAACTCCCCTCCCATTCCGTATCCGACCTCTCGGTCCTGGCCTCCTCCATGGCCAGAGTGAGCAACACCGCAAGCTGAAGGAACAGCACCTCATATTCCGCTTGGGGAGTCTGCATCCTTTGGGCTTGAATATTGAATTTTCTCAATTCTGTTAACCCTTGCTGTCTCCTCCCCTTTCCACCTCTCCCTCAGCCCTCGGGCCCTGGCATTCCCTCTATCTCTATCTCCCTCCCCCACCCCAGTCGCACCAGCTTCTCATTTTCACACCACAAACAGCTTACAATGGCTTGTTCCCTTTATCATCGATACTTTTTTGCATATCTTTCACTCATTGTTCCTTATCTCTCCACATCACCGTCTATATCTCTCGTTTCCCTGATCCCTGACCAGTCTGAAGAAGGGTCTCGACCCGAAACGTCGCCTATCTCCTAGGCTCTACCAGATGATTTGGTCAATATCCACCCTCCCTGAACATGAATAAATCTGATTAACTGAACATTATCCAGTCGAGAAAATTGGCACAAATTGGCTACCGCTCGCTGGTGCGGCACAGTGGCATTGCAGTCGAGTTTCTGCCTCACAGCACCGGAGCCCCAGGTCCCGGGATCGATCCTGACTACGGGTGCTTGACTACATTCTCTCCAAGACCTGCGTGGGATTTCTCCGAGATCTTCGGTTTCTTCCCACATTCTTGGCTCGGCATAAATGTAAAAATTACCCTCGTGTGCGTCGGATAGTGTTAATGTGCAGGGATCGCCGGTTGGTGCGGACTGGGTGGGCCAAAGGGCCTGATTCTGTGCTGTAACTCTAATCTAGACAAAACTAAACACTGCTGCATTCTCATAGCTGAGAGGCAGGGTCAAGTAAAGAGCGTTCACGTCGCCCGCGGCCGTGTCTCCACCAATCTTTCCACCACCTCGCACAAGAAGCACAAGAGGCGACACGACAGACACCATCGTGCAGTTGCCGAGAAGTGAGTTCAGCTCTGGCTGAACAACCTCTAATCTTATGTGGATCAGGTGCTTTGGGATGTCCTGCTCTAGAGGTGGCTGTGAGCACCAACAAGCCTATCCATCTTTTACCTGGTGGATACCAATGGAGTGAACGTGCGTGACATTCCAATCCACGTCAGGGAGAGGAGAACCCGATCCGTTACAAGTCACCACCGCATCCTCTCCGGCCTTCACCGATAGGTTACTGTGACTCACGCTGATTTCTGGCAAATCTACATGCGAGAGAGAGAGCAAAAATAATCACAGTCACACCCAGCATTGGGCATTGCTTGCAAATTCAATGGACTTGATACCTGGTGCAGTGCAGGAAGAGGAGAAAAAAATATTTCAATTCCATTTACATAGCGTATTGGTAGCAGGAACTTCCCAAAGAGTTTCTCAATAAGTTTATCAAAGAATTGAGATAGCAGGCTACAGGAACAATCACTCAGACAGTGAGATGCGATGGTGGGGTTGGGCTGGGAAGGTGGCGTTAATTATGAAGAGGGGAGGAGAGGGTGTATGAAAGAGCAGAACGAGATCCTTAGGGAGGGATTTCCTCGGCAGCTGGAGATGTGACCGCCATTAGTGCAGCAATGGATTTCAGAGGTTCTCAAGGAGAACAAGACTGAAATTGAAGGGTTATAGAGTTAGCATGTACAACGTACAACATACAACAGTACAGGACAGGCCCTTCAGCCCACAATATCAATGCTAAACATAATGCCAAGAACACATCTTATCTGCCTGCACATAATCCATACCCCTCCAATCCATGCATGTCCACATGCCTATCCAAAAGTCTCTTAAACGCCACTCTCATATCAGCCTCAACCACCCCCCTGCTATCCTATCTATGCCTCACATCATTTTATGTTTTTCTATCAGGTCTCCCTTCAGCCTTAGGCACTTCAGAAAAAAACAATCCAACTTTGTCTTAAAGAAGGAACTGCAGATGCTGGAGAATCGGAGGGTACACAAAAAGCTGGAGAAACTCAGCGGGTGCAGCAGCATCTAAGGAGCGAAGGAGATAGAGTCTGAAGAAGGGTCTCGACCCGAAAGTCGCCTATCTCCTTCGCTCCTTAGATGCTGCTGCACCCGCTGAGTTTCTCCAGCTTTTTGTGTACCCCCAACTTTGTCTTATCCTTGCATGAGTGCAAAGGACAGATTCGTGGATAGGAAATGTTTTGAGGGATATGGTCATCATGGACAAGTTAGACAAAGGGTTTGTTTCCGTGCTGTGTGACTCGATCATTCTCCTTGTATTTACTACACTCTAACATGACATGAGAATTAAGGGACAGAAGTTTAGGGATAACGTGAGGGGGAACTTCTTTACTCAGAGGGTGGTGGCTGTGTGGAATGAGCTTCCAGCAGAAGTGGTGGAGGCAGGATCGATTTTAACATTTAAGACTAAAGTGGATAGGTATATGGACGTGAAGGGAATGGAGGGGTATGGTCTGAGTGCAGGTAGATGGGACTAGGGGAAAACAAATGGTCGGCACGGACTGGAAGGGCCGAGAGGGCCTGTTTCCGTGCTGTAATTGTTATATGGTTATATGGTTAATCCAGACAGCCTTCCGGTAAACCTCCTCTGCACCCTCTCCAAAGCCTCCACAACCTTCTTGTGATAGAGACCAACCTTTCAATGCTTTAACACATCAGGGCTCCTTTAGGTTCAGCCTCTTGAGCATAGTCAAAGGTAACCCCCCACTGACAACCACACCTTCACCTAGGAATGCCCTGGAGTGAAGAAGACTGCAAAAAAGTGGTGAACACTGCCCAGTCCATCACTGGTTCTGACCTAACAACCATCGAAGGGATTTACCGGAGTCGCTGCCTCAAAAAGGCAGCCAGCATCATCAGAGACCCACACCACCCTGGCCACGTACTCATTTCACCCCTGCCAGCGGGATGAAGGTCCAGGAGCCTGAAAACGGTAACGTCCAGTTTCAGGAACAGCTTCTTCCCTGCAGCCATCAGGCTATTAAACACGACAACCTCACATAAGCTCTGAACTACTATTTTTTCTCTAGTTTATTATATTGTTTACAGTGTACTTTGTTTCCATATTCTGTTGTGCTGTTGCAAGTATGAATTTCATTGTTCTATCTGGGACGTGTGACAATAAAACACTCTTGTCTCTTGCTCTGTCACACTGCCAGGTGTTGGAATTTGCTCTCTACACCTCTCTGGATCTGGATCTTTTCTCTCCACTCCTTTAAGACTCAGTCACACCTCCAAACAACTGTTTAAATGCTTTTTTTTTGTCGCAGTGCTCCTGTGGCCATGGAATGATTCTCCATTACAAGTGCTATATCAACGCGCATTTTCCTTCTCGAATACTTAGCACTAACCAATATCACGATGAACCTGTTGAGTTGCAAACATCAGACAAAAATAGATAAAAGTGCCTGCAGATAAAAAGCAGCAGAAGAATTTAGATGAGTTGCACAAATCAGTTATGCAGATATTGTCAACTACTTTTAATTCAAAGGTGCTCAATTTGAATTATTCAACAATTCAAATTGAAAACCGCAAAGAACAGAAATGCCCCGCGATGGTTCTTTTAGATTTCTTAATTTAAATTAGGGTTGATTTAAATTTTCCTGGTGTGACAAACGACTTTGGAATTTGGAGCTGGGCCAATTATCAGCAGGGACCCGTTAGATTCAACTCCTTGGCCTTCTGCGTTCTATGACCTTCTCAGAGAGCTAGATAAACGCATTGTAGGGAAGCCTACACAGACCTGACACTGCACTGCACTGCGATGTACCAGCCCAGTGATCCAACACTGGGCCAGTAAATACACTGCTCACTGGAGCAGGACAGAGAGGCAGTTAGAAGATCAGGAGTCCAGAGGGTGGTGGGACTGTTAAACGTCCTTGTGACTAAAATGCATTTGTGATGATTCGTGTAACTGCTGATGATGGGCAATAATGGGATAATCTGTGGAACGCCGATGGTTGTGGTGAGATACAAATATAGAAGCATAACGTATAGAAGTTAGGAGGTCATATTGCAGGTGTATAAGACGTTGGTGAGGTCGCATTTAGAGAATTGTGTTCAATTCTGGGCACCATGTTATAGGAAATATGTTGTCAAGCTGGAAAGGGTGCAGAGAAGATTTACAAGGACGTTGCCAGGACTCGAGGGCCTGAGCTACAGGGAGAGGATGAGCAGGCGGGGACTCTATACCTTGGAGTGCAGGAGGATGAGGGGTGATCTTATTGAGGTGTCTAAAATCATGAGAGGAATAGATCGGGTAGATGCACAGAGTCTCTTGCTGAGAGTTGGGGGAATTGAGGACCAGAGGACTTGGGTTCAAGGTGAAGGGGAAATGATTTAATAGGAATCTGAGGGGTAACTTTTTTTACACAAAGGGTGTGGGGTGTATGGAACAAACTGCCAGAGGAGGTAGTTGAGGCTGGGACTATCCCAATGTTTAAGAATAGTTAGAGAGGTACATGGACAGGTTCGAGTTTGGAGGGATATGGACCAAGCGCAGGCAGGTGGGATTGTGTAGCTGGGACATGTTGGCCATTGTGGGCAAGTTGGGTTGAAGGGCCTGTTTCCACACTGTATCACTATATAAAATGATGAGAAGCATAGATAGGGTAGACAGTCAGAGCCTTTCTCCCAGGGAAGAAATGGCAAACACTCAGGGGGCAGAGCTTTAAGGTAAGAGGAGCAGACGTTAAAAGAGATTATTAGTTTGTTTACACAGGGTGGTGGTGCCTAGTGATGGTGGAGGCAGTTAAAGTACTGGTGTTTCAGCTTTTTTAAATAGGCACATGGAAATGCAGGGATTGGAGGGATATGGATGATGAGCAGGCAGAGGAATAGTTATCATGGCTTCATGTTTTATGCAGAGATTGTGAGCCTAAGGACTTGTTCCTGGGCCGTGCAGTTCTTTTTTCTAAAAACAGATTAGCTGGTCGTTTTCACACTGGTGTTTGCAAACCAACTACAGGTTTCATACACGTGCCTGCACTGTATGTTCTACACTGGACCGGATTCAAACTGCTCCGAGGCATCACTGCAAGAGTCTCCGTACAATGGCATGTCATAAGATCAGGAGTGATAGGAGTAGAATCAGGCCATTCGGCCCATCAAGTCTACTCCGCCATTCAATCATGGCTGATCTATCTCTCCCTCCTAACCCCCTTCTTCCCATAACCTCTGACACCCTGTACTAATCAAGAATCTATCTACTTCTGCTTTAAATATATCCACTGACAGCCTCGACAGCCTTCTGTGGCAAAGAATTCCACCGATTCACCACCTTCTGACTAAAGAGTCTTCCCTTACCTGGTTAAAATGTCCGCATTTTATATGGGTGATACAGCCGCCCAGCCCTGCCCATGGCCAAGCCCCCAAGGCTAAAATAAAGAGAGTGGGGACCCATTTGGGCTCTGCCTCATTCTCAGTCCATCAGTGATGAATATAGGAACATTTCAAATAGTTTGGATTACACCGTTCTGAATCTAATTTAAATCTTTCATGTGCGGGCAAAGGGCCTGTTCCTGCGTGTATTGTTCTGTGTTTGAATGACTGAATGAAAATACAGCATTGAAACTGGCCCTTCGACATGCCAAATCCACACCGCCACGCCTCTCGATTACCCGTTTGAGCTAGTTCTGTATTATCACATTTTCCCATCCAGTCTGACACACTAGGGGCAATTTATAGATGACAAATAACTTACATGGGGATGTAGGAGGAAACTGGAGCACTCAGAGGATGCCCACGCGGTCACAGGGAGAACATGTAAACTCCATACAGACAGCACCCGAGGTCAGCTCCCTGGCGCTGTGAGGCAGCAGCTGCATAATGTATATCAGCCAAACGAGAAGCAGACCTTTGTGTTAATGTTTATGAAAGAAATAAGGGCAGCACGGTGGCGCAGCGGTAGAGTCGCTGCCTCACAGCGCCAGGGACCCGGGTTCAATCCCGACTACGGGTGCTGTCTGTACGGAGTTTTGAAAGTTCTGTCCCCGTGGACCACGTATGTTTTCTTCCCTTCTCCGAGATCTCCGGTTTTCCCCCCCCCCCCTCCCACACTCCAAAGACGTACAGGATGTAGCTAATTGGCTTGGTATAAAATCAAATTGTGGCCCTACGGTGTGTGTAGGTAGTGTTAGTGTGGAGCGGGATGCGCTGTGTCGTTGCGAGGACGGAATTCCGCGGGTGGGCTGAAGGGCCTGCTTCCATTGTGCTGTATCTCTAAACTAAACTACAGTAAAACAGTCAGCCCCCGTGGTTAACCAGCTGGTGACTGGAATCTTGAATCGTTGTTGAATCGAAGCTGAAGCCGACGCATAAACGTGGCTGGGAATGAGTCTGGTTGCTGGCTCAGGAATACGCACCGCACTGTGTGACGTTCATGTGGGAGAGGAGGATGGTGGTCGTCTCCGTCCGGCAGTAGAGCTGCTGATGCCCCAGCTGTGCTTCACCACGTACCGCATCCTGCCACAGCTGGATCCAGCGGATGTCACAGCTGCAGTTGAACAAGTTCCTCACCAAAACCCTGGAGGAGAAGCAAGCGTTGGTCAGAGATTGATCACATCGCCACACCTGTTCCATCACGTTCACTCGACCCCAGTCTGCCCTGCATCTGCAAGGAGGATTAGAGGAAAGAATAACCTTCTTCCACGTTCAAGGCCAAGTCAATGGATATATTTAAGGTGGAGATTGAGAGATTCTTGATTAGTACTGGTGTCAGAGGTTATGGAGAGAAGGCAGGAGAATGGCGTTGAGAGGGAACAGGCAATACGGAAATATCGCTAATCAAAATAGGGAGTGGGACTGGGGGACACAGGGGACACACAATTTCTTGGCGGGGCCACAACACACGCACATGCACACGACACAACCACATGCACGCACAATCGCCCGCAGCGTCACGCACGCACTCACTTGGAGGCTCAATCCAGCGCTAATTGCAGCTCAACACTGCCTGTCTCACTGGGTTAACCTACAGCCCTGCTGGACTGACGGGACACCAGCGCTGTTTCTCCGCGCTGGCTGTAAACCTGGGCCATATTTTCTGCCTTCTCCCCATAACCCTTACACGCTAATTAAGAATCTATCTATCTTTGACAAAAATATCCATTGACTTGGCCTCCATAGCCTTCCGTTGCGATGAATTTCACATTCACCACCCCCTGACTGAAGAAATTCCTACTCAACTCCTTCCTAAAGGAATGTCCCTTTAATTCTAATGGCCCTGTCTCACTGTGCGGAGTTTGACCCACGAGGTACCCCCCGAGTGACAGACTCGTGGCTGTGCACGAGACTGCAAGTTTTATGATCAAGTGTGTAATACGAGTTCCCACGGGTATGTCATTGCTGCGATGTTCCAAGTTCTCTCCCGAGTTAGCAAGTTCCCTCTCCCCCGTTACTCTTGAGCCAGAAACCGGAATGAAGGTATGTTTTTAATAAAGCAACAATGTTAAAATACATCTCCATCCTGTGGTTTTGAGTTATTTCAGCAGTGGATGGGAAAATGCGCATCCTCCAGTAACCAAGCATTTCTTGTTGTTTTATGTTTTTAAATACTTTTTTGCAATGGATCTCTATTTTAAATAATTTTTAAAAAAGGAAGCAGCCCGGGTGACTGGACATTGAGCGGGCCGACGGGACCCGACAGCAACACACACACACACACACACACACACACACACACCACACACACACACACACACACACACACACACACACACACACACCAGGACACAACACACACACACACACACACACACACACACACACACACACACACACACACACAACACACACACACACACACACAGAGATACACACAGACAGCAGCTGCTAGCACCACTATCAGAGGAATGAAGCAGCTCGGGTGACTTTGAGCGGGCCACCCGGGACCCGACATTCAGACACACACACAGATACAACACAGATAGACAGAGAGGGAGAGAGAGAGCCACACAAACACACAACATACACACACACAGAGAGAGAGAGAGAGAGAGAGATCACACAGACAGCAGCTGGCCACCACTTCAGAGGAATGAAGCAGCTCGGGTGACTTTGAGCGGCCACCGGGACCCGACAGCAGACACACACACAGATACCACAGATAGACAGAGAGGGAGAGAGAGAGAGACACACACACGCACACACACACGAGAGAGAGAGATACACACAGACAGCAGCTGGCCACCACGTTCAGAGGAAATGAAGCAGCTCGGGTGACTGAGCGGGCCGCGGGACCCGACAGTACACACACACACACACACACACACACACACACACTCACACACACACACACACACACACCACACACACAGATAGAGAGGGAGAGAGACACACACACACACGCTCACACCCACACACACACACACACACACACACACACACACACACACACAGATAGACATGAGAGGGAGAGAGAGAGAGACACACACCCACACACACACACACACACAGATAGACAGAGAGGGGAGAGAGAGAGAGACACACACACACACACACACACACCACACACACACACACACACACACACAGAGATACACATAACAGACAGCAGCTGGCCACCACTTCAGAGGAAATGAAGCAGCTCGGGTGTGACTGATGGGCGGCCACCGGGACCCGACATCAGACACACACACAGATACAAACAGATAGACAGAGAGGGGAGAGAGACACAACACACACAACCTCAGAGCGGACCAGGCAGCATCTCTGGAGAGAAGGAATAGAGTCGAGACCCTTCCTTCAGACTTACCCGAAATGCCACCCATTTCCTTCCTCCAGAGATGGCAGCCTGTCCGCCGATTACTCCAGCATTGTGTGTGTCTATCTCCGGTGTGGAAACCAGCATCTGCAGTTCCTTCCCAATCCCACACTCTTCGGCCCGGGGGGGGTGGATGGAGCATCACACGTGGACCACAGTCCCACCCACCACCCCAGACTTGCCCCATTCGGCAGGGTCTTTAAGCCGTTTCATTGAGACAGAGTGAAGCCAACGGGGCAGGCGCCTCAGTAAATAAAGGACAAGTGGCAAAAGGCCGAAGATAGACACAAAATGCTGGAGTAACTCGGCGGGACAGGCTTGCATCTCTGGAGTCGAAGGAATGGGTGGCATTTTTTCGGGTAAGTCTGAAGAAGGGGTCCTCGACTCTATTCCTTCTCTCCTAGAGATGCTGGCCTGGTCCGCTGAGTTTACTCACAGCATTTTGTGTGTCTATCTTTGGTTCAGTCTTTACTCGAGCAAAAGAAACAGATTATTAAAGTTCCCACGGTAGACTCCCCACGAGAACACTAAGATAAACGCACGGGGCCACTACGTTATTACAACGAGTTTAAAATGTTTCCATTTTTAACTTGACCAGTTAATTTGACTCGTGGAAAAAATCAAAAACATGTTTGATTTTTTTTCACGAGTTAACAAGTTTCCCGAGTACCTTGCCGTTTTAGCGCGCACGAGTCGATAAGTTGCTCGTTGCGAGTTCCGACGTTCCCGCTATCGTGATCACCACGAGTGTGAGAAAACTCAGGGTCACTCGTGGGCCAGACCGATCGCACAGTGAGACAGGGGTTTTAAGGCTGTGCCCTCTGGTCCTAGCCATCTCTCCCACGGAGTGGCAACAATCTTCTCCCACATCCAAGCCTTTCTGTGTTCATTGTTGTGTTCTAATTCTAGAAGAATTTCTAGAAGTACACCCCAGATGGGATGGTGAACAAGGAATGTTGTTTTCTCATCATTCCCCTCCACCCACATGTTTCCCAGAAAGGTACACCTCTCACAGGCCCAGCGACTTCCCCTGGTTCCCCCCACCCCCCCCCCCCCCCCCCCCCCCCCCCCCCCCCCCTCCCCCCCCCCCCCCCCCCCCCCCCCCCCCCCCCCCACACACACACACACATTAGGCCCCATTACAGAAGCTAATTAATCAACCAACACATTTGTGAGATGTGTGAGGAAACTGGAGCACCTGGGGAAAGCCCACATGGTCCCAAGTGGAACATCCAAACTCCACACAGAAGGTGATTGAAGCCAGAATTGAGCCTGATTTGCTGGATCTGTGCCAGCCAATCAGGCACAGTTCTGTTTAGTTTAGTTTAGTTTAGAGATACACTGTGGAAACAGGCCCTTCAGCCCACTGAGTCTGCGCCGACCAGCGATCCCCGCACATTTACACAAGCCTGCACACACTAGGGACAATTTAAACTTACACCAAGTATACAAACCCAAGCCAATTCACCTACAAATCAGCACCTAGTTGGAGTGTGGGAGGAAACTTGGAGAAACGCATGCGGTGACGGGGAGAACGTACAAACTCCACACAGAAGCACCCGTCTACAAGGTGGTACCCGGGTCTCTGGCTGCAAGTGCTGCAAGGCAGCAACTCTACCGCTGCACCAGCCACTGAGCCGCTGATATAATGGCAGATTTAGCCCAGTGACATCTCCACGCCAGGTACAAGCAAAGCACCAGAGGGAGCTCAAAAAGGTAAAGAATACAATTTTGCACTGAAAGCACTGGAGTCCTACACAACTGACACTCGTGTAGGTCAGGAGAAGTAAACCTTCATCACAAATCAGCTCTTGAAAAGCCCTGGGTCATTAACGTACCCTCCACAATCTTTGCCAATGCCAATATCTGAAGCAGTTACTGTGCAAATGATCAAGAGGTTGACCTGGGGACCCTGTCAAGGGAAAGTTTGATCGATTGAAAGACACAGCATGAAAACTGGAACAAGATGAGAACCCATGGTATTAGAGGGAAGATACTAGCATAGATATTAGGCAAAGAGTGGCAATAAAAAGGGCTTTTTTCTGGGTGGCTGCCAGTGACTAGTGGTGTTCCACAGGGGTCGGTGCTGGGGTCACTACTCTTCACGTTGCATATCGATGAATTGGATACGGGAGGGGATTCTGTGGCCAAGTTTGTGGATGGTACGGAGATTGATGGAGGGGCAGGTAGTGTAGTGAAAGCAGGGACCCTGCAGAAGGACTTGAACAGGTTGGGAGAGTGGGCAAAATAAGTGGCAGATGGAATACAGCGTAGCAAAGTGTGGTCATGCACTCTGGTGTTGAAGTATGGTTTAAACAGGGAGGGGATTCTGAAATTAGATATGCAAAGGGACTTGGGAGTGCTGGTACAGCATTCCTAAAAGGTTAATTTGCAGGTTGAATCGGTAGTAAGGAAAGCAAATGCAATGTTGTCATTCATTCGAAAGGACTAGAGTATAAAAACAGGGATGTAATGCTAAGGTTTATAAGGCACTGGACAGACTGCATTTAGAATATTGTGAGCGGTGTTGGGCCCCATACCTGAGGAAGGATGAGCTGGCATTGAAGAGGCTCCAGAATAGGTTTACAAGAATGATTCCAGGGATAACTAGGTTAATATATGATGAGCGTTTGATGGCATAGGGCTTGTAGTCGCTGGAGTTTAGAAGGATGAGGGGACAACTCATTGAAACTTACCGAATAGTGAATGGCCTGGATGGAGTGAATGTGGGGCGGATGTATCTTCTAGTGGGAGAGTCAAGGGTCAGAGGGCACAGCCTCAGAATAAAAGGACTACCTTTAGAAAGGTGATAGACAATAGATAATAGGCAATAGGTTCGGAATTAGGCCATTTGGCCCTTCGAGCTAGCACTGCTATTCACTGTGATCATGGCTGATCATCCCCAATCAGTACCCTGTTCCTGCCTTCACCCATATCCCTTGACTCCACTATCTTTAAGAGTATCTAACTCTCTCTTGAAAGCATCCAGAGAAGTGGCCTCCGCTGCCTTCTGAGGTAGAGAATTCCACAGATTCACAACTCTCTGTGTGAAAAGGTTTTTCCTCATCTCTGTTCTAAATGGCCAACCCCTTATTCTTAGTGGTCAGGGGATATGGGGAGAAGGCAGGAACGGGGTACTGATTGGGGACGATCAGCCATGATCACATTGAATGGCGGTGCTGGCTCGAAGGGTCAAATGGCCTACTCCTGCACCTATTGTCTATTGCTCTAATTTTGCCCACTAATCTCCTGTGTGGGACCTTATCAAGATGAGGAGGATGAGGATGGTGAATCTGTGATTCATTGCCAGAGACGGCTGTGGAGGCCAAGTCATTGGGTATTTTTAAAGCAGTGATTGGCAGGTTCTTGATTAGGAACAATGTAAAGGTTATGGGGGGAAGGCAGGAGAATAGGGTTGAGAGGGAAAAGTCGATCAGCCATGAATGAATGGTGGAGTAGACTAGATGGGCCGAATGACTGATGAACATGAACTTCTTCACACTTGTTCTATGATATCCCACTTTCTCATCCACTCCCTACACAACAGAGGCTATTTACAAAGGCAAATTTACCTACAAACCCGCACATCTTAGGGATGTGGGAGGAAACTGGAGTACCCAGAGGAAACCCACAGGTCACCGGTTGAACGTAGAAACTCCACACAGACAGGACCCTAGGTCAGCCTTGAACCCAGGTCACTGGAGCTGTGGGGCAGCAGCTCCACCAGCTGTGCTACCTGCAAGTTGACCAGTTGGCCTGAATGGTTCCGGGCAGGAGAGTTGAGTAATATCAGCCAGCCACCACGTCATGTGGATTGTGGGGACCTTGGGAGGACAGAGTAATAATTGTCAGTCCTGTCCACCTCCAACGGCGGGCCTGTGGCGATTTGAGGAGACCCTTTCACTGAGGAAGGTCTGAGTTGTGGGCATTGCAATGCAACAAGAACCAAGAGAGAGGTTGTGAGGTCAGGACAGAGATGAAGGGTGGCACAATGAGTCTGGTACAGCTGTTCAAGCCTCAGAATGCCAGAGATGCGGGTTCTATCCTATCTCAAGCTGTCTATGTGGAGTTTGAATGTACTCCTTGTGACCCAAGAGTTTCCTCCTGCTGCTTAGGTGCCTCACACGTTCCAAAGACCTGCAGTTTGCAAGGTTGCCGTAAGCTGCACCTTTGCGGATGAGTGGTAGAATTTGTGGAAAGTCAATGAAAGTGTGGAGAGAATAAAAATGGGATTATTGTAGGGTTAGTATACAGGGGTGGTTGATGGTCAGTGTGGACAGGCCAAAGGGCCGACGCATGTGCTATCTGAGTGTGTCCGTGATGACCACTGTCCACGCTGGGAACACCATGCTGCTGTTTATTGCAAATATAAACAAAACGTGCCGCAGCAACTCAGAGTGTCAGACAGCATCTCTGGAGGAAAAGAATGGGTCTTGATTCAAGTCAGGACCGTCGCCTATTATATTTCCTTGCAGAGAGATGCTGCCTGACCCGCCGAGTTACTCCAGCACTTTGTTTCAATCTTTGGTTGTAACCAGCAACTGCAGTTTTTTGTGTCTCCATTCTGTTCACCACAGTTTCACTTCCAACTGTTTCACGCAGTTTAAACACCAGCGTTGTGGAATGTTTCAGCATTCAAGAATATTAAAGGGAGTGAGATAAACAGACCAACATCACAGGGATTGTGATATTAAATAACCCAGGAATTGGCATTGGTGTTAGGAAGTGAATACCAGAACATTAGTCTGAGAATTAAAGAAATTTCCTTTAGGAAGGAGATGAGGAGGAATTTCTTCAGTCAGAGGGTGGTGAATCTGTGGAAATCATTGCCAAAGAAGGCAGTGGAGGCCAAGTCAGTGAGTATTTTTAAGGCAGAGATTCATGATTAGGACGTGTCAGGGGTTATGGGGAGAAGGCAGGAGAATGAGGTTGGGAGGGAGAGATAGATCAGTCATGATTGAATGGCAGAGTAGACTTGATGGGACAAATGGCCTAATTCTGCTCCTATCACTTATGTCACACACACACACACACACACACACACACATGCACGCGCATACATACACACATACACACACACTATACTTACAGCTGAGAGAGTCGAAGAGTCCTGAAGGGCTGCCAAGACAAGCTGGTGAGGCGATTGCCCGAGAGATTACTGCAAATTCAAGAAGAAAGGAAAAACATTGTTAATGACTTTCAGTTGACTGTCTTTGATGGACTAATGTCAGAAACTAATATCTTTGCAGAGGATAAACACAAAATGCTGCAGTAACTCAGCGGGACAGCCAGCATCTCTGGAGAGAAGGAATGGGTGACATTTCAGGTCGAGGCCCTTCTTCAGACTGACAGTTTTCATGTCATTGGTTTAAACCAGCATCTGCAGTTCCTTCCTACACATCTTTTCAGAGGCATCAGCTGAATATGCCATCACACAGTAACAATCAGAAGACCCTCGCTTTGTTCAACTCGTTCATTGAAGTTAGATTAGAATACTTTTGTCCTCTTTATTAGCAGAGATCCCTTCCCCAGAAGATGCCCAGCTATGTCCAAAGGTGCAAGACCTTTGTTTAATTCTATTTTATTAATTGTGGGTGAACAGGTATAGGAAGCAAAGGTATCTCCCGGTGAAAATATTCCAAAAATGTAGCCTGACACCAAAGGACCAGCCAGTCCGGTGAATAGAATTATCAACATTAACTTTAGACTTTAGAGAGGCAGTATTGACAGGCCCTTCGGCCCACCAAGTCCATGCTGACCAGTGATCCCCCGTATACTAGCACTGCACACTAGGGACAATTTACAATTTACAGAAGCCACTCAACCTACAAATCTGTGCATCTTTGGAGTGTGGTAAGAAACTAAATCAGCTGGAGAAAACCCACACAGGTCACAGGGAGGACATGCAAACTCCATACAGACAGCACCCATAGTCAGGATCGAACCCGGGTCTGTGGCGCTGTATGGCAGCAACTCTACCGCTGCGCCTTAAGACAGTACATTTTCTAACTATGTGTAGGAAGTTTACACTGAAGATCGACACAAAATGCTGGAGTTACTCAACGGGCCAGGCAGCATCTCAGGACGAAAGGAATAGGTGACGTTCGGGTCGAGACCCTTCATCAGACTGACCCGATGACTGCCAACATGTCAGACTGATGAAGGGTCACTGGAATGACTGCAGGTCTGAAGCCTGACTCCTCGAGTCACAGTGTGTGAGGTGTCCGAGGGCTACTAGACCCCAACCCATCCACACAGCTCTTGTGATGTTTCTGTCGACATCTTCCTTCAGGTGGAGACTCTCAACTGCAGATGCTGGTTACATCAATGATGGACACAAAAAGCTGGAGTGACAGGCAGCATCTCTGGAGTTAAGAATGGGTGACGTTTCGGGTCAAGACCCCTCTTCTGAAGGGCCTGTCCGGCTGAGTTACTCCAGCTTTTTCTGTCTGTCTTTGGTGTAAATCAGCATCTGCAGTTTTTTCCAAAACACAGCTTTAGTTCTCCACAAAGTGGGGACAGTAACAAATGTGCAGAGCTCAAGCAACTTTAGAGGAGAAGACTTTTTAAGTGGTTTTGCAATTACTCAGCTTAAGGGGCTGTCCCACTTGGGTGACCTAATTGGCGAATTCAAAAAAGTATGGATTTTTTCCATGGCGACCTTTTTTTACTCGCGGGCATTTTTCAACAGGTTGAAAAATACGCCGGGACCTAGCTGAGGCCTCGAGTACGCGGAGACCACTCTCGAGCATGAAGGAGAGTTACAAAGACCTCCTACCACCTCGTGCCGACCATGCTGCGAGTGTGAGTCAAGGGCAAACTCGCCAGAACTCGCGGATTAAGTCGCCCAAGTGGGAGAGACCCTTGCCTGATCTTCCACCTTTCTCTGTAGACAAGTATCCTCCAGACCAGAGCGGACTCTGGAAGGGTCTCACCCATTCCTTCTCTCCGTAGATGCTGCCTCATCCGCTGAGTTACTCTAGCATTTTGTGTTAGCTCTCTGTCCTGCTCTGTTAACACAGTCGTTACTGCTCTTTCATTGCTTTGAGAGAGATCTGTAATGATGATAAAGTGCTCAGGGACCTTCACTTCAGACAAACCCTGGATCAGAAGCGATTGAAGCTGCAAAATAGGTTCAAGTGAGAACACTTGAAGGAACAGCGGGTGTCCCATCAGAAGCCAATAGTTTGTACTTTTCTATTATATATATATCCATCCAATTGTTTCCACTGTTGCTGATAAATAACACATACTGGTTATTGATGCCAGCACCGGGCTCCCTCACATACAAACACATCAGATTGCAGAGAACACTTACATTCAAAGTGAATTAAAAACCTCTTTGCTTTACCAAAGCTTTCTTTCAACGTTGGACAGTTGTCAGAACATACATTCCCAAAGCAATCCCGTCAGCTGATGTCAGCTGATCTCCATCGGTGAGTCCAAGCGTAGGCTTAAGCGATCGTTTCGACGAACACCTCCGCTCGGTCCGCATTAACGAACCTGATCTACCGGTGGTTGAGCACTTCAACTCCCCCTCCCATTCTGAATCCGACCTCTCTGTCCTGGGCCTCTTCCAAGGCCAGAGTGAGCACCACCGGAAATTGGAGGAGCAGCACCTCATATTTCGCTTGGGCAGTCTGCACCCTAGCGGCATAAACATTGACTTCTCCAATTTCTGGTAGCCCTTGCTGTCTCCTCCCCTTCTCAGCTCTCCCTAAGCCCTCGGGCTCCTCTTCCTTTCTCCTTTCTTCTCCTCCCCCCCCACCTACATCAGTCTGAAGAAGGGTTTTGGCCCGAAACGTTGCCTATATCCTTCGCTCCATAGATGCTGCCTCACCCGCCGAGTTTCTCCAGCACCTTTGCCTACCCGTCCATTGGCCCCAGCCTTGAGATACTGCCGCTACTGGTCACCCAGGGACTTGCTGGCCCTTTTGGTTGATTGAATTGATTGATGGAAAGATACAGTTTGGAAACACTGTATCCATAACCGTTCAATAACCTGTTCACACTAGTTCTATGTTTGAAGAAGAGTCTCGACCCGAAACGTCACCTCCTCTCCAGAGATGCTGCCTGATCCGCTGCTACTCCACCATTTTGTGCCTATCTTTGGCAGCGCTTCCACACCTCCAAATTTTATATTCCCTGATATAGAATTCCAAATTATCGGGAATTTGATGGTATTTCCTGGCCCGGTAAGCCTTCCCCAACTGCGCATGTGCGACTGCCATCCCCAACTGCGCACGCGGGTATATCAGGCCCGCTGCGCACGCACGTGGAGTCGGCGTCCCTACCGCGTTACTGGTGCCGTTTTCAATTGTAACGCGGCTGACGGGCCTCCCCCAGCTGCGTAGGCGCGGATGGCCGTAAATATACAGGTACATACTTTTTCTCCACAAACCATCCCGCGGGCCTGATTGGACCCTTTGGCATCTCCCCATGCGTGCGCAGTGGGCCAGGATTCCATTTCCCGAAAATTACCCGAAGTCAACCGGAATTTCTCGAATTTCAGGTAATTCCCTTCAAAGTGGAAACACTGACCTGTAGGTCTATGTTATCACACTTTCTCATCCACTCTTTACACGCTGCAGGCCATTTTCAGAGGCCAATTAACCTACAAACCCACACGACTTTATGATGTTGACCTGCGGAAGCGAGGGGGTTCCTACCCCAGCCTCATCAACACAGCTGTACTGGATTCACGTTCCTGCGCATCCCTTTCTCCAGCCATCTAACCAGGTCCCCTCACACTGATGCAGTGATCAAGAGAGTGCATCAGCATTCTTACAGCATATTTACAACATATTTAGATGGCTGAGGAGATTCGGCATGTCGATGAAGATTCTCTCGAACTTCATCGATGTGCCAAAGACAGTATACTGATGGGATGTATCTTAGCCTGGTATGCCAACTGCCCTGCTATTGTCCACCTATACCTGCAGAGAGTGGTGAATACAGCCTGCTCCATCGCAGGCTTCTCACTTCATCCCATCCAGTCTACCTTCATGGGTGCGTTGCATCAGGTATCGTCAAGGATGCCTGCCACCCCGGCCATTCCCGTTCTCTCTTCTACCGCCTGGGAGAATATACAGAGGCTTAATGGGCCTGCCCAACTTAGGCGACTTTTTACGCGACTGCAGGAGACTTTACAGTCGCCACGTCTTCGCGGTTAGCTGCCGGGGAGTCGCCTTCATGGTCGTGAGGAGTTCCCACATTCTGGGAACTAGTCACGGCCACATGTTGAAAAATTGGCAGCGACTAGAATGAAGTCGCCATGGAGATTAGCGAGAATTCTCGAGCCGTAGGTGGCTCGGGTGGGTTACCAGGAGGTCGAAGGTTCTCGGACGTTCTCGTAGGTTGGAGCTGGTGCTGACCGGTGAATCATATTGGCTCATTGGGGGGAAAAAAAGGTAAGCAGTAGTTTTCAGAACCAAGGAACCGACCAGTAACGTTAAATGTCCGCCGAACTTCACAGCCGTGTATCTCTGGCTTCTTAAAAGTTGTCTCCACTCCTTCTCCTTCCTTCTCCCCCCTTCTCCCCCCTCTCCCCCCCTCTTTTAAAGGACTTACCGTACACTGTTTTTAGCCGTCTTAATTACCGCGCCAACCTTCCTGTTCATCGCGGTGTGTGTCTGTATCACCTTGGCTTTGCACCGTGGGAACAGCGCTCCCCCGCTCGCCCTGGCCCAGCCTTTGCAATGTGTTTGTGTGTGTGTGTGTGTGTGTGTGTGTTCCACTCTGACAGTCGCCGTTCCAGTTGCCGGTTTATTGGGCGACTGCCGGCAACTTGACATTCGCCGACAGTCTGCTGAAAAATCGCCAAAGTGGGACAGGCCCTTTATACTTTGTATCTCCATAGTTAGCAACATATTCTTCCCCACTCCTACCTAACTTCTGTCAGAGTCGTAGAGTGATGCAGCGTGGAAACAGGCCTTTCGCCCCAACTTGCCCACACTTGTCCCAGCTACATGAGTCCCACCTGCCTGCATTTGGCTCCTATCCCTCCAAACCTGTCCTATCCCTCTACCTGTCGAACTCTCCTTCTGAACCAACCACCTTCCACATTCCATTCCTGCAGGTGCTGCCACGTATTCCTACTCTTACCTTATTCAGTTATTGTTCTTTAAGATTATTGGCTGCAACCTTCCCTCCATTGATGAACTGTACACGGCAAGGGCCAGGAAGCGAGCGGGCAAGACCATCTCTGACCCCTCTCACCCTGGCCACAAACTCTTTGAATCACTTCCCTCTGGAAGGCGACTCCGGACTGTCAAAGCTGCCACAGCCAGACATAAAAACAGTTTTTATCCACGAGTAGTTGCTCTACTCAACAGCCAAAAATCTGCAGCCTCCCTTTGATCTGATATTTTATTGGTTCACATGCTTGATCAATGGTGTTTTATCATTAATGTTTTATTATTATTAATGTTTATTGTTTTCTGAGTCATTCCGTAACTGTCACTGTATGTCATGTTGTTACTTGTGGGCGGAGCATCAAGGCAAATTCCTTGTATGTGAATACTTGGCCAATAAACTCACTGACAGACTGACTGACTTCATATTATTTTACACGAGGATTTTGTGCTGCCGTCCTGTGCCATGTGCTCTTCTGCACATAGTTCTGTTTACCGTTACTGTATGCATATTGTTTATACAGTGAGCTTCATGTGATGAGTAATTTCATTACACCCCAGTGTACGTGTCACTAAACCAACCTAATCTAATTGACATTGTGCCAGTCTCTCTTTGTCATCTCTGTTCAGAACCTATTTCCCTGGGTGGAAATGTCAAAGACTACAGGGCATAGCTTTAAAGTGAGAGGGGCAAAGTTCAACTGGGATGTGCAGGGCATGTTTTTGCCACAAAGGGTGGTGGATGCCAGGAACATACTGCCAGGGGTGGTGATGGAGGCAGATAAATTCATTCATGAGGCTGTTAGACAGGTATATGGATATTGCGGGAAGTGGAGGGATATGGATTACTTGCAGGCAGATGAGATTAGTTTAACTTGGCATCATGGCGAGCATAACCTTTGTGGGCTGCAGGGTCTGTTGTGATGTTGTGCTGTTCTATGTGCCATGTTGTGTCTACTCCACTGCTCCTGACTACTGAGTACCAACCCTTACGTTCCCTCCTTGGACATTAAGCTTTTAAGTTCGGCTAAAATACAATATTTTATCTTAAGCATTTAATCTATTTCTTTTCGAATGTATCCTTGAGGATCTAGCATACAGTGCCCTCCATAATGTTTGGGACAAAGACCCATCATTTATTTATTTGCCTCTGTACTCTGCAATTTGAGATTTGTAACAGAAAAGAATCACATGTGGTTAAAGTGCACATTGCCACCCACCACTTGACACCCTACTTACAGCCCGACTGCAGTCTGCAAAGACTGGGCCCTCGTCCACTACCCACCCCCTCCTTGCTGCCCAACATCAGTCTGGCCACCTCTCCATCACCAACAATAGAAATAGTGGAGGTGGAGAGGCTCTTCAGAAGACAGAAAAGCCGGAAATCTCCAGGACCGGACAATCTCCCCCACAACCCTCAACCTCTGTGCTGAACATCTGGCACCGGTCTACACAGACATGTTCAACCAGTCCCTGCGAACCTGTACTGTCCCTGCCTGTTTCAAAGTCTCCACTATTGTTCCCGTACCCAACAAGACAAGGATTACTGGTCTTAATGACTACAGGCCTGTCGCACTAACCTCTGTAATCATGAAGACTGTCCAAGCTGAAAAATATCACAAACCCCCTGCTGGACCCTCTGCAGTTTGCATATCAGGCTAATAGATCAGTGGGTGACGCAGTCAACATGGGCCAGCACTTCATCCTCCAGCACCTAGACCGCCAGGGGACCTATGCAAGGATTTTGTTTGTGGATTTTAGCTCTGCATTCAACACCATCGTGCGAGAGCTACTGCACTCCAAACTCTCCCAGTTGACTGTGCCTGAACCCCTGTGTTAGTGGATCACCAACTTCCTGACAGGCAGGAAGCAGCATGTGAGGCTGGGAAAGCACATCTCGGACCCGCAAACCCTCAGCATAGGGCACCGCAAGGCTGCGTACTCTCCCCTCTCCTCTACTCTCTCTACACCAATGACTGCACCTCCACAGACTCCTCTGTCAAGCTTCTCAAGTTTGCGGATGACACAACCCTGATTGGACTGTCCAGGATGGGAAGGAATCTGCCTACAGACAGGAAGTGACACAGCTGGCGTCCTGATGCCTTCGTAACAACCTGGAGCTCAATGCTCTTAAGGCAGTGGAATTGATTGTAGACTTTAGGAGAGCTCCCCCTCCCCTCACCCCACTCACCATCAACAACACCAGTGTCACATCTGTGGTCCTTTAAGTTCCTTGGAACCATCATCTCCAGGGACCTTTTATTGGGAGGCCACCATTGACTCCACGGTCAAAAAGGCCCAACAGAGGATGTACTTCCTGCGGCAGCTGAGGAAACACAATCTGCCACAGGCAATGATGGTCCAATTCTACACGGCCATCGTAGAGTCTGTCCTCACCTTCTCCATCATGGTCTGGTTTGGCTCAGCCACCAAGCACGACACCCGGAGGCTGCAGCGAATCGTCCGATCAGCAGAGAAGGTTGTTGGCTGCAACCTTCCCCCTATCGATGAACTGTACACTGCAAGGGCAAGGAAATGAGCGGGCAGGATCATCTCTGACCCCTCTCACCCTGGCCACAAATTCTTTGAATCACTTCCCTCTGGAAAGCGACTCCAGACTGTCAAAGACGCTACAGCCAGTAGCTCTACTCAATAACCAAAAATCTGTAGCCTCCTTTTACTCTGATATTTTATTTCATTCACATGTTAAAATTATAATGTTTTATTCTTAATGTTTTAATGTTTAATGTTTTATTCTTAATGGTTTACTGTATGTTGTGTTGTTGTTTGTGATCAGAGCACCAAGGCAAATTCCTTGTATGTGTACAGACTTGGGCAATAAACGTATTCATTCATTCGTCAGATTTTAATAAAGGCCATTTTTATACACTTTAGTTTCACCATGTAGAAATTACAGCAGTGTTTAGACAGTACATAGTCCCCCCATTTCAGGGCACCATAATGTTTGGGACACAGCAACATCATGTAAATGAAAGTAGTCATGTTTAGTATTTTGTTGCACATCCTTTGCATGCCATGACTGCTTGAAGTCTGCGATTCATGGGCATCACCAGTTGCTGGGTGTCTTCTCTGGTGATGCTCTGCCAGGCCTGTATTGCAGCCATTTTAGCTCGTGCTTGTTTTGGGGGCTAGTCCCCTTCAGTTTTCTCTTCAGCATATAAGAGGCATGCTCAATTGGGTTCAGATCGTGTGATTTACTTGGCCACTCAAGAATTGGCCATTTTTTAGCTTTGAAAAACTCCTTTGTTGCTTTAGCAGTATGTTTGGGATCATTGTCTTGCTGTAGAATGAACCACCGGCCAATGAGTTTTGAGGCATTTGTTTGAACTTTAGCAGATAAGGTGTGTCTATACACTTCAAAATTCATTATGTTACTACCATCAGTTGATTTTGGTAAGCCACAGGTTTGGCTGATGTCTTATGAGTTTTATTCTTGTTTCTCAGTCTCATAATGACTTCTTAGACTTTCATTGGCACAACTTTGGTCCTCATGTTGATAAACAGCAATAAAAGTTTCCAAAGGTGATGGAAAGACTGGAGGAAAGACTAGGTGCTGAGAGCTCTCTTATACCTGCATTAAGGAGACAATTAAACACACCTGCGCAATTACAAACACCTGTGAAGCCATGTGTCCCAAACGTTATGGTGCACGGAAATGTGGAGACTATGTATAGACACAGCTGTAATTTCTACATGGCAAAACCAAAATGCATAAAAATGGCCTTTAATAAAATCTGACAACGTGCACTTTAACCACATCTGATTTTTTTAATTACAAATCTCAAACTGCGGAGTACAGAGGCAATAAATACATGATGGGTCTTTGTCCCAAACATTATGGAGGGCACTGTATGTCCTGAATGTTCGACATAAGGATCTAGCAACATTTACCCATGGCAGAGCTTAGAGAGATTGCCCAAAGAAAACACCCAGTGCACACTTCAGGAATTCAATGTTTCTTTCCTTCCACACAGGTCACGGGGAGAAGGTACAAACTGTACAGGCAGCACCCATAGATCAAACACGGGTCTCAAACGCTGTGAGACTGTGACATTACCGCTACGCTACTGTGCCACGCAACATCTGCACGGTTAATCAGCATTTGCAGTTCCTCGTGTCGACACTGGAGGGGTGCTCTGTGCAAGGAGGCCAGAGAGAACCTCCTGGGCTACAGTCAGGTCTTCCTGGGATGAAGGTACTGGGGAGAGCACTGGGTGTAACCTGTGAGGAGAATGTAGGGGATATCGATAGGTCAACTAAATGGGTAAGGACGGTGCAAATGAGATAGAGACAATAGACACTAGACAATAGGTGCAGGAGTAGGCCATTCAGCCCTCTGAGCCAGCACTGCCATTCAATCTGATCATGGCTCATCATCCCCAATCAGTACCCCATTCCTGCCTTCTCCCCATATTCCCTGACTATGCTATTTTTAAGAGCCCTATCTAGCTCTCTGTTGAAAGCATCCAGAGAACCGGCCTCCACTGCTCTCTGAGGCAAATAATTCCACAGACTCACCATTCTCTGTGAGAAAAAGTGTTTCCTCGTCTCCGTTCTAAATGGCTAATGCCCTTGTCCCACTTAGGAAACCTGAACGGAAACCTCTGGAGACTTTGCGCCCCACCCAAGGTTTCCGTGCGGTTCCCGGAGATTCCCGGAGGTTTTTGTCCTCCGGCAACCATCTTCAACTAGCATCGCAACCGGCTTCGACTAAAAAATTACCTATTTTTAAAACGGAAACCACTTTCAACCATTAGGGAGACTGATAAAAACCTTCGGGAAACGCACAGACACCTTGGGTGGGGCGCAAAGTCTCCAGAGGTTTCCGTTCAGGTTTCCTAAGTGGGACAAGGGCATTACTCTTATTCTTAAACTGTGGCCCCTGGTTCTGGACTCCCGCAACATCAGGGACATGTTTCCTGCCTCTAGCGAGTCCAAGCCCCTTAACAATCTTATATGTTTCATTGAGATTCCCTCTCATCCTTCTAAACTCCAGAGTGTACAAGCCCAGCTGCTCCATTCTCTCATATAATGTCAAAAAATGGGAGATCATTCCCTTTGTTTGAAACATTTGTAAGGTAGAATGTTTTTTTGAAACAGACAGACTTGTTCATATATTACAGAAAATCAATATGCAAGTTCAGCAGACAATTAGGAAGGCGAGTGGTAGGCTGGCTTTTTTTTGGCAAGAGGATTTGAGTACTAGAGTAGTGATGTTTGCTCCAATTATGTAAGCTCTTGGTTAGCACCTGGTGGATTGTGTATGAATGTAATCCCCACAGGAATGATACACCAGCAGTGAAGATCCATCATATTGATCCCTGCCATGACAGACTTGTTGGATGAAGAGCGATTAGCAGACTGGCCTGATGCTCTCGTGAGTTTACAAAAACGAGAGTTATCTCAATGAATCTTCAGAGGCTTAATGGAACAGAAGAAGATGCGACACAAAAAACTGGAGTAACTCAGCGGGTCAGTGAGCATCTCTGGAGTAAAGGGGAAGGTGTCGCTTCAGGTCATGACCCTACTTCAGAAGTCTGAAGAAGGGTCACGACCCGAAACATCACCTATTCCTTTTCCCCAAAGATGCTGTCTGGCCCGATAGTTACTCCACCTTTTTGTGTCTATCTTCGGTTTGAATCAGCATCTGCATTTCCTTCCTACAGATGAAGATGTGATATTTCTGCCAGCTGGGAGTCTTGTCAAGAGGTCACAGCATCTAAATAAGGAACCAGTCAGTCATGAAAGAGATGGGAGGAAATGTCTTAGAAACATAGAAACATAGAAATTAGGTGCAGGAGTAGGCCATTCAGCCCTTCGAGCCTGCACCGCCATTCAATATGATCATGGCTGATCATCCAACTCAGTATCCCGTACCTGCCTTCTCTCCATACCCTCTGATCCCCTTAGCCACAAGGGCCACATCCAACTCACTCTTAAATATAGCAATTAACTGGCTCAACTACCCTCTGTGGCAGAGAGTCCAAGACGACTCACCACTCTTAAAGGATTTCCCCCTTATCCTTAAGCTGTGACCCCTTGTCCTGGACTTCCCCAACATCGGGAACAATCTTCCTGCATCTAGCATGTCTCAACCCTTAAGATTTTGTAAGTTTTCTATAAGATCCCCTCTTAATCTCCAATCCAGAGAGTATAAACCGAAGTCCTATCAGTTCTTTCTTCATAAGACAGTCTGACATCCCAGGATCAGTCTGGTGAACCTTCTCTGCACTCCCTCTATGGCAATAATGTCCTTCCTCAGATTTGGAGACCAAAACTGCACGCAATACTCCAGGTGTGGTCTCACCAACCCTGTACAACTGAAGTAGAACCTCCCCTGCTCCTGTACTCAAATCCTTTTGCTATGAAAGCTAACATACCATTCGCTTTTTTCACTGCCTGCTGGCACCCTGCAGCCTACTTTCAATGACTGGTGTACCAGGACACCCAGGTCTCGCTGCATCTCCCCTTTTCCTAATCGGCCACCATTTAAATAATAGTCTGCTTTCCTGGTTTTTGCCACCAAGTGGATAACCTCACATTTATCCACATTATAACTGCATCTGCCAACATTTGCCCACTCACCCAGCCTATCCAAGTCACTTGCAGTCTCCTAGCATCCTCCTCACAGAGAACACTGCCCCCCAGCTTAGTGTCATCCGCAAACTTGAGATATTGCCTTCAATTCCCTCATCCAGATCATTAATATATATTGTAAATAGCTGGGTCCCAGCACTGACCTTGCGGTACCCCACTATTACTGCCTGCCATTCAGGTGAAAAGGAGCCTTTACCTCCTACTCTTTGCTGGTCCTTTTGCCTGCCAGTTCTCTATTCCACATCAATACTGAACCCCTAATACCGTATCTTTTTAAGTTTGTATACTAATTCTTATGTGGGACCTTGTCGAAAGCCTTCTGGAAGTCCAGTATACCACATCCACTGGCTCTCCCTTATCCACGCTACTATTTACATCCTCGAAAAATTCCACAAGATTCGTCAGACATGATTTACCTTTTGTAAATCCATGCTGACTTTGTCCAATGATTTTCACACTTTCCAAATGTGCTGCTATCCCCATCTTTAATACTGACTCTAGCCAGTTTCCCCACTACCGATGTTGGATAACTGGTCTGTAATTCCCCGTTTTCCTCTCTCCCTCCACCCTTCTTAAAAAGAGGGTTACATTTGCACCTACCCGCCAATCCTCAGGAACTACTCCAAATCTAAAGAGTTTTGAAAGATTATCACTAATGCATCCACTATTTCCCTGAGCTTACTTCCTTAAACTCTGGGATGCAGCCTATCTGGACCTGGGGATTTATCGGCTTTAATCTATTCAATTTACCCAACACCACTTCCCCCGACTGACCGATTTCACTCATTCCTCCATTGACCCACAGTCCCCTGCTATTTCAGGCAGATTATTTATGTCTTCCTTAGTGAAGACGGAACCAAAGTATTATTCAATTGTCCGCCATATAATTGTTCCCCATGATCAACTCACTGTTTCTCACTGCAAGGGACCTACAATTGTTTTTATAACTAACTTCTTCTCTTCACATATCTATAAAAACTTTTGCAGTCAGTTTTTATGTTCCCTGCCAGTTTTCTTTCATAATCTATTTTTCCTTTCCTAAAGCCCTTTGTCCACCTGCTGGGTCTCATGAAGTTCTCCCAGTCCTCTGGTATGCTGCTTTTTCTGGCTACTTTGTATGCATCATCCTTTGCTTTGATACAATCCCTGATTTCCCTTGTTATCCAGGAGGCACTACCTTCCCCGATTTATTCTTTTGCCAAACTGGGATGAACAATTTTTGTAGTTCATCCATGCATCTTTAAATTCTTCCATTGTATATCCATCGTCAACCCTTTTAGAATTAATTGCCAGTCAATCTTGGCCAATTCTGTCTCTACCCTCAAAGTTACCTTTCTTTAAGTTCAGAACCATTGTTTCTGAATTACAATGTCACTCCCCATCCTAATACTCAACCATAATATGGTCACTCTTCACCCAAGGGGCACGTACAACAGACGGCTATTTACCCCTTCCTCTATTTACTCAAAAACCCATCTAAAATAGCCTGCTCTCTCGCTTATTTCCTCTACATGTTGATTTTTAACTCTCCCGCTTACATTCCAAAAACCTCTCCTCAGCACCCCTGCCAATTTGATTAACCCAATCTATATGTAGATTGAAGTCACCCATTATACCTGTTTTGCCTTTGTCGCACGCTTTCTAATTTCCTGTTTGATACCATCCCCAACTCTCTGTTACTGTTAGGTGGCCTGTACACAACACCCAGCCAGCGTTTTCTGCCCTTAGTGTTTTGTAGCTCTACCCATACCGATTCCACATCCTCCAAGCTAATGTCCTTCCTTTCCATTGCTTAATCTCCTCTCTAACCAGCAACACTACCCCACCTTTTTCCTTTCTCTCTATCCCTCCTGAATATTGAATATCCCTGGATGTTCAGTCTCCCAGCCTACGTCACCCTGGAGCCATGTCTCCGTGATCCCAACTATATCATAATCATTAATATCTATCTGCACGTTCAACTCGTCCCACCTTATTACGAATACTCCTTGCATTGAGACACAAAGCCTTCAGGCTTGTCTTTACAACGCATTTACCCCTTATACAATTTTGCTGAAAAGTGGCCCTTTTTTGATTTTGCCTGGTTTTGTCTGCCTGCCACTTTTACCTTTTCACCTTGCTACCTAATGCTTCTACCCTCTTTTACACCCTCCTGCCTCTACTGCTCTTGTACCCATCCCCCTGCCACAATAGTTTAAATCCTCCCCGACAGCACTAGCAAACACTCCTCCCCCCAAGAACATTGGTTCCATTCCATTCCAGGTGCAAACCGTCCTGTTTGTACCGTCCCACCCTCCCCCAGAACTGTCCCAGCCCAGTGCCCCTAAAAATTTGAATCCCTCCCCCTGGCACCACTTTTCAAGCCACGTATTCAATTGCTTTATCCTCCTATTTCTACTCTGACTGGGCCCGGTACTGGTAGTAATCCTGAGATTACTACTTTGGTCCTACTTTTAATTATCCTCCTAGCTCCCTAAATCACCTTGTAGGACCTCATCCTTTTTTACCTATATCGTTGGTGCCAACATGCACCACGACAACTGGCTGTTCACCCCCCCTCCAGAATGTTCTGCCAGCCGTTCAGTGACATCCCTGACTTTGCACCAGGGAGGCAACATACCATCCTGAGTCTCGTTTGCGGCCGCAGAAACGCCTATCTATTCCCCTGACATTGATCCCCTATTATATTGCCCTTACCCCTCTTTTTTCCCCCCTCATGTGCTGCAGAGCCACCCATGGTGCCATGAACCTGGCTGCTGCTGCATTCCCCTGATGAGCCATCTCCCTCAACAGTATCCAAAATGGTATACCTGTTTAGGAGGGAGATGACCGCAGGGGACTCCTGCACTACCTGCCTACTGCTTTGCTGGCTATTGGCCACCAGTTCCCTTCTTGTCCTCCTACCTTTTGCCTGCGGTGTGACCAACTCACTGTACGTGCTATCCACGACTTTCACCAGCCTGCTCTTCACCCAGAAGTAAGTGAATCTTTGGAATGGTCCACTCCAAGAAGGATATGGAAGCTCAGAGGCGAAGTACATTGTTCTCTGGAACGACTCAGGTTGTAGGGAGGCCCGAGAGAAATATATACAATTATGAGAGAAGTAGATAAGGTCGACAGTCAGAAGGGAATTTCTCAGAATGGAAACAATCAAATAACAGAGGGCATTGTTTTAAGGTGAAAAGGGCAAGTGTTTTACAAGCAGGCTGGTGAATGTCTGGAACATGCAGCCAGGGGTGGTGGCTGAAGCAAATACGTTTGTTGCATTTTACAGACTTTTGGATGAATGGATGGAATGGAGGGAAATATGTCATGTGCAGGTAGATAAGTGATGGTCTTGGCATCTTGTTTGCCACAGACATTGTGGGCCAAAGGGCCAGGTCTTGTACTATAGTGTTCTACGTACATATAAAACAGAGATTTATAGATTTTGGACATTGAACGTGACATTGTAGATAATCAGCCGTGATCACGGTGAAATGCTTAAGAAAGAACTGCAGATGCTGGAAAAGTCAAAGTTACACAAAAATGCTGGAGAAACGCAGTGGGTGAGGCAGCATCTATGGAGAGAAGGAATAGGCGACGTTTCGGGTCGAGGTCTCGTCGCCTATTCCTTCTGTCCGTAGATGCTGCCTCACCTGCTGAGTTTCTCCAGCATTTTTGTCTATCTGCTATCATGTTGAATGTTGGTGATCGCATTTACTCCTGCTTATACCTTACTCCTGTTTATCCACTCCTGCTAATCTGCTTACTCTACTTACTCCTCTTAACTCCTGCTTACTCTACTTACTCTGTTTACTCTGCTTACTCCTACTTCCTACTTACTCCTGTTTAGTTACTCTTGCTTACTGCTTACTCCTTTACTCCTACTTACTCCTGTTTACTCCTGCTTACTCCTGCTTACTACTATCCTGTTTACTCTACTTACTCCTACTTATCCTACTTACTCCTGTTTACTCCTGCTTATTCCTTACCTGCTTACTCCTGTTACTCCTGTTACTCCTGCTTACTTGTGTACTTACTCCTGCTTACTCCTGTTTACTCTGCCTGCTTACTCCTGCTTACTCCTGCTTCTCCTACAGAACTCCTGTTTATCCTACTCCTGATTCCTGCTTACTCCTTTACTCCTGCTTACTCCTCCTGTTTACACCTTTACATCCTATTACTCCTGTTACACCTTTACTCTGCTTTACTCCTGCTTACTTGTTTACTCCCTGCTTACTCCTGTATTACTCCTGCTGACTCCTGTTTTACTCACCTAGGCTTACTCCCACTTACTTGTTTACTCCTACTTTACTCCTACTTACTCTGCTTCCTTCACTCCTGCTTACTCTGCCTTAACCTACTCTGTTTTACTCCTGGTGTGGAGTGTCATTTACTCCTGTTTACTCCTGCTTTCTTTACTCTCCTGCTAATTACTCCTACTTACTCCTGCTTACTCCTACGTACTCTACTTTCACCTGTTTACATATTCACCCTGTTTACTCCTGCTATTACTCTGCTACTCCTTACTCCTCTTACTCTCTGCTACTCTACTCCTGTTTACTCCTTGTTACATCTATGAATTACTCCTGTCGCTACTTCCTGCTTTACTCCTGCTCCTGTTTACTCCTGTTTTACTCCTACTTACTCCTGTTACTTTTACTTCTGTTTATCTGCTTACTCTGTTACTCCTACTTACTCCTACTTAATCATGGCCCTTACTCCGGTTTACTCTGCTTTACTCCTACTTACTCCCTGCTTACTCCTGCCTGCCCTTGTTTACTGCCCCGTGCATACTCCCTGCTTATTCCTGCTTACTCATACATATCTGCTTACTCCTGCTTACTCCTACTTACTCTGCTTATCCTACTTACTCCGGTTTACTCCTGCTTACTCCTTACTCCTGTTTACTCATGCTTTACTCCTGCTTACTCCTGTTACTCCCTACTTACCTCCTGCTTACTCCTATTACTCCTACGTACGTCCCGGCTTACTCCTACTTTCTCCTACTTATCCTGCTTACTCCTGCTTACTCCTGCTTACTCCTGCTGTTTATCCTGCTTACTCCTGCGCCTTACTCCTACTTACTCCTATTACTTCCTGCTTACTCTGCTTACTCTTCCTGTTTACTCTACTTACTCCTGCTTACTCTGCTTAACTCCTTCTTACTCCTGCTCTACTCCTACTTACTCCTGCTGTTTACTCCTTCCCCCCCACTAACCCCCTGCTCTTACTCCTGTTTACTCCTTAACTTACTCCAGCTTACTCCTAATTAACTCCTGCTGTTTACCTCCTACTTCTCCTGCTCACTCCTGCTTATACTCCTGCTTATCCTCTTACTCCTGTTTGATCTCTGCGTTCTCCTGCTGTTTACACTACTTACTCTGCCTTACTCCTACTTACTCCTACTTTACTCCTGCTTAACTCATGCTTATCTGTTTACTCCTACTCCTGCTTACTACTCTGTTACCGTTTACTCTACTTACTCCTGCAGGTTTACTCTACTCCTGCTTCCTCCTGTTTACTCCTGTTACTCTGCTTACTCCTATTACCTCCTGCTGTTTACTCCTGCTTTCACTCCTGCTTACTCCGACTGTACTCCTCCTTACTCCTACTTACTTCCTACTGTTTACTCCTGCTTACTCCTACTTAACGTCCTACTGTTACTCTTGCTTACTCCTTACTTACTCCTACTTAACTCCTGCTTCCTCGGCTTAACTCCTGTTTACGTCCTACTTTCTCCTGCTACTACTCCTGCTGTTATACGCCTGTTTACTCCTGACTACTCCTACTTACATGCTTACTCCGACTTACTACCTTGTGTTTACTCCTACTTACTCCTGTTACTCCTGTTTACTCCTGCTTAACTCCTACATCTGCTTACTCCCTCGCTTACTCCTGTTGACTCCTGTTTACTCTCTGCTGCTTAACTCTACTTACTCCGCTTTACTCCTGCTTACTCCTGTTTACTCCTGTTTAACTCCTGCTTCTCCTACTTATACTCCTGCTTACTCCTGCTTACTTCCGTATTTACTCCTACTTATTCCTTCCTGCTTACTCCTGTTTAACGTCTACTTACCTCCTGTTTTACCTCCTGCATACTCCTGCTTACTCCTGTTTACTCATGCCTACTCCTACTTACTCCTGCTTACTCCTGTTTTCTGTTACTTACTCCTGCTTACTCACTATCTTACTCCTGCTTCCTCCTGTTTACCTCCTGCTACTCTACTTACTTGCCTGTTTACTCCAGGTTTACTCCGCTTACTCCTACTTATCCTGTTGTAAAAAACCCCTCCTTACTTACTCCTGTTACTCCCTGTTTACTCCTACTTACCCTGCTTACTGTTTACTCTAGCTACTCCTGCTTACTCCTGTTTACATCCTGCTTACTCCCTACTTACTCCTGCTTACTCCTGTTTAACTCCTACTTACTCCTGCTTACATACTCGCTGTTTACTTCCTGTTTACTCCTGCTTACTCCTACTTACTCCTGCTTACTCCTGTTTACTCCTGCTTACTCCTACTTACTCCTACTTACTCCTGCTTACTCCTGCTTACTCCTGCTTACTCCTACTTTACTCCTGCTTACTTTCTGTTTACACTCCCACCCCCCCTGCTTACTCCTCTTACTCCTCTTTAACTTTACTCCTACTTACTCCGCTTACTACCTACTTACTCTACTTTACTCCTGCTTACTCCTGCATACTCCTACATACTCCCTACTTACTCGTTTACTCCTGCTTACTCCTGCTTACTCCTGTTTACTCCTGCTTACTCCTACTTACTCCTGCTTACTCCTGCTTACTCCTACTTACTCCTGCTTACTCCTGTTTACTCCTGCTTACTCCTACTTACTCCTACTTACTCCTGCATACTCGTTGACTCCTGCTATACTCCTACTACTCTGCTTACTCCTGCTACTCCTACTTACCCCTGCTTACTCCTGTTTACGCCCTGCTTACTCCTACTTACTTACTCCTGCTTAATCCCTTTTACGTCCTGCTCTACTCCTACGTTACTCCTACTTAACTCCTGTTACCGTACTCCCTGCTTACTCCTGCTTACTCCTACTTACTCCTGCTTACTCCGCTAATACATCTCTCTAAGTTTACTCCTACTATACTCATGTTTACTCCTACGACTCCTGCTTACTCCTACTTACTCCTGTTTACTCCTGCTTACTCCTGCTTACTCCTGCTTACTCCTGTTTACTCCTACTTACTCCTGCTTACTCCTGCTTACTCCTGTTTACTCCTGTTTACTCCTACTTACTCCTGCTTACTCCTGCTTACTCCTACTTACTCCTGTTTACTCCTGCTTACTCCTACTTCTGCTTACTTCTCCTACTTAGCTCCTGCTTTTCCTGCTGTTTACTCGTACTTTACTCCTGCTTACTCCTGCTTACTCCTGTTTACTCCTGTTTACTCCTACTTACTCCTGGCTTATCCTGCTTGACTCCTGTTTACTCTGTTTTTATTCCTGTTTACTCTACTACTCCTGCTTACTCCTGCCTTACTTGTTTACTTGTTTACTTCTACTTATCCTGCTTACTCCTGTTACTCCTGTTTACTCCTGCTTAACTCCTGGCTTACTCCTGGCTTTTACTCCTGATACTCTGTATACTCCTGTTTTACTCCTGATCGCTCTCATCTCTTACTCCTGCTTCTTCCTCTCTCTTAATTCCTGCTGCCTGTTTACTCCTACTTACTCCTGCTTACTCCTACTTACTCCCTGTTTACTCCTAGTACACGCATTGCTTATTGCTTACTCATATTACTCTGTTTACTCTACTTATCCTGCTTACTCCTGAACTTACTCCTACTTACTACTGCTGACTCCTGCTTACTCCTGTGTTACTCCTGCTTACTCCTGTGGTTACTCCTACTTACTCCTGTTATCTCCTACTTACGCCTGTTTACTCTATTTACTCCTGTGTTATCTACTTACTTCTGTTTACTCCTGCTTACTCTGATGTTTACTCCTACTTACTCTGCTTATCCTACTTTACTCATGTTTACTCCTACTTACTCCTGGTTACTCCTACTACTCCTGTTTACTCTCTACTTACTTACTACTTACTCCTGTTTACATCCTGCTTACTCTCTGTTTATCCTACTTCTCTACTTACTCCTGTTTATCCTGCTTACTCCTGCTTACTCCTACTTACTTCCTGTTTACTCTACTTTACTCCTGGTTTACTCCTACTTATCTCCTGTTACTCTGATTAATCTACTAATCCTTGCTTACTCTATTACTCTGCTGTTTACGCCTACTTACTCTACTGCTTATCTACTTACTCCTGCTGTTTACTCCTGCTTACTCCTACTTACTCCTGTTTACTCCTGTTACTCCTGTTTACTCCTGTTTACTCCTGTTTACTCCTGCTTACTCCTGCTTACTCCTGTTTACTCCTGCTTACTCCTACTTACTCCTGTTTACTCCTGTTTACTCCTGTTTACTCCTGCTTACTCCTGTTTATCCTGTTTACTCTGCTTTACTCTGTTTAATCCTGTTTAATCCTGTTTACTCCTGCTTACTCCTGTTTAACCTGTTTACTCCTTACTTATCCTGCTTAACTACTGCTTACTCCTGCTTACTCCTATTACTTCACGGTTTACTCTACTTACTCCTGCTACTCCTGCTTACTCTGTTTACGCCAACTTACTCATGCTTACTCCGGCTTACTCTACGCTACTCCTGTTTACTCCCCCATACTTACTCTGCTACTCCTGTTACTACTACTTACTCCTTGCTTACTCCTGCTTACTCCCTGTTTATCTGCTTACTCCTGCTGTATACCCTACTTATCCCTGCTACTCTGCTTACTCTGTTACTCCTACTTACTCACTGTTTACTACTACTTACTCCTGTTACTCTACTTACTCCTGCTTACTCTGCTGTTTACTCCTGCTTACTCCTACTTACTCCTACTTACTCCTGTTTACTCCTGCTTACTCCTGTTTACTCCTGTTTACTCCTGCTTACTCCTGTTTACTCCTGTTTTATTGGATTACTCCTGCTCCTACTCCTGCTTACTCCTGTTACTCTGCTTACTTCCTACTTACTCTGTTTACTCCTGTTTACTCCTGCTTATCCTGTTTACTCCCCGCTTACTCCTGCTTACTCCTGCTTATCTACTTACTCCTACTGTCCTCCTGCTTACTCCTACTTACTCCTGCTGCTCTACTACCTGCTTACTCCTACTTACTCCCTACTTACTCCTGCGTACTCCGCTTAGTCATACTTAATCCTACTTACTCCTGCTTACTCCTGTTTACTCCTGCTTACTCCTACTTACTCCTACTTACTCCTACTTACTCCTGCTTACTCCTGCTTACTCCTGTTTACTCCTGTTACTCCTGCTTACTCCTGTTTACTCCTGTTTACTCCTGTTAATCCTGCTTACTCCTACTTACTCTGCTTACTCTACTTATGCTACTCCACTTACTCCTGTTCTATCCTTGTTTATCTGCTTACTCCTGCTTACTCCTACTTATCTCCTACGTATCAGGTTTACTCCTGCTTACCTGCTTTCTCCTACTTACTCTACTTACTCCTGCTTTACTACTGTTTACTCTACTTATCCGGCTTACTCCTACTTACTCCTGCTTACTCATGCTTATCTCCTGCTGATCTACTTACTCCTACTTACTCATGCTTACTCCTACTTATCTCTGTTTTCTACTCCTGCTTACTCCTGCTTACTCCTGCTTACTCCTACTTACTCCTGCTTACTCCTACTTACTCCTACTTTCTCCTGCTTACTCTTCTTACTCCTGTTTACTCTGTTTATCCTGTTACTCCTTGCTTACTCTGTTACTCCTACTTATCATCCTGCTTACTCCTATTACTCATACTTACTCCTACTTTACTCTTGCTTAGTAATACTTACTCCTACGTACTCCTACTTACTCCTTAGCTTAGTCATACTTACTTCCTGGCGTATTACTCCTACTTACTCCACTACTTACTCCTGTTACTCCTACTTTACTCCTGTTTACTCATGCTTACTCCTGCTTACTCCTGCTTATCTGCTCTTACTCCTAAAAAAACTTCT
>CM069164.1:3222949-3257949 GCA_035221665.1 Okamejei kenojei
CATAGAGAGATAGTATTTGACCCATGATCAACACATTTTATAATGTCCAGACTGGAGTTACACTGGAGATGTGAACACTGGGAACAGGGTGAAGATTAATAGGCCAACTGAGGTTATCTTTTTCACACAGAGGGTGGTGGGTCTATGAATGAGCAGACCAGAGGAGTAGTTGAGGCTGGGATGGATCCCATCGTTTAAGAAACAGTTAACAGGTATGTGGAAAGGACAGGAGAGAGGGAGGGATATGGACTAAACGCAGCATGTGGGACTAAATGTAGCTGGACAGGTTGGCTGGTGTGGGCCTTGGGCCGAGGACAATTTTTCAACGTTCCAGCGATGCTGAATTACTCCACTTTATATTGTTGTCCTAACTGGACCCTGTAACGTGTGTTTTTGCTAATCTAACTGTGAGTTGGTGCTTTTTGGTGTGAGTGTAAACCCACAGGTCACAGGGCAGAGGTCCGACCTCACTCTCATGTGGGTGATTCAACACGCGCCGAACACCTGCCTCAGTCTGGATGGTCTCTAAGACTCCTGTAATGTTGATGAAACTCCACACAAGTGTGAGTAGTTCCCTCATGATAAGCCTCCTGGACCATTACATGTTGCGAGGCCTTGCCAGCCACCTGTTTTGTGGGCTTGGTTCAGTTAACATCTCTGGATAACAGTGGACCATAGGTTAGCTGCTGGTGCCTACCTCCACCCAGGGCAAATGATTACTGTGTAACTCACAGCGGACAGGCAGCATTACTGGAGGGAAAGGGATGGATGATATTTTGGTTGAAGAACCCCGAAATGCCACCCATTCCCTTCTCTCCAGAGAATGCTGCCTGACCCCCTGAGTTACACCAGCATTTTGGGCCTATCCTCAGTTAAACACAGCATCCGTAGTATCCTTCCTGCACATGTTTAGGAGTAACTGGGCCAGTTCCTATCCTATGAAGAAATGTCCAATTAATTGGCACTTTTGTTCCCAATGTAACTTTTTTATCCTTCTGCCAGGCCGAATGATTCAGTGATCCTAGGCAGACCTCACCCAAGGCAGCCATACAGTCGCCATATTTCTGCGCTGAACCAATGTTCAAAAAAATTCCCCCAATAAACCTATCTGCTTTTCCCGCCATTCCCCATCCTCCCCCCACTCCCCCTGGATCCCCCTCGTTCTCAGGTAGTTTTTTTGACTGCACCCTCCCTCTCCAATGGCCCCCCTCACTCCTCCCACGGCAGTTGCTCGCCATGGCGGTGTCCCACCAATGCGGTGGCTCGGGGCCAAGCTCAGAGTCCGCGGTGGGTGACTGAGCCAACCGGGCGGTTCCCTCCATCCTCGGGTGAACGAGTCCTCTCCACAGTGGTCGAGCAAGCCTGCTGGTGGACATGGGCCTGTATCAACTGGAATACACCAGGTGTGTGTATCACCAGATACCCCCCAGTGTGTGGATCACAAGGATAATTCCCAGTGTGTGGATCACAAGGATATTCCCAGTGTGTGATCACACAGGATACTCCCAGTTGTGGATCACCAGTATACTCCCAGTGTGTGGGATCACCGGATACTCCCAGTGTGTGGATCACCCAGGATTACTCCCAGGTGGGTGGATCACCGAGGATACTCCCAGCTGTGTGGATCACCAGGATACCCAGTGTGTGGATCACCAGGATACTCCCATGTGTGGATCACCAGGATATTCCAGTGGTTGGATCACCGGGATACTCCCAGTGATCACCCTGTCGTTGGGAACTCGCTGGCCCGAAGGGCCTGTTTCCGCACTGTATTCTAAACTCTAAAAAAAACAATGTTTCAGCTTAACGGGTCAATCAAACTGCATTCTTTCCACTCATCATAACGGGTCAATCATAACTTGCACTCTTGTCCACTCATCCTCTAACCACCCGTATGGAGAAGTATCTGCTTTTCCTCTTCACCACCTGTATTCAATGTCTCAGTTTTGTCACACTGTGTGGTCTAAAATATCCTGTCTGTAAACGCTGCTCTGAGGCTGAAGACCACAGCTGCCATCCATCTCCCCTCACCAACACACAACTCCATTCTCAGTTCTGCCCAGCTTAATCCCCGGCGAATTTTCTGATCACTCCAGCCAAGTTTCCCCATTTCTTCACTTGGTTTTGACCCGCCGTGGCATTGCCTGGTTTCATGTCCTTCTCAGCCCATCCTCATCCCTTTTCCCACTACTCAATCCTTCTGTCCACGTCCCCCATAATCGTCAACTCATTCAATGCCGTTCTCACTGCATCCGTCCGCAAGCTTCAATATCCTGGTGCTCACGGAGTAAACTTCCCCCGACATGCAAACATTCCACAGCCTCACTCAAATGTTTAAAAACTTCCTCCAGAACGGTACTGCTTCATTTGTGCAGGCAATGTGCACTCAGGCCCTCACTGTCATTTCAATAACATTTCAACTCTTGTAGATCCTACTTCCAGTGGCTCACTGAAGCATAATCCCAAAATTCAGGACTCTATCTCTCTCCCTCTCTCTCTCCCTCTCCCTCTCTCCCTCCCTCTTCCCATCCTCTCCCTCTACTCTCCCACTCCCTCTCCCTCTCCCTCTCCCTCTCCTCTCTCCCCCCTCCTCACCAACTGTCTCCCTCCCCCCTTCTCTCTCTCCTCCCCCTCCCTCTCTCTCTCTCTCCCCTCCCCTCTCTCTCTCCCTCTTTCTCTATTCCCCCTCCCTCTCCCTCTCACTTCTCATTCTCTCTTCTCTCCCCCTCCCACTCTCTCTCTCTCCATCTCCCTCCACCCTATGATTCTCTGTCTCTCGCAGAAAGGCAAACCATTAACCTTTAGGTTTCGGTCAATAGATACATTTTTCTCCCTGACATGGAACCCCAATGCACAGTTGCTAAACCACAGCCTTACAGCGCCTGAGTCCCTAGTTCAATCTGACCATGGTGCTGCCTGTTGGAGTTTTCCACGTTCTCCGGTGACCATGTGAGTTTCATCCGTGTGCACCGGTTTCCTCCCACATCCCAAAAGACGTACAGGTTTGTTGGTTTCATTGACCCTGAAATTGCCCCTTGTGTCGGAAGTGGCTGAGAATGTGGGATATTATAGAACTAATGTGAATGGGTGATCAATGGTCCGGCGTGGACTCGATGGGCCGAAGGCCTGTTTCCATGTTGTATCTTCAATTCAATCAATCAGTTCAACAGTATTTTATACAAAGATAGACATAAAATGCTGGAGCAACTCAGCAGGACAGGCAGCATCTCTGGAGAGAAGGAATGGGTGACGTTTCGGTCAGATCCTTCTTCAGTCAGGGAAGAGACACACAGAGATAAGGAAGGGTAAAGTGGTGAAAATTGAGAGATCAAACGGGATGAGGTAAAGGAAAATGTAAATAGATCTTGTTGGCTAGACAATGACAATAGATGCAGTAGGCCATTCAGCCCTTCGAGCCATCACCGCCCCATTCACTGTGATCATGGTGATCCATACCCTATCAGTACCCCGTTCCTCCTCTCCCCATATCCCCTGAACTCCGCATCTTTGAAAGAGCTCTATCTAGCTCCCTCTTGAAAGCATCCAGAGAATCGGCCTCCACTGCCTTCTGAGGCCAGAGAATTCACAGATTCACAACTCTCTGGTGAAAACGTTTTCCTCATTTCCGTTCAAATAGCTACCCTTATCTTAAAATTACTGTGGCTCCTGGTTCTGACTCCCCCAACATCGGGAACATGTTTGCCTGCATCTAGCGTGTCCAACCCCCCCCCCCCCCCACCACCCTTAATAAACTTATATGTTTCAAATAAGATTATCTCTCAACCGTCTAAATACCAGTGTTATACCAAGCCCCAGTCCTCCAATTCTTTCAACATATGACATCCCCCGCCTTCCCCGGAATTTAACCTCGTTGCTAGGTAGATAATATTTTGGAATCAGGAGGCCAGTCAGACTGGTGGAGAACTAGGATGAGGCGGGATGGGGAGAGGGGGAATGCAAGGGTGACATGAAGTTAGAGAAGTGAATATTCATACTGCCCAAGCGAAATATTTAAACAATGTCAATCGCTTAAGAGTTTACAGATCATTTTAGACCATGAAGGACATTCTGCAATTAAAAAGTAATAGTGACTGAGCAAATAGATAACCGAGACTAAGCAAACCCTCCGTGGATCAGGGTGAAAGTGGTTCATAATACTTAGAGTCACTTCCGCTCTGCTTTTGAAATTATTTTACATTGGAAATGCATGCCTGCAAATTGTAGACTGCAGTAAAAGTTAATGTTCTATAAAATGTGAGCTACTCCACGTTGAGCTACGATAAATATTTAAATAAAAATTGAATTAGTTAACTGGGCTGGTGCACTACCGGCATCAATTAAAGTGTACACAGCCGTTTCCAACAAGTCCTTGTGGACCTTTCGTTGTTATAAGGTCAGGAGTGGAATGTTCACAGATAATTGGACAATTGTTCCATACACAACCCTCAGTTAATGGAAGCAATCCATATCGATGTTCATCAAGACCACGAACAACATTGTGGCTCCAGAAGCTGCACCTGAAGAGTACCCGGTGATCCCACACTTTAGAATGGGCGGTGCACTCTGAGAGTAATCCCGGTGATCCACACTCTGAGAGTATCTCCTCCCGGTTGATCCACACTCTGATAGTACCCGTGATCCACACTTCTAGAGTAATCCCGGTGATCCACACTCTGAGAGTATCCCGGTGATCCACACTCTGAGAGTATCCCGGTGATCCACACTCTGAGAGTATCCCGTGCTCCACACTCTGAGAGTATCCCGGTGATCCACACTCTGAGAGTATCCCGGTGGATCCACACTCTGAGAGTATCCCGTGATCCACACTCTGAGAGTATCCCGGTGATTCCACACTCTGAGAGTATCCCGGTATCCACACACTGAGAGTATCCCGGTGATCCAACACTCTGAGAGTAACCCGGTGATCCACCTCTGAATCCCGGTGATCCACACTCTGAGAGATCCCGTGATCCACACTCTGAGAGTATCCCGGTGATCCACACTCTGAGAGTATCCCGGTGATCCACACTCTGAGAGTATCCCGGTGATCACACAGGGATATCCTGGTGATCCACACACTGGGAGTATTCCAGTGATACGGGTCCCATGTCCACCAGCAGCTTCGCTCGACCACTGAGGTTCACCGAGGATGGAGGAATCCACCCGGTAGGCTCAGCTCACCCACCGCGGGCTCTGACCTTGGCCCGAGCCACCGGCATTGGTGGGACCCCGCATGGCGAGCAACTGCCGTGGGGAGTGAGGGGGCCATTGGAGAGCGAGGAGGCCCAGTCAAAAACTACCGAGAACGAAGGGGGATCCAGGAGGAGCGGGGGGAGGAGGGAACACATGGCCCGCTGCCACGTGCGGCGGGAAAAAGCAGAGGACTATTTGGGGAATTTTTGTAACATTGTCAGCGCCATAAATATGGCGACTATGGCTGCCTAGGTGAGGTCTGCCTAGGATCACTGAATCATTAGGCCTGGCCAGAAGGATAAAAAGTTACATTGGGCCACAAAGTGCCAATCATTGGACATCTCCATATGAAAGAACTAGGCCAAGATACTCCATAACGTGTAGGAAGGAACTACGGATGCTGGTTTACACTGAGGATAGGCCCAAAATGCTGAACTCAGCGGGACAGGCAGCATCTCTGGAGAGAAGGAATGGGTGATGTTTCGGGTCTTTAACCAGAATATCATCCATCCCTTCCCTCCACTAATGCTGCCTGTCCCGCTGAGTTACACCGTAACATTGCCCTGGGTGAGTAGGCACCAGCAGCAATCTATGGACCACTGTTATCCAGAGATGTAACTGAACCAAGCCCACAAACAGGTGGCTGGCAAGCCCTCGCACCATGTAAAGGTCAGGGAGGCTTATCGTGAGGGAACACTCACACTTGTGTGGAGTTTCAACCACATACAGGAGACTAGGACCATCCAGACTGAGGCAGGCTGTTCGGCCCGTGTTGAATCCACCACATGAGAGTAGAGGTCAGACCTCTGCCCTGTGACCTGTGGTTTACACTCACACCAAATGCACCAACCTCACAGCAGACACACATTACAGGGTCCGGTTAGACACAAAAAGCTGGAGTAACTCAGCATCGCTGGAGCGTCAAAACAGGCCCTTCGGCCCAAGGCCCACACCAGCCAACCTGTCCCAGCTACATTAGTCCCACCTGTCCGCATTTGGTCCATATCCCTCCAAACCTGTCCTTTCCACATACCTGTCTAACTGTTTCTTATACGATGGGATCATCCCAGCCTCAACTACCTCCTCTGGTCAGCTCATTCCATAGACCCACCACCCTCTGTGAGAAAAAGTTACCCCTCACTTTCCTATTAAATCTTTACCCCTGTTCCCATGTGTTCACATCTCCAATGTAACTCCAGACTGGACATTCTAACATGTGTTGATCATGAGGTCTACAACAGCACTCAACGTCCATGTCTCATTTATTATAAGTTCTATGCACCCCCCACTCCCCTGACATCAGACTGAAGAAGGGTCTCGACCCGAAACGTCACCCAGTCCTTCTCTCCAGACATGCTGCCTGTCCGCTGAGTTACTCCAGCATTTTGTGTCTATCTTCGATTTAAACCAGCAGCTGCAGTTCCTTCCCACACATTTACTAAAACATTCCAAAAATGGATCACCGTGTCTTCACAGTGAAACGAGTGCTGCTGGATTGTTAATTGATAAGTTCCTGTATGAGTGGAGGATCGGGTGGTAATGGATGCCTTCCTTTAACCTCTACCCCAGGACTATTACAGGTGCAGCCCACGTGCCACCTATTCTGTAATTGTTTTCAATCAGCCAAGTGATGCTAATGCATTCACAGCGTTATAGCTCGCTGGAGTAAAAAATTGGCTATGTGCAGGGGCCGTGTCCTTTGCTGACACAGAGCTGTAGCTGCAAGGGTTAGCAATCACAAAGTCAACAAGAGGACCTCCAGCACTGAGAAAGAGGGCAGTGCAGAGGGCAGGTGGAGCCCAGCTGGATGGAAGTACCATTGAAATATCTCCCATGATGTATTTCTTGAGGGAGCCTGACCTTTGGCTGGATTCCTAAATGTTTTGCGTGTATATTTGCAAAATGATATTCCCAAAGGCAGGATTAAGTCTTATGACCAGACTAACCACTGTGTATAGAAGGGGGCAATTGCAACATTCTGAATTGGGAATAATGTGATGTATCGTGCATACGTTAAATAAACCAGCACATGGACATGAAAGGTTTTGAGGGATATGAACCCAACATGGACAAATTGGGCAAATGGTCAGCATGGGCATATCAGGCCAAAGGGCCTGTTTCCATGCTTTTTGGCTCTGATAATAAATGGGAACAGGAATTGTCCACACAGCAATTGACCCCATTCTGCCATTTGTTCAGATTAACACTGTCTTGTGTCTGAAGAAGGGGTTCGATCCGAAACGGCACCCATTCCTTCTCTCCACAGATGTTGCCTGTCCCGTTAAGTTACTCCAGCTTTTTGAGTCTATCTTCAGTTTAAACCAGCATCTGCAGTTCCTTCTTACACAGCTGTCTTATCTTTACCTTGATATCACATTCTTCCTTGTTCCCAATAACTCTCAGCTCCCCCACTGCCCTCTCTATCTCAGCCCTGAATATGTTCAATGACTCAGTCCCCACTAGTCCCTGGAGAGAGATGTATAAAGATGCACAGTTCACAACCCTCCTCAGAACCTTCAGTCAGCTCACTTCTCATTCTTCCAAGCTCCAGGGAGTGTAAGAGTGACACAGTCATGCCGGTGGTAGAGCTGCTGCCTCACAGCGCTGGAGACCCAGGATCGATGCTGCCTTCGGGTGCTGTCTGGGTGGAATATGCATGTTCTTCTTGTGATCACGTGGGTTTTCAATGGCTGCTCCGGCTTCTTCCCACATCCGAAAGATGTGCGTGTTTGTAGGTAACTTTTACTTCGGAGTCACGTGGGTGACTACGTGAAGAAGGCCGTCAGCCCGCATGCGCGTCATTACGTCTAGCGCATTTCTCAACGACTGACTGGCAGGGTAGGTTTAAACCTGGAAGGTAAGTTTAAACTTATTTCTAGGGGTTATTTTTGTATTGCAGGAAGCTCCTCATAGAGTTTGCCTGCTGGATTTGGGGCGAAGTCGGACGGGCCGCGGGGAAACGGGTGATGGACCGTGGGGAGATCCCGGTCCGGACTGCGGTGTCGCGGGTAGCCGGCGGCCGTCGGGTTCACTCCCAAGTCGCTGACAAGGAGGTCAGCGACACCCAGGAGTGGAGTGCGAGTGGGGGTTTCTCCCAGTATGGGCTCCAAGAATGGTCCCCCCAGAGAAAGGGGTTAGACTGGCAGTTAGTCAGTCTTGCTACCCCAGTCACTCACTATGGGGTCAGCAGCTCCCAGACCGCAATGGTCCCCCAGAATTAGGGGTTAGACTGGCAGTTAGCCGGTCTTGCTACCCCAGTCACTCTATGGGGTCCGCAGCTCCCAGACCGCAATGGTCCCCCAGAATTAGGGGTTAGACTGGCAGTTAGCCGGTCTCGCTACCCCAGTCGCTGACAATGGGGTCAGAAGCTCCCAGACTGCTATGGTTCCCACAGGAAAGGGGTTAAACCACAAGGAAAAGGTTTCCCCCTCCTTCTATGGGTAGCGTCTGTGAACGCCTAAAACCCGCCTGGAGCACCTGATGGAGAGGTTGCTCCAGAGAGATATGCTCCAGAAGAGAGCTATCTGAGCCCGGGTATTATGGAGAACCCGCTGGCAGCGGCACCTGTCTCAGGCTGCACAATGTCTCCCTCGCTGAGGAGGGGAGCATCCGGGATCAGTTTCAGTCTGGCCCAGAGCCATATCCTGATATAGGTCCGAAGGGCCATGTCAGCGCAGGTATCCTCAGGGGCCTGTGGCAGCACCTGTCCCAGGGCTGTCTACGAGTCTCCCTCTCGGTGGAGGGGAGTGCGAGGAGTTACTCATAAAACCTGGAAGGGGCCAGATTTCCCTCATGCTACAAGTGCCGGCAGTGAACAGGGCTATCAAATGAAACCAGCGTATCGGCAGTAAGCAGTTCACTGAAGTTGATGGCTGCTTGAAAGCTGGGCACAAGTCTTTCAGGCCAAGGGCCAAGCCGGTCTCAGGAAATATGGAATTCATATACAGTACCATTCCTACTCTCCAATCAACCCTTTGGGCTTACCATAAGCCTTTGGGCTTACCATAAGACCACCGGTAACCATGGAGGTAGGTGGGTCTGGTTCTTCCAAAACATGCGGTAAGTGGACCATTTACAAGTTGATAATATTTACACTTGGTTTTGTACAAATGAAAATGATAACATGTGATGGATTATTATTACACAGTATACAAGTGTGCCAAGCATGGCTTGGAATTGGGGCCAGAATTGTCTTTCGAGGCAGGCTCAGAATTACGGCCGGAGCAGTTTTAAGGCAGGCCAGTGCTATGGCCAGAGTTGCATTCAAGGCAGGCACGGAGTTATGGCAGGCGTGGCCTGTTCATTGTGAAAGATGGAGGATGTCGGTTCATAATTGATTTAACTCCCATGTGCAACATAGCTTTACAGTATATGGAATTTCTCTACTAACTAATGATTTCCTTAGGATCTTTATGCAATGCATCGATCTCAAAGATGCATACTATTTGGGTCCAATTTACAGGGATCACCAGGGACATTTGAAATTGATCTGGAGGATATTTCTAACGCTGTGTTTTTGTTTCAATCAACTGTTTCAGCTGCAACTATATTTGAGGAATTGAGGTTCCTCAGCCATCCAGTCAAATTTAAGTTGATACCAACTGGAAGTTATTGTTTATTGGATTTACCTTTAATTATTAATTTATCTGTGACTCCGCCCTGGGCAACAGATTGCAATCAATAGAAGCCTGTAACAACCTTGTTATCAAGCAGCCTTCTATTCATCAAGTGTAATTGGCAATATAGCAGCTGTTTCAGCTGTGCAATTGGGCCTTGCATTATCATAGCTCTCAACTGCCATATAGGTCATTGTTATTACCAGCTATGCTATTACCAGCTGCAGCTACCAAAGTCACAATTGTGGTCGAACTATATTCAGCATTGCTCCAGTAGTTTTTGGTTCAAATGATCTTCAGATATATTACTAAAAGATGCTAGTGCTCAAAGATGGAAAATTACGAATGCCATCTCTAGTATCAAAGGCGGATGGGATTTGCATGAATCACCAATTCTTCAGTTATTGGTATCAACTACTTACAGACACTAGGTGCATACTATGGGTTAAAGGGTTATTGTGCAAATATGCAAAATCTGCATGCTCAGTTCCAAGTTAATACACTGTGGAGGTGGCGTATGTTAGTCACATGGATGCTATAAAGTCAAAGTATCCTGTCATAATTTACCCAATCTTTTTGGCGCTGGTGTATCATCATGTAAAATCAATGACAACACAGTATGGATGTTGGATCACAAAGTATTTTTGGATCTATGACTCGATGGCACCAATATCAATATGTTTGCATACAGGCTCATTCACCAGGCGTAAAAACATGTGCCAAGAGATACATTCTCGCTACTCGGGGGAGGAATGTTCTTTTATGTGGTTTCTCCATTTTTGCCTCATCAGTCGGGTCTTGCAATAATTCAGCAAGATCCCGCTTCAGGATTTTCGAACCATCTGACTGGCTTACATGGTTTCCCACAAATGTTGTATGGGGTTATATGGGGTTCGAAACATAAACCTTATATGGGGTTCTAAACATAAAACTTTGCTGGTTCAGCCTGGGATTCGGGGAACCAGCCTCTACATGATTAATCAATTCATTGCTTTTCAGAATCTGAGAGGACCTGTAAGAAGGGTTATGTACGGTCCTCTGGACCACATCCTGCCGACTGCAGGATGGCCTAATGAACGAGGTTTCCAACATTTTATTTTAACCTATTGCAAGACCAGGGGTATTTGCCAAATCTATTTTAGATTCTATTTTATAGTTTCCCCTCGGATGAGAGGGGTTACTGTTATTATTATTTGTTCATTTATCAGCATCAGCATGTTTTAAATCTATGTCATGTCTGTATGCATTACGAATGTTTCCCTTATGCAGTCGTGCTTGTGTGGACTCGTTTTTTTCCATGGCATGAAATCACAGAACTTCAAAATCTTCACGTAGTCACTCACGTGACTCCGAAGTAAAATAGTAAGATTAAACGAGAACTTACCAGTTTGAAGTTTGATCTTTATTTTATGTTACGATGAGCGATTACGTGCCCTCCGCTTCCAACCCTCGTATCATAAAGATCATCTGGTAGTTCTAGCCATCGCTAATCTTACTATGTTTGTTCAACAACTGTTATCATTGACACGCATGCGGGCTGACGGCCTTCTTCACGTAATCGCTCATCGTAACTCCTCATAAGATAGAGATCAAACTTCAAACTGGTAAGTTCTCTTTTAATCTTACTATTGTCCTCTGTACATTGCCCTACTGTGTAGAGAGTGGATGAGGAAGTGGGATAATATAGAACGAGTGTGAACGGTTGATCAACGGTCAGCATAGATTAGGTGGACTGAAGGGCCTGTTTTCACACTGTATCTCGAAACAATAATAAATTGAAGAATTGCTCCCATTAGCAACTTAAATATGCAACACTCTAAACTATGTTTAAACTTCCCGGTTAAGGGGCTGTCGCACTGCTGCAAGTTAATCCTCGAGTTCAGAAGAGTGTCTTTGACCTTCAAGCTCGAGGGAACGCGCCTGAAAAACCTCGAGCTGAATTGACCGTCAGCGATTAAACCGTGATCTGGATCGTGGACCGCGCAGGGTCCGAGAAGGGGAGAGAGGGGGAGAGAAGGGGAAAGAAGGGGAGAGAAGATAAGGGAAGGGGGGGGAGAAGGAATGGAGACACTTTTGAGAAGTATAATAAAGTTTAGCAGGCATTTAACATTACCAGTCGGTTTTCCTTGGTCCTGAAAACTCCAATCAGCCAATTAAAATGCCCGGTCAGCGAAGGAGATTCCCTAGGGCTGCCTTAAACTGCCTATAACTAAATAGCGATCCCACTCCACTGCAGTACGAGTTCAAAAGAACCACGCCAACCAATTTCTACTCGTGGACCTAGCTGAGGCCACGGGTATGCGGGAACGTCCCTCGAGCATGAAGGATAGTGACCTCATAGGACCACCTAGGACCACGTGTCAACCATGCTGTAAGTTTGAGTCGAGGGCAAACTCTTCTAAAATCGCAGATTAGGTTGCCACAATGGGACAGCTCCTTTAGGGGAAATATAATGTCAGTATCCAACCTGTCAAATCTGGTCTGAATCTTCAATAAGATCCCCTCTCACTTTTTGAAGCTCCAACAAGTGTCGACCAAGCCTGCTGAGCCTTTTCTTATGAGACACCCCCAACTGCCTCTTGTGTCAGCTTACCGTTCCTTAAATAAACTACGCACAGTAAATCTGGTGTGATCTCTCCAATATCCTTAATTGGTTGATTGAAACAGGCCCTTCAGCCCACTGAGTCCATGCCTACCATCAATTAGCCATTCACACTTGTTCTATGTTATCCCACTTTTACATCTGCTCCCTACAAATTGGGGCAATTTACTACGACCAATTTATCTACAAACATGCATGTCATTTGGACTTAGCAGGGAACTGGGGCACCAAGAGGAAACCAACGTGATCACAGGGAGAGGAGGTGAATCTGTGGAATTCATTGCCACAGAAGTCTGTGGAGGCCAAGCTAATGGATATTTTTTAAGGCAGAGATAGATAGATTATTGATTAGTACGGGTGTCAGAGGTAGAGAGAGAAGGCAGGAAAATGGGGTTGAGATGGAAAGATAGATCAGCCATAATTAAATGGAGGAGTAGATGATGGGCTGAATGGCCTAATTCTGTGGCTATCTTATGAACTTTGGAACTCCACACAGATAGCACCCAATGTAAGGATCAATGTCTCTCCCAGCTGCACCAGTGTTTAGGTTTGGGTTTAGGTATGGGTTTTTTATTGCCATTATTGTACAGTTGAAAGCTTTGTTTTACATGCTATACATAAATTTAATAAAGTCAAACTCGAGTACAAAAGGTAGAGCAAATGAGAAGATACAAGATATGGTTCTCAGTATTGTAGTGCATTATAGCGCATCAGTTCTGTAGATCGGCTATAGCATGCTAGCCAATCACAGTGCTTGTTAGTAGTAGCCCTGTCTAGTACATGCTTTAGAATATTAAGAACTTGCCTATGTCAGGTAGTAGATGTAGCAGCTCGGACATGTAATGTACTGCAGATCCAATGCTGTAAATGTTTAATAAAGGTGTGTTGCATCTTTATACATGTATGTGTCCGGTATTGACATGGTGTCACTCGGTTCGAATTTCAGAGGTTATTGCACCACATGCTGATCTTGTCACATTCAGCCCACGACAGCAACACAACGTCAATCTTACTAACTACTCCTCCCGCAAAGCCTCTAATGTGCCTGATGTGCGATGTCAGATTTGTAACTGTTTTCATGCAAGGGGTCGCCAGTTCTATGTAGCTTACGGAAAGACCTGCAATCATTGTAATAAACCAAATCATTTCACAAAATGTTGTCATTCCCGTGGGACTGCCAGTGCTTCAAGGACTAACTTGCACCTGCCTCAACAAGAGTTTTCAAATGCTGACTCCCAAGAGCTCGAAACAGCCTACCACGAGCACTGTTCAGACACTGCTGATAACAGCTCTGCCATTCACTCCCTCATTTGGGCTCCTCCCACTGCACCGCTCCTGGGCCTCTGTCTATATATAATTGTCAAACGAGCTACTCAACCCTGAAGTGAATGTGTTCATAAATAACAGGTCCTTGCTCGCCAAAGTGGACACAGGAGCAAAGGTCAACGTCATGTTGAAAAGGGGGTTTAACAAAATTTGAAATGCTGAATGAATGCCTAAGGACTCCTCCAAGCTCCGGGCTTACGGGGGGAGATGTCTTACACCCACTGGGTGAAGCTGATTTAAAGTGGACGGTAAACGAACAAATGCACACCCTGCAGTTTTACATTGTAAAATCAAACTCAGAGACTCTGCTTGGTAATCAATGCATGCCACGAACTGGGCCTAGTTTATTTTGGACATGTGGTCCACAAACTATGCCTCACTGACGAGCCAGCACAGCAACTGCTCTCCCAGTACAAAGACCTGTTTGTGGACTTGGCAAGTTGCCTGTTAAGTATCGAATCACTGTGGATCCTATAGTCACACCTGTAGTCTGAGCACCACATCGCGTTCCACATGCCATGAGTGAAAGAATACACAATTAACTCAATCGCATGGTCACAATGGGAGTCATTGCTGAAGTTACCGACCCGTCTGACCGGTTTCAACCATGGTCGTTGCAACTAAGAAAAACAAAGAGGAGATACACATCTGCATCAATCCCAGAGATCTTAATACTGCAATCAATCACCACCACTACCCAAGGAGAACCACAGAAGACATCGCTGTACAGATTGGAAATGCAGCACTGCTCTCAGTCCTGGATGCCAAAAGCTCCTTTTGGCAGATTCCATTAGACCTAGAATCATCCAACCTCACATATTTTGGCACACCCTTCAGCCGTTTCAAATTTTTGAGGATGCCCTTCGGCATCACTCTGGCCAGTGAAGTGTTTCAGTGCACCATGGAACAACTGTTTGCAGAATACACATTGTTGATGGTCTATGGTTGCGACTTGGCTGAACATGACACCAACCTGAAGAAAGTGCTCGGCCATGCCAGAGATTGATCTCAAACTGAATCCACTTAAGTGCAGGTTATTCGAGTTCCTGAGGTCACCTAGGTCAGACATGTGTTCACCAGTAGCGGCCTCAAGCCTGATCCACTGAAAACTGCAGCCATCAACGAACTGCCGGTTCTCACCGATGTCACGAGTTTGCAACGATTTCCTCGGCATGGTCGTCTACCTGGTAAATTTATTCCCTAACCTCAGCGAGCTATCGCCCCCCCCCCCCCCCCCCCCACTGCATGAACTGACACACAAAGACACAACATGGTCCTGGTACCCTCAGCACCAAAGGGCTTTTGACAAACTCAAACTTCAATTGGCCAGCGCGCCAACACTGTCATATTTCGATCTTAAATTATGGGTCACAATCACCTGCGATGCGTTCCAGGACGAACTAGGCCTGGCATGTCTACAGACCATCACCGACGGTGGCGTCAAGCTAGTCTCAAATGCATCCCGTACGCTGACTGATACCGAACAGCGATATGCGCAGATTGAAAAGGAACAGCATGCTGTGGTTTTCCGCATGTTCCAAATTCAAGGACGTCGTTTTCGTAAGACCATTACCATCGAAACTGACCACCAACCATTGGTCACCATTCTGAACAAGCCGATCGACGTGGCCCCGGCACGACTGCAACAGATGATGATGCAGTTGCAGCGTTTCGACTTCCATATCGTCCACAAGAAAGGTAAAGACATTCTCACATAGCAGACACACTTTCCAGAGCCCTGCACAGTACCAGTGAACAGCACCTCTCAGAACAGGACGAATTCTCATGAAGGTCTCGTTTGTGCTGACTGATCGTTTACATAGAAACATAGAAACATAGAAATTAGGTGCAGGAGCAGGCCATTCGGCCCTTTGAGCCTGCTCCGCCATTCAATATGATCATGGCTGATCATCCAACTCAGTATCCCGTACCTGCCTTCTCTCCATACCCCCTGATCCCTTCAGCCACAAGGGCCACATCCAACTCCCTCTTAAATATGGCCAACGAACTGCCTCAACTACCTTCTGTGGCAGAAAATTCCACAGATTCACCACTCTCTGTGTGAAAAACGATTTTCTCATCTCGGTCCTAAAAGACTTCCCCCTTATCCTTAAACTGTGACCCCTTGTCCTGGACTTCCCAATATTGGGAACAATCTTCCTGCATCTAGCCTGTCCAACCCCTTAAGAATTTTGTAAGTCTCTATGAGATCACCCCTCAATCTTCTAAATTCCAGCGAGTACAAGCCAAGTCTATCCAGTCTTTCTTCATATGGAAGTCGTGCCATCCCAGGAATCAGTCTGGTGAACTTTCTCTGTACTCCCTCTATGGCAAGAATGTCTTTCCTCAGATTAGGAGACCAAAACTGTACGCAATACTCCATATGGCCTCACCAAGACCCTGTACAACTGCAGTAGAACCTCCCTGCTCTTGTACTCAAATCCTTTTGCTATGAATGCCAACATACCATTCGCTTTCTTCACAGCCTGCTGCACCTGCATGCCTACTTTCAATGACTGGTGTACCATGACACCCAGGTCTCGCTGCAATCTCACCTTTTCCTAATCGGCCACCATTCAAATAATAGTCTACCTTCCTGTTTTTGCCACCAAAGTGGATAACCTCACATTTATCCACATTATACTGCATCTGCCATGCATTTTGCCCACTCATCCAGTCTATCCAAGTCATCCTGTAGCCTCCGAGCATCCTCCTCCCAGCTAACACTGCCCCTCAGCTTCGTGTCATCCGCAAACTTCGAGATGTTGCATTTAATTCCCTCGTCCAAATCATTAATGTTATATTGTAAATAGCTTGGGTTCCAGCACTGAGCCTTGCAGCACCCCACTAGTCACTGCCTGCCATCCTGAAAAGGACCCGTTCACTCCTACTCTTTGCTTCCTGTCTGCCAGCCAGTTTCTCTATCCACATCAATACTGAACCACCAATACCGTGTGCTTTAAGTTTGTATACCAATCTCTTGTGTGGGACCTTGTCGAAGCCTTCTGAAAGTCCAGATACAACACATCCACTGTTTCTCCCTTATCCACTCTACTAGTTACATCCACAAAAAATTCAATAAGATTCGTCAGACATGATTTACCCTTCGTAAATCCATGCTGACTTTGTCCAATGATTTCACCACTTTCCAAATGCGCTGCTATCCCATCTTTAATAATTGACTCTAGCAGTTTCCCCACTACCGATGTTAAACTAAGTGGTCTGTAATTCCCCGTTGTCTCTCTCCCTCCCTTTTTAAAAAGTGGGGTTACATTAGCTACCCTCCAATCCTCAGGAACTACTCCAGAATCTAAAGCGTTTTGAAAAATTATCACTAAGGCATCTGCTATTTCTGGGGCTACTTCCTTAAGTACCCTGGGATGCAGCCTATCTGGCCCTGGGGATTTATCGGCCTTTAATCCATTCAATTTTACCCAACACCACTTTCCGGCTCACCAGGATTTCACTCATTTCCTCCATCTCATTTGACCCGCGATCCCCTGCTATTTCCGGCAAATTATTTATGTCTTCCTTAGTGAAGACAGAACCAAAGTAGTTATTCAATTGGTCTGCCATGTCCTTGTTCCCCATGATCAATTCACCCATTTCTAACTGCAAGGGACCTACATTTGTTTTAACCTATCTTTTCCGCTTCACATATCGATAAAAACTTTTGCAGTCAGTTTTTAACGTTTCCTGCCAGTTTTCTTTCATACTGCATTTTCCCTTTCCTAATTTAAGCCTTTGTCCTCTTTGTTGGTCTCTGAATTTCTCCCAGTCCCCCTGGTAGGCTGCTTTCTCTGGCTAATTTGTACGCTTCATCTTTTTCTTTGATACTATCCCTGATTTCCCTCGTTATCCACGGATGCACCACCTTCCCTGATTTATTCTTTTGCCATACTGGCTGAACAATTGTTGTAGTTCATCCATGCAGTCTTTAAATACCTTCCATTGCATATCCACCGTCAACCCTTCAAGAATCAATTGCCAGTCCATCTTGGCCAATTCACGTCTCATACCCTCAGTTACCTTTCTTTAAGTTCAGGACCCGTATTTGTGAATTAACAATGTCACTCTCCATCCTAATGAAGAACTCAACCATATTATGGTCACTCTTGCCCAAGGGGCCACGTACAACAAGGCTGCTAACTAACCCTTCCTCATTACTCAATATCCAGTCTAGAATAGCCTGCTCTCTCGTTGGTTTCCTCCACATGTTGGTTTAGAAAACTATCCTTGCATACATTCCAAGAAATCCTCTTTCTCAGCACCCCTGCCAATTTGATTCACCCAATCTATATGTAGATTGAAGTCACCCATTATAACGGTTTTACCTTCGTTGCACGCATTTCTAATTTCCTGTTGATGCCATCCCCAACTCCACAACTACTGTTAGGTGGCCTGTACACAACACCCACTAGCGTTTTTTCTGCCCCATTAGTGTTTCGCAGCTCCACCCATATCGATTCCACATCCTCCAAGCTAATGTCATTCCTTTCTATTGCGTTAATCTCCTCTCTAACCAGCAACGCTACCCCACCTCCTTTTCCTCTCTCTCTATCCTTCCTGAATATTGAATATCCCTGGATGTTCAGCTCCCAGCCTTGGTCACCCTGGAGCCATGTCTCCGTGATCCCAACTATATCATAATTATTAATAGCTATCTGCACATTCAACTCGTCCACCTTATTATGAATGCTCCTCGCATTGAGACACAAAGCCTTCAGGCTTGTTTTTACAACACTCTTGGCCCTTTTACAATTATGTTGAAAAGTGGCCCTTTTAGATTTTTGCCCTGGATTTGTTTTCCTGCCACTTTTCACCTTGCTACCTATTGCTCCTATCCTCATTTTACACCCCTCTGTCTCTCTGCTCACACATTTAAGAAACCCTCCACTTCTTATTCTCCGTTTGTTTATTTTTTTCTTCTTTCCTCCCTACGTGTTGCGTCTGACTGCTCTCTTCTTCTCTACCTCCTGCCTCACAAACGGACTACTTGCCTTCTCTATTTGAGTCCCTCCTCCCAACCGATCTAGTTTAAAGTCTCCCCAGTAAGCCTTGTGCAAACTCCCCGCCAGGATATTGGTTCCCCTCGGGTTCAAGTGCAACCCATCCTTTTTGTACAGGTCACACCTTCCCCAAAAGAGGTCCCAATGATCCAGAAACTTGAATCTCTGCGCTCTGCACCAGTCCTTTAGCCACGCATTTATCCTCCACCTTGCTCCATTCCTACTCTCACTGTTGCGTAGCACAGGCAGTAATTCTGAGATTGGTTACCTTTGCGGTCCTTCTCCTTAACACTCTTCCTAACTCCCTAAATTTTCCTTTCAGGACCTCCTCTCTTTTTCTTCCTATGTCCCTTGGTACCTATATGTACCACGACCTCTGGCTCTTCTCCCTCCCATTTCAAGATATCATGGGACACGTTCAGTCACATCCCGGACCCTGGCACCAGGGAGGCAAACTACCATCCGGGTCTCCTGACTGCGTCCACAGAATCGCCTATCTGACCCCCTAACTAATAGAGTCCCCTATTACTGCAGCCCTCCTCTTCTTTTCCTTACCCTTCTGAGCAACAGGGCCGGTCTTTGTACCGGAGGCCCGGTCGCTGTTGTTACCCCCGGGTAGCTGTGCCCCCCAACAGTACTCAAACAGGAGTACATATTGCCAAGGTGTACAGCCCCCGGGGTACACTCTAGTCCCTGCCTCTGCCCCTTGCCTCTCCTAACCATGACCCACTTTTCTGCCTCCTGTGGTTTTGGAGTGACCACCTGTCTGTAGCTCCTCTCTATGGCTTCCTCACTCTCCCTGACCAGACGGAGGTCATCGAGCTGCTGCTCCAGGTACCGAATACAGTCCATTTGGAGCGCCATCTTGACGCACCTGGCGCAGATGTGGACGTCTGGAGAGCTATCTGACTGCATGACCTCCCACATCTGACATCCAAACAGTAAACTGCCCTGGCACTCATCCTCCCCCTTACCCTGGATACAATACAATGTACAATACAAGCAAGGATTTTAGGTGAAATAAATCAGCAGGGATCTGACTGCCAATCAGCTGCTCCCTCGAGTCGTCGTCCACCAATCAGCGGCTTCCTCAACTGCGAGCTGCGAATGGAACGTTACGGATTTGGGCTCCTCCCACTGCACCGCTCCCGGGCCTCTGCCTATATATAATCTGTATTATATATAAATATTTTTTTTAATTTTTTATTTTTATTAAACACAAAACGTTATCCTTTAAACTTTACTAATAACAATTTACGCCGCCTTGCCGAGCACACGGCTACGGACGAGAATTTACAATGGCTGTCCACAATCACACGGGATGGTTGGACCCACAAACAGTCAAATACCCTGCTCGAGATACAACCCTACTTCCTAGTTCATGATGAGTCCCGTGCTACAGGGCGGAATCATAGTTAAAGGCCACAAGGCAATGGTCCCAGCCGCACTAATAGGGTGAATATTTACAACGACCTCCACTGGGCCACCCTGGCACGGAAGCCACCCTCCTACGTGCTGTGATGATGCAGCTCCATATGACTTTGATTAGGTTTTGGAGGCTTCCAAGAATACCACATTACAGGACGGATGTGGAGGTTTTCGAGATGGTGTGGAAGATGTTTACTGGAATGCTAAAGAAGGGTCTCGACCCGGAACGTCACCTATTCCTTTTCCCCAGAGATGCTGCCTGGCCCGTTGAGTTACTCCAGCATTTTGTGTCCACCTTTGTGTATGCCTGCATCTACAATTCCTCCCTACACATTTACCAGAATGCTGCCTGGATTAAAGAGAATTAGCTACAATGGGAATTGGACAAACTTGGTTTGTTTTATCTGGAATGCCAGAGGCTGAGAAGAGACTAGGTAGGATTGTATAACATTATGAGAGGCATACAGAGTGTAGACAGCCAATAATATAATATTTTGTAAACAGGTAACAACAATGTTGGAAGAGAACAAGACAATCCAAAAACATTCTTGGCGATGAAGGGCAAATTAACTGACATTTCAGTGCAATATTGAAACATTGTTCAAGATGGCATGACATGTAACATCAGGGCAACTGTGTCCTCAGCATTCAGAGATTAAATACTGAAATCCTAAGATTAAAAAATTGAAAAGTTTGATGAAGAAAAAGAGCAGGTTATTGATTTTGTCAGCTTACAAGAGACAGCACTCTCAATCTAACCTGATAACATACTATACCCATTGAACACATTTGTACACATGTTTCCCTTTAACAGATAAAAATGATGGGTTGAATCAGAAATGCTGAACAGCCCAAAGTAACTCATCACACACATTATGAATGCTCCCTTCAATCAGCGATCTCCCTCATTTCTAACGGCCTGGTTCTTGGCAGTCGATCAAACTTCTGACTTTTCTCTGCCAATTCAATAAGCCTCAAGGTCTATTGAAATATTGTATAAAATGCATCGAGACAAGGAATACAAACTTTGTAAAAATAAAGTGAAAATATCACTTCCAAATGTTTGGGCAAGGCCACGCACCTTCCACATGCCTCCCATCCAGTCGGGTCTTTATCCAGATAGCAAATAAGGCAGATGATTGATATTGTGCGGCATGGTGGCGCAGCGGTGGTTGTGCCTTATAGGGCCTGACACCCGGATTCGATCCTGACCGGGTGCTGTCTGTACGGAGTTTGTACATTCTTCCCGTGACCTGCGCAGATTTTCTCCGAGATCTTTGGTTTCCTCCCACACTCCAAAGACGTACAGGTTTGTAGGTTAATTGGCTTGGTGTAAATTTAAATTGTTCCCAGTGTGTGTAGGATAGTGTGAGGGATCACTGGTCGGCACGGTCTCGGTGGGCCTAAGGGCCTGTTTCCGCACTGTATCTCTACAATAAACTAATATGCAAATAACTTATAAATAGTCCAAATAATTCACTGAAAATACAGGGAAGTATCAGTGGAAAAGTACGCTTAGCTAGCGATGATGTAATAGAATTGAGTAGATCGCAGGGCAGCATGGTGGCACAGATGGTAGAGCTGCTGCCTCAAAGTGCCAGAGACCCAGGTTCGAACCTGACCTCGGCTGCTATCCATGTGGAGTTTGCACGTTCTCCCTGTGACCACGTGGGTTTCCAGTAGGATGGTTTCCTTAGACCATCCTGCGGCTTCGCTGCGGATGTTGATGCCGCCCTGGTGGAGTGAGATTTAAACACATGAGTGTCTACTCCAGCGGAATCCAAAACCTGGTTTACCATCTAGAAATAGTTTATACAGACACCTTTTTAAGAGGTTTTTTGTGACTGATGAGCATTGCTGTCTCAGAGCCTCTGAGACTCTTAGTTTCCTCGATATTGACTCAGGTGCTTAACTACACATAACATTTGGTCAACAGGGTATGCTTTAAAAGTTACTTTGGTTCCGGCCATTCCTGGCCTGAAACGGCCCTAAATAGGAGGACAAAGCACTCAGAGCACTATTAATGGCACTATTAAGTGTTCATCAAAAATACAAAATAGCAAGGAACTCCAATACATCCGGTATGCTTGCAGTCTGATAAGATATATATGACTGCAAACAAAACATTTCCCATTTCTTAATATGAGACACATATTGTTTCTTAGTGCTATCTCTCCAAGCTGCAGCTATGACATCCATGGTCCTATTCGACAGCCCAAAGCCTCCGAATGGTCTGGTCAGAACCTGCAGATCAACAAATTAATACGATCATGTAACGGATGACTTTCTTCTGTTACTGGATGTACCAACAAATTACTGCAGTTGGGGACAGTCATGAATGGCTGAGTCATCATTCACCAATGGGAACCATGGCTGTGTAGGCCAGTCCGGAACCACCAAAATGCCTGAGGCGGAGTCCTGCTCTATTTTGGTGAGACATTGCCTAATCAGGCAGAATGGGGGAAAAGCATAAAAAAATGTACGTCCCCAATGTAGCGAGAATGCATCCGCCGCTACCGCTCCTGGATCCGGTTCCCATGAAACATATTTAGGCAACTGGTGATTTAGCCTGGATGCAAACAGATCAATATCTGGCAACCCATAGCGGCTGACAATCATTTTTAAAACTTCAGGATTTAATTATCCATTCTATATTGTCATTGAACTTTCATGACCTGTTGTCTGCCACCACATTGTCTCTACCCGGTAGGTAGATAGCTGAGACCCAGATGTTTCTGGAAAACACCAGTGCCACATGAGGTTAGCCAGATTATGACATGATACTGACCTTATTCCTGCCATGTGATTGATATATAGCACAGCCGTGGTATTATCAATCTGGAGCTGAACATGAAAATTATTCATTGTTAAACAAAAAGCTTTTAATCCATAGAATGCACCCAGCAATTCTAAATAATTTATACCATGCCTGTGCAGGATTAAATCCTCTTGCACACTCCATCTGCCACCACAGCTATACTCGCTGTCCATAGCTCCCCATCCGGCAGCACTCACATCTGTCTGTAAAAGCACTGAAGGTTGCTGAACCAAAATGTTTTTGGTAGTTTGTACAATATTGATAATCCACCATTGTAATTGAGCTATGGCTCTGGTTGGTAACTGCATAGGTCTATCAAAATGACCTGCATGTTTTTTAAGTGCTAGTTCTCTAGCTCATTGCAGATTTTGATGCAATGGTACAAACTGCACTGCAGGGAAAGCTGCCACCAATTTACCAATAACACTGGCTACTTCCCAGATGGAGGGATATTGTTTTTCAGCGAGACTAGTACAGACCTCTCTGATCTCCACAGCCTTGGCTGTAGGCAAAGTCACTGACATATCAACTGAATCAATGACACATCCCAAATAATCAATTTTTTAGGATGGCTCTATCTTGGATTTGGTTGGATGGACCAGGAACCCTAACCTTTCAAACAAGTATTTGGTTGCTGAAACCGATTCCTCAACTGTCTCCTGAGTGTTAAATATGATTAAAATATCATCTAGATAAGCCATTACCATGTGATTCTGGGCCCGAAGTAGCGCCAGCACTGGTTTCAACAATTTCTTGAACAGCCTCGGAGCTGAGGTTAACTCATTGGGTAATGTTTTAAATTGCCACAGCTGTCCCATCCAACTAAATTTCAAGTATCTCCGATACTGATGATGAATTGGTACTGAATAATATGCATCTTTCAGATCTATAGTTGCCATATTACAGCCTTGTGATAACAGCTGTTTCGCAGTATTGAAGGTGTCCATTTTAAAATGCCTATACTGAAGATGGGAATTTAACCGGTTTCAGTCCAGAATGATTCTACATCCCCCATCTTTTCTCTGTTTGGGGAATATATTGGACACAAATTCTTGAGGGTGGTGTGTCGTCCTCTCAACTACCCCTTTTTTGGGACAAAACCATAATTTCTTATTTTACCTGCTGAGTTTGTGGTGCAGAAAAACCCCCAAAACTCTATTAGGCATATTGTGTACAAGCGGATCAATTCCTGACATAAACTCTATTCGAGCCTGACACAGTGTCTAGTATAAACCGATGAGATGTTATGCAGCACCATTCATCATACCAATTGCAACCTACCCACAACCGGAGGTTGTTCCCCAGAAATCTTATCCTGGACAGAATGAATCACCTGTACCTCTACAGTCGGCCTTGAAGTCCTCCTTCTTCCCATATTGGGGTTGTAGCTGGGATACACAGGTGGGTAATACCGTCGTCCCACTGGCCCCACTCTGCTTGGCCCTGGTGAGAAGCCATGTAATTTACATTGGCGGCTAGAGTTTTCTCGATAGCCTCACCAGTCCCTTCCGGGTTTAGCAAAGTTTAAAGCTACGTCCAGGCCACCTGGAGCATGGCTCATGTGCTCTGGTGTGTGCACAAAAGCAGTGACACCAGCTTCAGGGTCAGACTCCTCCTGCCCTGGCTTCTCCCGAGTCATGCTCTAAGGAGGTCTCTTCCAGCCCTAAACAAGGTGCTGGAGAGGATGATTCTCACTGGTATCCATAAGCGGTGTTTGCTTCTTCGCTGTATGGACCTCTGTGAGAGGCTGTGTGGGGAATCCTAGGGGCATTCGACCCCGATTGAATTTTTGCATGGCTCTTTAAATTTGGAGCATTTTCCCATTTGGTTGAGCCGCCCTATACCTTTACCTTAAAAGGAGGGGAGTCTTCCACATCATCAGACCCATCAGATAAGATGAGCCTGAGAGTACGTTGTTTTTGCCTTCCTCCCTGGTGGAGTAGCCTCAGTGCCCTGAAGCTCTGGAAACTGATGGAGGCAGTTGCGCTGCCGGTAGAAACAGTAGCCGGTATTGGAGCTGGCATTAGCACAGTTTATGTTTACAATACCTCCATATTACTAACTCTAGCTGGCTCTGCGAGCCAGACTGACAGAGTTTAAAAAATACTCGCAGGAAAGACTTAACATTGACTTACCTGCGGGTTACTACTTACTGTTGGTGGAGCTGAGCTCTCCAGCCCGTTGGCGACGCGCATGCGCCTGGCAGGGCTTCTTCACGTAGTCACTCATGTGACTCCGAAGTAAAATTAGCTAGAAGCTGGTCTGGATGAACATATGAGCATTGGAGGTTCTTTGAGTTTGTTCCACAGTTGTGTTCATCCACGATTGCTCCAGGATAATTTGTCCAAACATTGACTGATTCCATTCCTAGGATTATCAAATCTCGCATGCCTCTGGATGGGAGATTTAGAAGTCAATTATCAGTCAAGGGTTGTTGATGGACATTGAGGGAAAAGGCATAGGAATAAGGAAGGTTTATTCAAAGGCCGAGTTAATACAGGAGGCATAAGCATCTCCAGCTCTAGTGTTTCGTATTAGCGTACGTCCCTTCAAATGGAGGAAACTATTTGGTCCTTCATTTAACGTCACTTCATGTAATTAGACCAAATACAAAACCAACAGGTAATAAAGAAAGTGGTTGAAGATGAAGAAAGGACAGCACGGTGGCGCAGCGGTAGAGTTGCTGCCTTACAGCGCTTGTGGCGCCAGAGACCCGGGTTTATTCCCAACTATGGGCGCTCTCTGTACGGAGTTTGTACATTCTCCGCGTGACCTGCGTGGGTTTTCTCCAAGATCTTCGGTTTCCTCCCACACTCCAAAGACGTACAGGCATGTATGTACATTGGCTTGGTAAATGTAACAATTCTCCCAAGTGTGTGTAGCGCAGTGATAATATGCGGGGATCATTGGTCGGAGCAGACCCGGTGGGCTGAAGGACCTTTTTCTGCGCTGCATAAACTGAACTAAAAACAATGACAGAAATACACAGTACAATCAACATGTATATTGTAAGGGTCTTGTTAATGTAGGGACATATACACACAGAGGGGGTACTGTCACTGCACAGGGCTCAGTGTGCTCTGCCAGTGGGGCTATACAGTGGCTTGCAAAAGTATTCATACCCCTTGAACTTTTCCACTTTTTGTCACGTTACAACCACAAATGAAAATGTATTCAGCCCCCTTTACTCTGACACCCCTAAATAAAATCCAGGGCATCCAATTGCCTTCAGAAGTCACCTAATTAGTAAATAGAGTCCACTTGTGTGTAATCTAATCTCAGTATAAATACAGCTGTTCTGCGAAGGCCTCAGAGGTTTGTTAGAGAACATTAGTGAACAAACAGCATCATGAAGCCCAAGGAACACACCAGACAGGTCAGGATAAAGTTGTGGGGAAGTTTAAAGCAGGGGTAGGTTATAAAAAAAAATCCCATGCTTTGAACATCTCACGGAGCACTGTTCAATCCATCATCCGAAAATGGAAAGAGTATGGCACAACTGCAAACCTACCAAGACATGGCCGTCCACCTAAACTGACAGGCTGGGCAAGGAGAGCATTGATCAGAGAAGCAGCCATGGTAACTCTGGAGGAGCTGCAGAGATCCACAGCTCAGGTGGTAGAAATCTGTCCACAGGACAACTATTAGTCCACAAATCGGGCCTTTATGGAAGAGTGACAAGAAGAAAGCCATAGTTGAAACAAAGCCATAAGAAGTCCCGTTTGCAGTTTGATAACAAGCCATGTGGGGGACACAGCAAACATGTGGAGGAAGGTGCTCTGGTCTGATGAGACCAGCTTTGAAGTTTTTGGCCTAAATGCAAAACGCTATGTGTGGTGGAAAACTAACACTGCACATCTCCCTGAACACACCATCCCCACTGTGAAACATGGTGGTGGCAGCATCATGCTGTGGGGATGCTTTTCTTCAGCAGGGACAGGGAAGCTGGTCAGAGTTGATGGGAAGATGGATGGAGCAAATACAGGGCAATCTTGGAAGAAAACCTGTTAGAATTGAATAAACAGCAAAAGAATTGAGACTGGGGCGGAGGTTCACCTTCCAGCAGGCAACGACCCTAAACATACAGCCAGAGCTACAATGGAATGGTTCAGATCAAAGCATATTCATGTGTTAGAATGGCCCAGTCATGGTCCAGACCTAAATCCAATTGAGAATCTCTGGCAAGACTTGAAAATTGCTGTTCACAGACGCTCTCCATCCAATCTAACTGAGCTTGAGCTATTTTGCAAAGAAGAATGGGCAAAAATTTCAGTCTCTAGATGTGCAATGCTGGTAGAGACATACCCCAAAAGACTTGCAGCTGTAATTGCAGCGGAAGGTGGTTCGACAAAGTATTGACTCAGGGGGGTTGAATACTTTTGCACGCCACACTTTTCAGTTTTTTATTTGTAATAAAATTTGGAAACCATGTATCATTTTCCTTCCACTTTACAATTATGCACCACATTGTGTTGGTCCTATCACATAAAATCCCAATAAATACATTTACATTTGTGTTGTAATGTGACAAAATGTTGAAAAGTTCAAGGGGTATGAATACTTTTGCAAGCCACTGTATATTGGTTTGCACATGGATGCTCTGGTTTACTTGGAAAAAACTAATAATGTCTGGTATAGTTTGCTTTGTAGCATTAATGTGTCTCTAAAGCTGCAAGCAAATAAGAATGTCATTGTTTTGTTTCCAGGCGCATATGAGAATTAAACACTCTTATAAGTTTATACGTGATAGGAACAGAATTAGGGCCATTCGACCAATCAAGTCTACTCTGCCATTCAATCATGGCTGGTCCATCTTTCCCTCTCAAGCCCCATTCTCCTGCCTTCTCCCCATAACCTCTGACACCCGTATTAATCAAGAATCTGTCAATCTCACACCTTAAAAATATCCCATTGACTTGGCCTCCACAGCAAATCAGCAGCAATGGATTCCACAGATTCATCGCCCTCTGGCGAAAATAAATTCCTCCTCATCTCCTTTCAAATGGAACATCCTTTTACTTTGAGGCTGTGCCCACTAGTCCTAGACTCTGCCGCTAGGGAAACATCCTCTCCCACATCCACTCTATCCAGAGCCTTTCACTATTCGGTGAGTTTCCAATGAGGTCCCCCCTCATCTCCTGATAATGTGGTCAATGTAAGCAGGGCAGTCACCAGATACAGAGAGCTATGACATGGTCCAGATGATGGTGACTCTACAACCAGTGAAGACTTTCCCCCTTCACCAGTTTTGAAGACTCATTTAAGAGCAGGCGCAGTTGTGCTAAGACCCATTTAAAGGAGCTGACTTCCTCTCGACTGGGTTTCATTCTACAAAGATGATGAGCAGTTTTCATGTGGTGCCTGTCTACCGTGAGAAGCTGTGGAATGTCAGCAGAGATGAGGATCAGGGCGGGTGGTGTCCACAGCAGCGTTAGTGTGGGTGAGTGAGTGCTCCCTTGTGGTGTGGTAGAAGGCAGGCAGTGGTGGAACGACTGGTGGGAGAGGCTGATGCGTTGATGAGGTGTGCAGTCTTTGGTGGGAGGCGCTTTGGCTCGAGAGGCTTCGGCTAGGAGACTGAGCAGAGGGTGACGCCAAGAGGGCAGCACGGTGGCGCAGCAGTGTGCTGTCTGTACAGAGTGGGGGGGGTTGGTATACGTTCTCCCCCGTGACATGCGCTCCACCCAAGGTTTCCGTGAGGGTTCCCCGGCCAGTTTCCGGTCACTCTCCCTATTTGGTGGAAAGTGGTTTTCCGCGTAATCGCAGCTTCTTCTATGTTCCTTTGATTATTTCAAAAAACCCAAAACCGGCCTCGACTGAAAATAGGTTGCTGTTTTGTCGAAGCCAGTGGAGTGGGGGTCGCTATTTACTTGCAGGCAGTTGAAGCCTTCACTGACCGGCCATTCTGATAGAGGCGGGGGTGGCTCACTGGAGTTTTCAGCAAATAAATCTTCTTTGGTTTTTCAGGACCTAGAAGATCCGCCGGAAGCTAAAATGCCCGCTAAACTTATTAAACTTCTTAAAACTGTCTCCACTCCTTCTCTCTCCCCTTCTCTCCCCCCTTCTCTCCTCTCTCTCATCCCCTTCTCTCTACCGTCCTCCATCCTCTCCCCCTTCTCCCCTCTCCCCTCTCTCCTCTATCTCCCCTTTTCTCTCTCAACGACCTCAACACGCTCTCTCTCTCCCCCCTTCTCTCTCCTATCTCTCTCCCTCTCTCCCCCTTCTCTCCACCACGTCTCTCCCCTCTCTCCCCTGCTCTCCTCCGCCCCTTCTCTCTCCTTCTCTCTCCTCTCTCTCCCCTTCCCCTCTCTCGGTTCCCCTTCCGCTTCTCTCCCCTTCTTCTCTCCCCTTCTCTCTACCTTTCTCTCCTTCTCTCCCCTTTATCCCCTCTCTCCTGCGCTCTCTAAAAGGACCTTACCGTGCTCAGTGGCAGCCGTTTACTTTCTCTTTCATCGTGCCGAAAGCGCTCCTCCGCTGTCCCCGGCCCCCACCTTCGCGATGCGTTTTGTGCGTACGTGTGCGGTCGGCCGCAAAGATCCTATAGGATCTTTGGTCAGCAGATGCAGCTCATGCTTCGGTCGAGGCGCTCCAGGCAAGTGACCAGAACCTCTGGTGACTCATGGAGAGTGGCCGGAACCTCCGGGAACCTCTGGGAAACCTCACAGAAACCTTGGGTGGGGCACATGGGTCTCCAGAGCGGTTCCTCAGGTTTCCTAAGTGGACAGGGGCATCACAGCCCCATCACAGCCCCAACGGTCTACAGGAATAGCTGGGAGTTTGCTGGCAACTGCAAAACGTAGTATTGGGGATTTGAACTTTCCCAATATAGTCACAGTGCCAAGGGCTTGGACGGGGTGGTGTTTTATCAAAGTGTTCAGGACGTTTTCCTCCAGCCCTACATGGGCGATCCGGGGCAATGCTGGATCTAGCCTTGGAAATGGGAAGGCGGCAAGTGACGGAAATGTTAGTGGGCGAGGCACCTGGGACCAGTCACCACCATTCCATTAGACTTTAAATAGTTTGTGGATAAGGAATGGATTGCATGAGACCAAAGCTTTTCACTGTACCTCGGTACATGTGACAATAAAACTGAACTGACAGGGTTAGTTCACAAATCGAAACTCACTATTAGGTCTAAAACCGAGTTATAAATAGTACTTAACAGGAACATGCATCAAGTTGTTTGGAGCAGGGTGTTTGCCAACAGTGAGATACTCCATGAAGTGGGGGCTACACAAAAGGCTGGAGAAACTCAGCGGGTGCAGGCAGCATCTAAGCGAGCGAAGGAGATAGGCGACGTTTCGGGTCGAGATCCTTCTTCAGAAGAAGATGTCCATGAAGTGGGATGCTTTTAAAACTGGGATAGTGAGAGTTCAAGGTGTACAGGTTCCTGTTAGAGGGAAGAGCAAGGTCGGTGGGTGTAATGAACCCAAAATGTGAGAGAAATTAAGGCTCTATTCAAGAAAACGAAGGAGACATATATAGGCAGGTATAGGCAGCGGAAACCAAGTGCATCCCTGGAGGAGTTTCGGGTACTGAAGAGCTTACTTGGGAAAGAAATTAGGATAGCAAAAATGGAGCAGGAGAAAGCTCTGGCAGATAAACTTAAGGAGGATCCATAGAGATTTTGTAAGTCTCAGATCTAATAGATCAGGTAGACGCACAGAGTCTCTTGCCAAGAGTAGGGGAATGCGATAACCAGAGGACAGTTTAATTTAGTTTAGTTTAGTTTTAGAGATACAACATGGAAAACGCACACACACACACACACACACACACACACACACACACACACACACACACACCACACACACACACACATGCCCATTCACACACTCAACACTCACACACACACACCCGCTCATCTCACTCACTCACCCACCCACTCACCATATTCAAATAAACCTACAAACCTGCACCGTCTTTGGAGTGTGGGGAGGAAACCAGAGCACCCAGAGAAAACCCACGCAGGTCATGTGGAGAATATACAAATTCCCTTACAGACCTAGCCAGCCCGTAGTCCAGGATCGAACCCTGGTCTCTGGCGCTGTAAAGCTGCAACTCTACCGCTGCGCCACCGTGCCACACCACCGTTTAAGGTTAGATGGGATAGATTTAATAGGAACCTGAGGGCCAACGTTTTCACACAAAGGATGGTGGGTGTATGGAACGAGCCCTGGTCTCTCTGGTGCTGTGTGACAGCAACTCAACCAGCTGCACCACTGTGCTGCCCCTTTATATTACATATTTGGAAATATATATTTCCATCCTTTGTTCTTGCTGGATGTAAATTCTAGAACTCGCCACATTAACTATGTGATGGGCTTCACCAGAAGGACTGCAGTGGTTCATAGTGTTAGCTCAGCAACACCTTCTCAAGGTTAGTTAGGGGATGTCCCGCCCATTGTGGCACACAAATCCTAGAAGTGCATAAGTAAAAAAATAAAATACATTGCCTTACTATACGGTAAGGAAGCTTATCCACTCTCCCAGCGATCTAGGCTTCCACTTCATCTGCCTCTGTCATTTTACCCATAATTGCCTTAGGCTGACCATAGATACAATAATAGTACAGCCCATGGAACATACCCTTCAGCCTCCCACAATGTTTCTGCGCTGAACATGATGCTCCAAGATAAATTGCTCTCATCTGCCTATACATGATCCAATGTCCCTCCATTCTTCTTCTGAACCTTCCATGTGCCTATCTAAAACCCTTTTAAAACACCACTATTGTTTCTGCCTCCACCACCATCCCTGGCAATGCGTTCCCCACAGGCCCCCACTAACCTCTGTGAAAAAAACGCCCCACACATCTCCATTAAACATTTCCCCCTCTCACCTTTAAAGCTATGCTCTCTAGTGTTGGATATTTCGATCTTCTACGCACACTAACACATATCATACACACACTAGGACAATTTAAGGTTTACCATGCTTTAATTAACCTACAAACTGAATTTCTTTGGTCATCGAGTGGGTAGGATAACCAGAGCGCCCGGAAGTAGAGAAAACACACGCAGTCACAGGACTGAGAACGTACAAAACTCCGTACAATGGACAGCGCCCGTTAGTCAGGATCGCGCCCGGGTCTCTGGCGCTGCCACCTATATTTGCTTGCAGCATTTACACGGAGTTCTGCAAAGTGAGTTCCCCTTGGAAATTATCTCTAATTACATTGAGTTGGAGGCTTTAGGAAATGGAAATAAAATATATTGTTCTATGCTACTCATCGGAGGAGTTAGCCACCAATTCATGGGATTTGTGGGTCGGAGGGGGGAGCTCTTCTCTTTTACAAAAAACAACTGGAAGCTTTCTTCAGAAACACATCACCAATTCTATGTCCCTTTGCCCACCGAGTCCATGTCAACCATCGACCACCTGTCGCCCACTAGTTCTATGTTGCCCCCTACCCATTCACATCCTACATGTTGTGAATGTTGGCAACATTGGCACAGCTTGTAGAGTTGCTGCCTCAACAGCACCAGAGACCCGGGTATATTTCGATCCTGACTACGGGTGCTGTCTGTATGGTGTTTTTGTACTTTCTCTTTCCCATTACCTGCATGGGTTTTCTCCAATGGTCTTTGTTTTCTTCAAAGAAATACAAGTTTGTAGGCTAATTGGCTTGGTATAATTGTAAAACTGTCCCTAGTGTGGGTGTAGGGTAGTGTTATGCGTGTTGCGGGGGGGATCGTATGGTCGGTGCGGACACGGTGGGCCAAAGAGCCTGTTTCAGTGCTGTATCTCTAAACTAAAAACATTCAATGAGGCCCCCTATAACCTCGCCATTGAGACTTAGGTGGGATGAAAACCGTAGCAGCTAGAAATCACGGAATTAGAGAACATGCAAACTCCACGTGGGACAGCACCCGAGGTCAGTCTGTTGTGGATAGACTGAGACTTCCCCCCATACCACCTCTCCCTAAATCTTGGATTGCACAAGCCTCAAAGCCTTTTACCACGTTCGTTCACTTTATTTTCATTGTTTCATGTATTTTTTTGTGTTTTTTATGACAATTGGCAAATAAATTTCCCTCCTGGGATAAAAAAAGTTCCATCGTATCGTGCCTTATCGTTATCGGATCATACATATTCAATTAGACAATAGACAATAGGTGCAATTGAAGAGTAGGCCAATTGGCCTTTTCGAGCAGCACCGCCATTCAATGTAAATCATGGCTGATCCGTTAGTACCCCGTTCCTGCCCTGCCCCATATCCCCTGACTCCGCTATTTTTTAAGAGCCCTATTATTTTTAAGAGGCCCTATCTAGCTCTCTCTTGAAAAGCATCCAGAGAACCTGTGGCAGAGAAATTCCACAGACTCACAACTCTCTGTGAGAGAAAATGTTTCCTCGTCTCCGTTCTAAATGGAACTCTTACTCCTTATTCTTAAACTGTGGCCCCTGGTTCTGGACTCCCTCCCCCCCCCAACATCGGGTTTTCGGCCTCTAGTTGTGGTCCAAGCCCCTAACAATCATATTCCTTCTTGGCTTGTAGCTCGCTGGAATTTAGAAGATTGAGGGGGGGAATCTTATAGAAGCTTGCACAAATTGAAGGGGTTGGACAGGCTAGATGCAGGAAGATTGTTTCCGATATTGGGGAAGTCCAGAACAAGTGGGGTCACAGTTTAAGGATAAAGGGGGGGGAAGTCTTTTTTAGGACCGAGATGAGAAACACCTTTTTCACACAGAGAGTGTGGTGAATCTGTGGAATTCTCTGCCAAACAGAAGGTAGTTGAGGCCAGTTCATTTGACTATATTTAAGAGGGAGTTAGATGTGGCCCTTGTGGCTAAAAAGGGATCAGGGGGTATGGGAGAGAAGGCAGGTACAGGATACTGAGTTGGATGATCAGCCATGATTCACATTGAATGGCTGTGCAGGCTCGAAGGGCCAAATTGGATTCTACTCCTGCACCTATTTTCTATGTTTCTATGTTTCTATGTTTCTCTCCAGAGATGCTGCCTGACCCGCTGAGTTACACCAGTACTTTGTCTCTATCGAAGGAAACTGTGAGGCCAGCAGCTCTACTGACTGTGCCACTGACAACGGTCAAGGACAAACCACAAAGACGGGTGGGGTGTGTGAGAAGGGCATCGATCTTCTTTTTGGCGTTGTGCAGATGTGAGCTGTACAGTGTAAGGAGTTGCTAATGCAGATGCAGGCACTCTGCAGGGGAAAGGTCTGAGCAGGAGGGGTGATTTACGGTACATGGGCGTGTGCCCGCACCATGTGGTGTGGAAGACATTGCCAATGAGCTGGAGTTAAAATAATCTTAGCTAATGGCTCCATCGTGTTTAAAATAAAGAAATCTTACCATTTAGCACGGCCCATTTCCAGATACTCAGCAACGTGGAGCGTGCCTCTGCTGACCCTTGAAGGACCACGGTCTGACTGGGAGTTGATGGCAGGTACACTGTGACAGATGCCTGTCGTTAGCGACTCGCTCTCCCCGACAAAGATTGTGGTGTCAGTAAGGGCAGAAGCTTCACGAAGCCGGCCTATCTCCTCTCTCTCTGCGGCTCCCTCAGCCACGGAGACTGACAGGCCGCCAGGCTTGGGACACCGAGGGTTACCGTCGGTTTAGTCAAGAAAAATTACCACATGCATCACAATGAGTCACTCCAGCAGACTCACTGCTCAAAGGTTAATCTAGATGAGGTCAGATTTCCTGGACAGCTCTGAAATTGCTTTCAGGGCAATGCTCCATCTGAAGTCTTAACGCTGCACTCAATCTTACCCTGGCTTTAGGAAGCAAAGATTATTTTTGTTTTGCACAATGCCTGATCCAGAGTGAGAGAGAGGTGTGTCTGACCAAGTGAGCTTATGCTGAGTGTGTGTGTTCATGTGTGTAAGTGTGTACGTGTATGTGTGTGTGGGGTACCCCCGTGAGTGAATGAGGGATTGATGATTTAATCTATCGTGAGCGAGTGTACATGTGTGTTGTGTGTGCGCGCATGTGGGATTGAGTGAGGGAGGGAGGGTGGGTGAGGGTGTGCTTGATTGAGTG
>CM069164.1:3267949-3285476 GCA_035221665.1 Okamejei kenojei
TCACCCACACACACACACACACACACACACGCACACAACACCACACTCACCACACACACCACACACACACACCACACACCACAGACCACACAAAACACACACACACACACACATCACACACACTCTACACACCAACTCTCACACAACACACACTCACACCCACAGACATACACTACGAACACACACACACACACCCCTCACACCTCCCTGCACGCACACCCTCCACACACACCTTCACACACTCCTACACACACACACAACACCACACACACCATATCTCTTACCTCACACACACACACTCACAACACAGACACACACACACATCATCACTCACACACACATCACACCACACACACATACACACACCACATCCTCACACCCACAGACACACTCACACTCACACACACACTCAACACACGCACACGCCAGTAGCAGCTCCGCAGACACAACCCTCTCACACACACAACCACACACACACACACGGGGGGGGGGGGAGGGGGGGGGGGGGGGGGGGGGGGCGGGGGGGGGGGGGACACCCTGGGGGAACTCACACACCACACACACACACCCTCACAACAAACACACACACCACACCCTCACACACCCTCACACACGCACACATATACATCAGGGGGGGGGGGGGGGGGGGTTCACTCACACACCGTCTCACACCCTCACACACACACACACACACGCACACAGATATACACCATCACTCACACACACGCACACACGCGCATGCACACATATATACACCATCACACACACACTTCAGTAAGAATTCAAGAAGGAGTGACGGGTGGGGGGGGGGAGGAGGGGGGGGGAGTTTCTGTTAGTTTTACCGTGATCTTGCCTTATTGGCCACACAACCAAGTTATGTCACATGTTTGATAAGCCCTGAATGTCCCGATCTGAAACATCGTCTGTCCATTTCCCCTCAGAGCAGAAGGTCTTTCTGTAGCAGGGTGCCAGTGGTCAACATGGGCCTCGCTGGCCACTCAGACCCCACAGACCTGCCTTGGAATGAAGGCACAGAAGCTGCAGGTGCTGAAATCCTGAGTAAAAAACAAACTGCTGGAAGAACTCAGTGGGTGTGCAGAGGGATCTTGGGATCCAGGTCCATACTTCCCTGAGAGTGGCAACAGAGTAGACAGAGTGGTAAAGAAGGCATGTGGTACGCTCACCTTCATTGGTCATGTCTTTGAATAGAAGAGTGAGGAAATAGTGATGCAGTTTTATGGCACTTTGGTTCAACCACATATTGCACTCAGTTCTGGTCATCCCATTACAGGAAGGAGGTGGATGGTTTGGAGAGGGTGCACATGAGGTTTACCAGAATTAAGGAGTATTGGCTACAGGGAGAGGCTGGACAGATTTGGACTGTTTTCTTTAAAATGCCGGAGTTTGCGGGGAGAACTGATGGAACAAGATACAACGATCAGAAGCATAGACAGGGTATTTTTTCTAGGATGGATAAATCAAATAGTTGAGGGCATACCTTTAAGGTGAGAGGGGTTAAGTTTACATGAGATGGGTGGGTCAAGCTTTTTCCACAGAGGTTGGTGGGTGCCTGAAATGCACTGCTGGGCTTGGTAGTTGAGGCAGATAGTCTATCTATCTCTATACTATTACAAAAGACCTTGTCCTCGTCCGATTTGTGTTGTTTTTAAATTTGCACAAAAACGGTACCCTATATCACTAGAATATTTTTGCCACCTTACTCACCTTTCTCCTCTGCTCCAAGCGCACCAAGTTTTTTTCCGATCGGTGGAATACTACAAAAGTTATGAAGGTTTAAATAATTGTGAGACCAGCAGATTGGTCTTCTCGCCTGTCTGTCACCATGAAGGTAACGCCCTTTCCAGCACCCGCACTCAATCACTGGGACGAGGAGAATAAAGCCCCGGAGGCTGGGTGTGAGCCCAAAGGTCAGGCGTGAGGAATCCTGGAAGCCCTGGAAGCCGTGAATGAGAATTGAATCCAGAACTGTGAATACACAAGCCGTGATTGAGTGAAATGTCAGTCCACAAGCCATGACTGCGTGAACTGTGAGTCCACAAGCCGTGACTGAGCGAACTGGGAGTCCACAAGCCGTGAATGAGCGAACTGTGAGTCCACAAGCCATTACTGAGTGAACTGTGAGTCCACAAGCCGTGACTGAGTGAACTGTGAGTCCTCAAGCCGTGACTGAGTGAACTGTGAGTCCTCAAGCTGTGACTGGTGAACTGTGAGTCCACAAGCCATGACAGCGTGAACTGTGAGTCCACAAGCCGTGACTGAGTGAACTGTGAGTCCTCAAGCCGTGACTGGTGAACTGTGAGTCCACAAGCCGTGACAGAGTGAACTGTGAGTACGCAAGCCGTGACTGAGTGAACTGTGAGTCCACAAGCCAAGAGTGAGTGAACTGTGAGTCCACAAGCCTTGATTGAGTGAACTGTGAGTCCACAAGCCATGAGTGAGTGAACTGTGAGTCCACAAGCCGTGAGTGAGTGAACTGTGAGTCCAGAAGCCGCTTGGAGCGCGGAGCCTGCGATTGCTGCAAACTCGAGATGCTGGGGAAGTGAGGAGTGTGAGAGTGGGGGGATTGAGGGAGGACGCGCTTTGGCGGGGCAAGGTGCTGGCGGGGCTCAACAACCCCCCCACCCCCCCACCCGAGTGGCAGGCCACTAGCAGCAGTAGGCCACGGCAGTGCCCTCCCTCCCCTCCGGCCCCTACTGAGGCCGTCCCCCTCCCCTGGCTACAGAAAGCTCCTGCCGGCCCCCACCTGAAGCCTCCCCATCCCCATCTGCAGGACAGCCCAATAATCCATTCGGCCTTTACAATGTCCATACTAGCTCTCTGAAAACTAGTCCCTTCGAGTCGCCCACAACACCCTACTAGTCCCTCCACAAAGTCCCCCCCACTGGCCACCAGCTGAAGTTGTCCCCTCCCCGGCTGCAGTACGCCGAACCCCATCCCAAGTGCAGAGAAATCAACAGAAGATGTCAACAAGAAAGAATGGACTGAATAAATCTCCTCTTTAATATTTAATTTTGTCTGTTATATTTTAAGGAGTTATTCACAAGCTTTAATGAATCCCCTTTTCCACTTGCCGTGCACATCAGCTGCAATGCGCCAGTTATACCTGCGTGTTCTAGTGGGAATAAACTAGGGTGAATGGCTACCTGCGCAGCCGAGGAGCCGCTAGAAGTGTGATCCGGAGGGGGTTTGAGGGGGATGGAGTGAGTTCGTGGGGGGGGGGGGGGCGGATTTCAGAGGTGCAAGGGGGCAGTGTGTGGAGGGCGATGGGAAGGATGGGGGCTCAAAACGGGATAACCCGCCAGCCGCATCCTGCGCAGTTGGGGGATATGTGTGAGTGGTGGAATATTGCATTTGGGGTCCAGGCCGTCCAGTGTGTTGAGAATGAACCCAACGGGTCCACTGGTAGCATTTAAGAGCACTTTTGGTTATGGTACATGCACTTATGCACGGAATGGAGGGATATGGGATTATGTGCAGGTAGATAAGTGATGGTTTTATCATTGTGTGTGGCAAAGATAAATGTGGGGCCGATTGCGTTGTTCTCAGTACGGTACTGTTCTACGATATAAGTACCCTATGGGTCAGTGGGGGGGTGACCGCATCCCGTAGTAGACAATAGTGTCAGTGAATTTTGGGTTAGAGGAAACCGTTTTGAGACTTCAGTTCGTAGATCTAACCTTGGCGCACAAAGACTGCCTGAGAAGACAACAACGGTGGCGCAGTTGTGGAGTTGCTGCTTTGCAGCGTCATGACCGGGTTTGATCCTAACTATGGTTGCTGTCCGTACAAAGTGTTGCGTTCTCCCATGACCCTGTGGGTGTTTCTCCGGGTGCTCCAGTTTCTTCCCACGACTCCAAAAGACATACAGGATTGTAGTTATTAATTGGCTTCTGTAAAATTGTTAAATTTGTCCCTTATGCCGCCGTGACCACTTAGAAACCTAAGCGGACCTATGGTGATACTGCGCGTCCCAGACCCAGGTTCTCCATCAATCGGCAGAGAGGGAGAGGTGTTGTCACTTACTGGGAAGCCTCGAACCGAAGCGTGAGCTGCTACTTACTGACCAATGATCCGAAGGATCTTTGCTATTACTGACCGCCACACACACACACACACGTCGTGAGGTGGGGGCCAGGGGTCAGCGGAGGAGCGCTGTTGCTGCGCGTATGAGAGGAGGTAAACAGCTGACCACAGAGCAAGGTTAAGTCCTTTAGAGAGCTGGGTGGGAAAGGGGTAGAGAAGGGGAAAGATGGTTGTAGATAGAAGGGGGAGAGAAAGGGTGGAGAAGGGTGAGAGAAGGGTGGAGAAGGGGAAGAAGGGTGGAGAAGGGGGGATGAGGAAGGGGGGGGGAGAAGGGTGGAGAGTTTTGTAAGAAGTTTACTAAAGTTAGCGGGCATTTTACCTTCGCGGAATCTTCTAGGTCCTGAAAACCAACAGATCTGATAGGGTCTTTGCTGAAACTCCATGAGGCTCACTCAATTGGCGGTCAGCGAAGGAGATTGCTTTGAACCTGTTAGTAAATAGCAACCCGCCACTTCCTTGCTTCGACGCAAACAGAACTAGTTTTTTAGTCGAGGCCGGTTTTTGTGAATTTGTGGAAATAATGCAGGAAAGCATAGAAGATAGCCGTGACTACTCAGAAATACTACTTTCGATATTAGTGAGCAGTGACCAAGAACATCGGGAGACTTATGGAAAACAAGGGTGATGGGAGCAACAGAGTCAAGGGAGGTTTCTGTTTCAGGTTGCCTTAAGTGGGACAGGGCTTTAGTGTGGCAGCGATACGCCTGGTCAGTGCTGGTCCTTTGCGGGTTCGAAAGTCCTGTTTACGCGCTTTGACTTCTAAAGTAAACTAACTAACCACAATCAGAATAAGCTCAGGTGACACGTAAGTGTATGGATAAGCAGAAGCAGTTTGATTGAACAATCATTAAAGTCTGCAGTTGATGATGAGGATTTTAATGATGCTTTTTAGGTGACAATCTTTACTCTCAGAGTAATGCCGAGATCGTGTGGATTCTTCATGAAATAATCACCCTGGCACTTGTTTGCGAACTCTATCTGCTCCAGCTGGCCATCCGCAGGCGTATTCGTAGTCCGCATTCGAGACGGTGAGAGGGAGCACAAGCTGCCTGCAAGGGCTTCCAGGTTTATAATCTATACATTGAGGGGTGATGGTTGTGTGGAGCTGTCTAGCTCAGTCAGGTGCAGGAAATTCACTGAACCTAGTGGTTCACGTAAAAGCAGCTCTCTAAATATTAATGAAATGCAGAAATAAAATTTCAAAGGAAATCCATTTTGCTTGTATAAAAAAGCCTGTGGCTGGAGGAATCAGTTTGAAGAAGGTCCGAACCTAGAACCAGGTCTGTCATTCCCTCGCGCCAGATGCTGCCTGACGGCTAAGTTCCTCCAGCACTTTGTCTTTTGCTGAAGGTGTCAGTATCTGCAGTTCCTTGTGTCCATAGGTACATTGGAATTATGTAGGATTAGGCATTCGGACCTTCAACTCTACTCGCTTGCCTAATCCAATCATGGCTGACCTATCTCCCCTCGTACCCCATTCTCCTGCCTTCTCCCCATTCTCCTCCCTTCTTCCATGACACCTGTACTAATCAAATTCTTTCGATCTCTGCCTTAAAAATATCCACTGACTTGGCCTTCTTTACAGCTTTCTTGAAAAGATTCACATTCCCCACCCTCCTAAAGAAAATTTTTTCTTGGCATCATCTCCATCCTAAAAACAATGTCATTTATTCTGAGGCTATGATCGTTATTTCTTGACTATCCCACTGGTAGAAAACTTCCCACTCCAAGTGTCACTCTCTACCAAGGCCTATCACTATTCTGTATGTTTTCAATGTGTTCCACCCTCCATTCTTCTATACTCCAGAGAATCCAGGCCCTGTGCCGACAAACTCTAATTCCTGGACTTCATCCTTGTAAAACTGACTCTGGAACCTCTCCAGAGCCAACTCACCCTTCCTCAGATATGGTGCCCAAAATGCCACAATTTCAGATGTGGCCTTATAGAGCTCAATGTTACATCCCTGTTTTTGAAATAATGCTAGCATTGAGTTTTACTTTCTTTAAACCCCTGTCTCACGGTGGCGAGTTGGCCGCACGAGTGACACGTGTTTTCACTCGTGGTGATACGTAGCAGTGAAGCGTCTGGCCGGAAAATAAAAATACTAGAATAAACTCAGCACGAGCAATTATCGACTCGTGGCGCTAATGGCAGGTTCCCGGGAAACTTGGTAACTCATGAAAAAAATCAAACATGTTTTGATTTTTCCACTAGTCAAAATAACTGGTTCAAGTTAAAAATTGAAACATTTAAACTCGTTGTAATACGTAGTGGCCCGTGCGTTTGACCTTAGTGACTCGTGAGTCTACCGGGGAACTTTCTTAATATCTGTTCGTTCGCTCGAGTAAGACTGAACCCAAAAATAGACACAAAATGCTGGTGCTCAGCGGACCAGGCGGCATCTCTGGAGAGAAGGAATGGAGTCGAGACCCTTCTTTCTGACCTTTACCCGAAACGCCAACCATGGTGTTTAAAACCCAAACTATACAATATTTTAAATATTTTTTATATTCCTGTATATACTGGGTGACAAAATAAACGCATCAAAACGTAAAAAAGCGAGAACGAGAAAATAAAATAGGGTCCGATATTTGCATTAAAATCATCTCCTAGATTTTAGGAAATGATGCAAATGCCGGCTTTACCATTCAAAAACTGCAGCATTTCAAATATCTAATTTATAAAAATACATTGGAGGAATCAATGATTCATAATGGATGACTCCCGCTCTTCAGTGAACTCAATAATTTCTTTGGGGTTTTTGGAACTGACTTATTCTCTTTTTATAACGAGAATTAGTTTAACTTATTTTTGTTTGGAGTTCATTTATCATTCATCCTATGCTTCTTCCGTTGCAAAATCTCCATGAACGCACGGTTCTGTAGAGGAATTAAATAACATATATAGTGGAAATGTCAACATCTTTTGATCTTGGGCGTAGGTGGGACGGTTCAGTCATCAAGTCCGAACACACAGATCTGCTTCAGCTGATGTGAAAGAAAGGGTATCGACCAAACGTCACCCAATCCTTTCTCTCAGAGATGCTGCCTGTCCCATGTTACTCCAGCATTTTGTGTCTTTCTCGCAGGGCCAGTCCCGCGGTTAACTCCACACTCCAGACCTATCTATCCCCTTATTTATGAAAGGTTCCTCACATATTTATCGATTCTTTTTCCGGCAGTGTGCCCAGGCTATGGACACCAACATGAGCCCAACTAATACTATTCCCAAGTACTTATTGGTTACTGGATTCTGTGTGTGGTTGGCGAGGATACGTGCAATTTGGACGTAGGCACTTCACCGTCCGTGTGTAGGAAGGAACTGCAGCTGCTGGTTTACCACCGGACGTTAGGCACAAAGTGCTGAGTAGTACTCTGCGGGGAAGGCAGCGCCTCTGGAGAGAAGGAACGGGTTTCTTGTTTCTTGATCACTGGGATCTCTTTTGGGGAAGGCATGATCTGTACACAAATGGATGGGTTGCCAGTTGTGCCCGAGGAGGGGGACCAATATCCTGGACAGGAAGTTTTGCCAAAGGGATACTGGGGGAGACTTTAAACTAGAAAGCTGGGGGGAGGGGACTTCAGGTTTGAGGGGGCTAGGGGTACAGTGTGTGGGTGAAGAGCAGAGAAGGGAAGCACTCGAAAATAGGTAGGCGAGAAAGATATGAAAGGAAAGATATTAGACAGGAGTATAAGGTGAGGGGGGGTTTCTATAATGTGTTTATTTTAAATGACTAGGAGATTGTAAGTAAGGTGGGGACGAACTTAGAGCATGGATTGACACCTGGAATATATGATTTTTGTTGGCAATCAGTTGAAACATGGTTGCAGGTGGGGCTGTGATTTGGAAACTAAATATTCCAGGATTTCGTTGTTCAGTTTGATGAATTGGAGGGTCAAGAGGGGGAGTGTTTGCATGCTTGTCAGAGAAGATATTACAGCAGTGGCTTTGGCAAGATAGAAGTAGAGGGCTCGTCTCGGGAGGCTATATGGGTGAACTGAGAAGTGGGAACGGTTGTGCAAACACATTTAGGGGAGAAGTATAGACCGCCAAATGGGGAGCGTGAATTGGAAGAGCAAATATGTTAAGGAGATAGAGCAGATAGTTGTAGTAAGCAAAAGGTCGTGATTGTGGGAGGATTTCATTTTTCAAAAAATAGACTGGGAAACACATTCTGTAAATGGGCTGGGGCTTGGATGGTTTGGAGTTTGTAAAATGTGTGCAGGATCGTTTTCTTGACAGAGTATATAGAGGTATCGACCAGAGAAGGGGGCAGGTGAGGACCTCCTGTTTAGGGAAATGAGGCAGGGCAGGTGACGGGGTAATGCGTTGGTGAGCACTTTCGGGACCTGTGGATCACAATTACATTAGTTTAATTTTAATTATGGAGGAGTCAGAAACTGTACTAGGGTGGAGATTTTTGATTGGAGAAAGGCTAACTTTGAGGGAATGCGTAAGAATTTTAAGGGAGTTGAATTGGAGACACATGGCGTTTCATGGGGAAGGATTGTAGAAGGAGAAAATGGAGGACATTTAAAAGGGGAGGAAAATTTTAAGAGTACAGAATCTTTATGTCCCTGTTGGTTGAAAGGAAATAGTAAAAAATTGAAAAGAGCCATGGTTTTCAAGGAAAAATGGGACTTGTTTTCGATAAAAGAGAAATATCTACAATAATTATAGGAGGCTTGGAGTAAATGAGGTGGCTAGAGGGAAGTATATAAAGAATGTACAAAATAAATCTTAAGAAAGACATTAGGAAAGCTAAAAGAAGATATGAGGTTGCTTTGGCAAGAAAGGTGAAAGTAACCCAAAGGGTTTCTACGCTTTATTATTGCAAAAGGATAACGAGGGATAAAATTGGACCATTAGAGAACCAGAATGGCAGCCTATCTGCTAGAGCAAAAGAGATGGGGGAGGAGATATGAACAATTTATTTTCTTCGTTTTTCACCAAGAAGTAGGTTATTGAACTCTGTGAGGTTAAGGGGAAAAAAAGTTGAGTAGCTATGGAAACTTGAGATTCAAAGAGGAGCAAAGTATGACACTTTTGAAAATTATAATCGTGGGATAAGTCTCCCAGGTCCTGACAGGATATTCCCTAGGAATTGAGGGAAGTTCGTGTAGAAATAGCAGGGAGCTATGACAGAAATATTTCAAAAGTCAGTGGAAAAAGGGAATAGCCTGCCGGAGGATAGGATTGGCGTACCTGAGCATGTTATTCCATTGTTTAAAAAGGGTTCAAAGTATAAACCTAGCAATTTAGACCTATTAGTTGACGTCAGTGGTGGGCAAATTAATGGAAAGGATACTTGAGATAATTATATAAAGCATCTGGATAAACAGGGTTGATCAGGAACAGTCTCATGGATTTATGCCTGGAAGGTCATGGTTGTCAAAACTTCTTGAATTTTTTAAAGCTGGCGTAACTAGGGAAATTGATGGGGGTAAAGCCAGTGGATGCTGTCTATATGGTTTCCGTAAGGCCTTTGACAAGGTTCCGATGGAAGGTTGGTTAAGAAGGTTCAATCTTTGGGTTTTTAATGATGGAGTATCAAGATGGATTCAAAAAAGAGGCTGAATGGGGAGATGTCTGAGAGTAATGGTGGATGGCTGTTTGTCGGTTGGAAGCCGTCGGTGACAGGGGGTGCCTCAGGGATCTTGTGTTGGGACCCACTGATGTTTAGTCATGTACGTCCAATGATCTGATGATGGGGTGGAAAAATTGGATAAGTAGTATGCAGTTGATTACTAAGATAGTGGTGTTGTGGAAAATGAATGAAGTAGATTTGCATAGTATACAAGAGAGATTTGGGCCATTTGGAATAAGTGGGCTGAAAGATGGCGATGGAGTTTTTTAGGCTGATAAGTGTGAAGTGCTACATATTGGCAGGGACAAATCAAAATAGGACGTACATGGTAACATAGTAGGGAATTGGCGGAATGCTGTGGAACAAGGGATCTAGGAATAACTATGCCATAGTTACCTGGAAGGTGGAATCGCATGTAGATAGGGTGGTAAAGACCTGCCTTTGGTGTGCAGGCCTTTACTAAAATCCGAGAATTGGAATATAGGAGTAGGGAAGTAATGTTAAAATTGTACAGGCATTGGTAAGCAATTCAGGAGTATGGTGTACAATTTTGGTCGCCTAGTTATAGGAGGTTCTGTCAACAAATAGAGAGGGACAGAGGAGATTTACTTGAATTTGCCAGGTGTTTCAGCAACTATGTTACAGAGAAAGGTGAACATGTTAGGTTCTTTATTCTTTGGATCGAGAAAGAAAGGTTAAGGGGGGAGGGGACTTGTTTGAGGTCTGTAATATGATGAAAGGGATAGACAGAGTTGTCGTGGATACGTTTTTCCCATTGAGGTAGGGAAGATTCATACAAGAGGGCATGAATTGAGAATTATGGGACAGAGGGTTCGGGAGGGTGGTAACGTGAGGGGGAACTTCTTATCAGAGGGTCGGTGTTGCTTGGGTCCTTTCAGGGACCAGCTGTCCTTCCAGGTCCGTCAGTGGTTCCCTGCCACCTCATCCAACCTCATCTACTGCACCGCTGCTCCAGATGCCAGATGTTCTTTATTGGTGAGGACATGCGGAAGGCTTGACGTCGTTTTCGCCCGAACACCTCCACTCGGTCCGCAAAAACCTAACCGACCTCACCCCCCCCCCCCCCGGTGGCTCAGCACTTCAACTCCCCCTCCCATCCGCATCCCGACCTCTTGGTCCTGGGCCTCCTCCACGGCCAGAGTGAGCAACTCCGCAAGTTGGAGGACAACACCTCATATTCCGCTTGGGGGTGTCTGCTTCCTTTGGGCTTGAACATTGAATTTTCTCAATTCTGTTAACCCTTGTTACTGTCCCCTCCCTTTTCCACCTCTTCCATCAGCCCTCGGGCCCTGGCTTTCCCTCTATCTCTATCTCCGTCCCCAACACTGTCGCAACTAGCTTTCTTTTTCACATCACAAACAGCACTTACAAGCTTGTTCCCTTTATCATCGATAGTTTTTGCTTATCTTTCATTCATTGTTACTTATCTCTCACATCTCCGTCTATTTCTATCGTTTCCCTGATCACCTGGACTGTCTGAAGAAGGGTCTCGACCCCGAAACGTCGCCTTATATCCTTCGCTCATTAGCTGCTGCTGCACCGCTGAGTTTCTCCAGCCTTTTGTGTAACCCTCGATTCTCCAGCATCTGCAGGTTTCTTCTTCAACAAGTTGGACTAGTAGATGGGTCATGTTGGTCAGTCTGTGCAGGTTCGGCCAAAGGGTTATTTCCCACTGTAGGACGCTCTGACCTCTTTGGGTCTTGAATATTAAAGTAACTTATAGGATGCAACATATCTCCATTGAAGAATTCCGAGCCGGTTGCAGCAATTACACTGAACACACGTGCGTTTTCCATGATACAACTGGAGGGATGTCCTAAATATCGTAAGGCGTGGTAGTGGTTCGGGAGGAGTGCTAGAGGAGAGACACAGGATGTTGTCTGGAAGGTGGACTTCATATGGGAGAGAGAGATGGATGATGCTGTTTGATTTCTTTGGAGCAAAGGAGGCTAAGGGAGCGACTAGTAAATGCTTATAATTGTCTTGAAAGTTGGTAGTATGGGGCTGGATCATCAATATCTTTTTCCCACGGTAAGGGAATGAAAAACAGAGGCTTAATTTAAGTTTGCGGAGGGAAGATTATATAGGGGTCTGAGGGGCCAGATTTTTTTTTTTTCACATCGAGTCGTGGTTGATATCTGGTATATGCTGTCCAGAGATGGTGTGAATCAAATACAATTACTCGTGTGATTGCATTTAAACAGCACTTTCAGAGTGTAAGTAGAACGATACGGGGAAGAAATGGGATTAGTGTAGATGGGCATAAAGGGTCAGCATGGTGAAGTGGGCCATCGCCTCTCCCGCCCCGAAGGGTCTCTTTCTGTGTTGTATCCCTGAAGGCCGGGGGCGAAAACAGGGCGGAGCCCATGGGTCAGTGGAGCATCGCGGCGGATCTGTCGAATGGAGGGACCGCGGCTGGGGCCCGGGTCGGGCCATGGAGGCTTCCGGAAGGACCGGCGATGATAGTGGAGAGGTCGGTGCGGTGAGACGGACCCAATTGTATGGCCGCTGACAATGGACGAGGATGGACCACGTGGAAGGTGAGGTCGCCCGCTGCCGCGGGGGAAGGATCAGAGGGGAACCGGCGTGGGAGAAGAGCACCGTGTGGGATGGGAGGAGTGCAAAGATAGGAGCTGGTGCGGGGGGTACTTGGAAACTTTTGGTAGCGCCATCCTATATGAGTGACTTATTTTGCTTACCTTGGCAATTTTTGCAAGCAAAGACTGTCACCATTTTTAAAATGGAACTGCGATGCTGGTAAATCGAAGTAGACAAAAGTGCTGGAGAAAACTCGCTGGTGCAGCAGCATCTATGGAGCGAAGGAAATAGACGAAACGTTGCCTATTTCCTTTGTCCATAGATGCTGCTGCTCCCGACCTGAGTTTCTCTGCACTTTTGTCTACCTAGAATTCACTGTGACTGGTCACATGTGACAATAAGTGTTCTTCATATTCAACTCTATGACGATGACTATTTTTAAACCTCGTCACTCTTTTCTGAGTTGTTCCCGCTCAGAAATAATGGAATCTATAGCTCTATGTCAATGCTCAAACCTTTGACAATTCCTTTGGCCCAATGATAAGTTCTTAAGTTATAGGAGTAGAATTTGGCCATTCTGCCCATCAATTTACTCTGCCATTCAATCATGGCTGAATCTATCATTTCCCTCTTAACCCCATATCTCCTGCCTCTCCCCATAACCATTTATGCCTACTAATCAATAACCTATCATCTTTCACCTTAATAAATATCCATTGGACTTGGCCTCCACAGCATTGTGGCCAAGCATTCGCCGATTCACCTCCCTCTAACTAAAATAATTTCCTCCTCATCTCCTTTTCGAAAAGTACGTCCTTTTATTCTGGTGTCCTGGACTCTCCCACAGATGGTACATCACTCTCCGCATTCACTTGATCCAGGGCCTATCACTATTCGATAAGTTTTAATGTGGGTCCCCTCATTCTTCTAAACTCCATTGAGTACAGGACCAGTTGCAGTCCAATTGCTCATCATGTGTTTACACAAACAGCCCTGGGATTAATCTCTGGGATTCCTGTTTTCAACAATCTGCGGGCTGTGTAGGGCCAGCCAGCAATCCCGAGGACATTTCAATTCTTAGTCCAACAAATATTAGGAGATGAATCTATCAAATTCACAGTAGAACCCTTCATTCCGGTTCATGCTTAATTAAGAGTCAGTTCTGAGTTCAGCCCCATGATGCACTGGTTCGAAACGGTTTCCTCACAGTGCTGAACCTGGGTTCAATCCTGACTCAGCTGCTGTCTGCGTGGAGTTTGTACGTTCTCCCTGTGATCGCGTGGGTTTCCTCCGTCTGTGCTCCAGTTTCTCCCCACTTCACAATGTGAGGTTTGTTGGTTAATTGGTCCAATTACCTTGGGTGCGATTCTAAATGATGATAACAGAATTAGTATGAACGGGGTGATCGAGGTCCGGAATGGACTCAGGTGGACAGAAGGGCCTGTTTCCATGCTGTTTCTAATCAATTTTTCGACTGGTAAAAATTATTTGAATTATTTGGGACATATGTCTTTCTGTGTGGTGGATTTGTTACCATGGTACAGATTTCAGCTAATCTACTCACACACACCCACACACACACACCCACCCACACACACACACACACACACACACACACAAACACAACACACTCACACACACCACCACACACAGCCCCACCACACACACCCACACACCCACCACAACCACACACCACACACACACACTCACACACACACACACACACACACAGTCACAGCCCCTACACACACACCCACACAGAACACACACCCACACCCACACCACACACTCACACACACACCCACACACCACACACACACCCACACACACACACACTCACACCCACACACCCACACACACACCACACACAACACACCACACCCACACACCCACCACTCAACACACACACACACACACACACACACATACAACCCCCCCCACACCACACACCCACACCCACACACCCAACCTCACACCCACCCACTCCCACACACACACACACACACATTAACACACACACCTCCCCACACACACACACACCACACTCATCACACCGGTTGAATCCTTCCTCAGGAAAAACACAGCTTTCATGTACCAGGTTCTTGCAGGTCAGTGAAGAACTGGCTCTCACGTATTTGACAACATTGCATTTTCAATCCCTCGATGATGCCGACACAGGTGAGATTGATCCCGGCCAGTGACACCACTCCAAGTTAGTTACAGCTTTGGTTTTATTCAATGTGTGGGATTGGAACTGCAGATGCTGGTTTACAACGTAGTAGACACAAAAAATGGCTGGAGTAAGCAGCGGGACAGGCTGCATCTCTGGAGTGAAGGATTGGGAGATGGAATGGTCTGCTGAAGAAGAGTCTCGATCCTGATATGTCACCCAGTTCCTTTTGCTCCAGAGTTGCTGCCACTCCCGTTTGCGCTACTCCAGCATTTGAAATATTTGATGACGTGCCTTGGAACATGAGCACCTCTCGGTCACATCTCGGCTGAAATTCTTATGGGCCTGTCCCTAATATACGAGTTTTCCAAGAGCTCTCCCAAGTTTAAAAAAAAACAAACTCGTGGTAGTACGTAGAATGTCGTTGCAGGTACATCGGAGCTCGGGACATCTCTTAGCGGGCTCGTTCGCTATCGGCAGGTCTCAGGAAATGCGGCGGGGTAAACTCGTGATGTTTTTTCAACAGTGTGAAAATGTCCACGAGAGCCCGAGTATCTCCGAACGGCTTTTAGTAATTCTCCGGGTTCGAATCAGGGGAAAATCGGGAGAAACTCGTGATTACTTTTGGAAAAGGGTCTCGACCCGAAAAACGTCACCTATCCCTTCGCTCCTTAGACGCTGCATGCACCTAAGCAGGTTTCACCAGCCTTTTGTGAAAACTATTGAATTTACTTCGTAGAGTGGGACAGTTAGCCATTACTCCTCCGTATTTCACACAAACGAGGCCTGGGCTCACTCTGCCACAGGACCGGTTGACAGGCAACTAACTCACATCTTGGACCCACTCACGGGGGTTTATATAACAGTATCAACCTCGAATTGACTCATGGCATGCAATTCAATGTTTACTAAACAAAAGTCAGTAAGGGGGTGGGACATTGAGTTGTGGACAGGAAGCCATTTCATGCTCCAACCTTCATAGTCTGATAGCTTCTTAAGCAACAAAACATTCTTGGACATTTACTCCCTTAAGAATGAAAAAAAAAGCCTATAATTGCGACCTGTCCTCCATCAATGTGATTCATTACTGAGGCTCAAGGGGCAAACCACTGTAACAATTTTTTTTCATTATAAAATTAGTGGTAAGACATCTGTTATTTTAAAGTGGTCAGTAATGGCCAGCCTATCCGCAACCGTGCATGGAGCAAAAGATTCAGCGCTTTTGTCCAATGTGTCCAATAGGTTGGGCATTCTGGTCTATCCTATTGCCTGCATTCTGCAATATCTGTCCAAATGTCTTTCAAAGTTGTAATTGTATCCTTTCTGCGGCTTCCTCTGCAGCTTGTTCCAGCTTTTGACTACCTTTTGCGCGAAGCCGTTGTCTCTTAATAACCGCCCCCTCTCACCAAGGGCTTCCAAGACACCCAGGCTATCAAATCAAGTGCTGAAGGCCAGTGCCTGGGTATAACAGGGTTCAAGGCTTCTACCTGCTGGTGTTCCGAAGGTGAAGGGCTTTGATAAACCTAGTGGGGGAAGCACCAAGCCCGTTCCCTGGTAGACCTGAAGACTGCGTGAGAACAGACGAGGATGGATCCAGCGATGATGGTTGTGGCAGCAAGGTCGGTGTAATACATTATATTGTCCTGCTTCCCACCCCCTGCCTCTTGGCAGCTCTCATATAGTCAAATAGCTTTTTGTAGCATCATAGAGCTTAGATCATTCATCTTAGGAGGCCATTTGGTACATCTAGTCTATGCATTACGTGTCTATCTTCGGTTGTAAACCAAGCAGACTGCAGTTCCTTCCTACACAAATTACCCTTCAATCTCCACTTTTATAATCCCCAATATATTGGCCACACTCTATCTGTGGAAATTAATAAGTAGATTAAATGTGAAATACTGTTTGAAGTTGATCCTTATTTTATGAGAAGTTGCGATGAGGGGATTCGTGAAACCGCCAGCACGCATGCAGACATTCTTCAAAGACGCGGTGTGGATCACAGCATAACAACAAAGGACTGAAGATAGTAAGATTCAAGAGAAGAGACTCTATATACCAGTTGGACCTTATAGTAGTAGGGTTGGGAAGCGGAGGGCTCATAAATCCCTCATCGCAAATCCTCAAAAATAAGATCAAACTTTCATTTAATCTTACTATTTTACTCGGAGTCACATCAAGTGACTTTGTGAAGATTTCAAAGCTCTGTGAGTTCATGCCCTGGGGACCACGTCATGCTCACCACACTGCCACAATTATTGATGGAGGAAGTTTGTTAACGTATTTCAGACTTGAACAAGCTGAAATTTAATAACGTATTTCCCTTATACAAACAATAAACACCTTACTCGGGGATAAACGTTTTAGGGAATACAGTACTTAAAACTAACTCCGCAAACGTTGCGGTGGAGACGGCCACTATGGCTTTTATAAAACCGCTGAAATGTTGTTTCACTGGCCCCACCGCTGTTGTAGGGACTTGATCCAGGGTACCTACATGGTCCTCGGCCGCTGATGTGGAGCAGCCCTGGTAGTATGAGATTTTAAAATGTTAGTATCTATACCTTGCCTGCACCCAATACCACCTGCGCCCCCTGGAGGTTGTCTGCACATCACCCGGTGATGTGGGTTCTTGTGGCTGATAACAGACCCTTTTCTCATCTCCTGATGGTGATGTGTGCTTTAATATACTGTCGATATGGGTGGCTATATGTGAGTCTGCTTCAGCGGGATACGCTCTGAATTCCAATTGCAGCCCTGTAGTTCCAGGTCTGTGCTGCTTAAGCAATCATCTATAAAGAAATGTCACTTTGTCGGGGGGTCAAGACCATCATCCATTTCAGTTTCTGCAAGTCTGGACCGTTGCTGCAGTGGTCACGTGCCATTAACATCACCACTTTGAGGTGGAGTTGTGTCAGTGGTAAACCCCGTCATAGGCGACCTGATCCTGAGTAGGGGCTACACCAACCCCTATGTTGAGGTAATATTATATCTGGTTCGGGAAGGGTTAGTATTGAATATACCCCTCATTAGTTAGATACAGCTGGTGCAATCCCACTTCATATTGAGATAGGATGATAGTGCACTCTGGCACTGTTTATGGCAC
>CM069164.1:3285976-3351508 GCA_035221665.1 Okamejei kenojei
GCGGTCCTGCTGGCCTCCTCCACAAACACGAACCATCCGGAAGGTGGAGCATGTGCTCCTCAATCGAATCACAAACAACCACATCACCGGGTGGGACGGTGCACTATCGCAAATTGGCTCATCATGGCGGTGTTGGGTGCAGCAGGAGTAGATACTAACATTTTTTAAATCTTCACTCTACCAGGTCTGCCATCCACAATCAGCTGCACGGGTCCCTGGAAGGTGCCCCATGGACCACAAATCACGCCACCCGCGGGCTGGGCCCAGTGCAGCAACCTTCCAGGGGTTCTACAACAAGCCGCTGGGTCGCGCCCCGCATTGGTTCGCGGAAGCCGTGCTTGGGAGCCGCTCCGAGAATGTTTTTCCCCGAGTATAGTCTTTTGCTTTGTTATTATTTGTGTTAATAACTGTGGCCATTATTATACCTCGTGCCTTGGTCCCCCCCCCAAAAGTCCTGAATGCATTAACTACCTTCCCACCCATCAGATTTGCGGCAGTGGAAAGCATCTGACATAGTCCAGTGGCGGTGAAAAACACAGAGTTTGAAATCCTTCATAGAAGTCACGTCACGAGACCCGAAATAAAATAGTAAGCTAAACGAAAACTTACCAAAGTTGCGAAGTTGATCTTTATTTTACGAGGCGTTAGCGGATAGAGGGAATATGTCCCTAACCCGCCGTCCCAATCCACTACATAAGTCCAACTGGTATGATTCTACTCTACCTTCATTAATCTTAACTATCTCCAGACATGGGCGTTCTGTGATTCCACACCCGCTGCTATTGGAAAGAATGACGCGGATGCGTGCTGGCGGGTCTTCCCAACCAACAAAATCCCTCACCGCACACTCCTCATAAAATAAAGATCAAACCTTCAACATTGGTAGTTCTCGTTTAAAATCTTACTAATTTTCTTTTGTAGTCACATTTAGTGACTACGTGAAGATCCCGGCAGCACGCATACGCGACATAATCTTCGAACGCATTGCGAAGCGACAGGCTGGAGGAGCATTGCTCCTCCAGCGTAAGTTTAAAAATACGGCCCCGCAGATTAAGTACTTACCATTCCTGAGGACGTTATCGGCTTACTGTTGAGGCATTTCTCTACAGAGCGCGACCAAATAGAATCCAGGACCGAAGTCCAAAACGAGCCGCCTGCCAAACTAAGCGGCGCCGAGGACCGGGAAGCAGGCAGCCAGCAGCGGTCGAGTTCTCCAGGATCTATTGATACAAAAACCGCAGCCCCCGACGTTCACGCCACTACAGCCCGCAGGTGCTCCTCGAAAGGCGGCAAAACCCACCCGGACAGTCGGCAGGTCCTCTGACCACATCGGCTGTTCCGGACTGGAGACCCCCTGCCGCGGAAGCGAACGGCGGTTCGACTAACCCCCGCTTGGAGCGGATGTGGAGCAGATTTGCTATCCAACGTGAAACCTGCTGCAGCAGTGGGTATGGTCACAGTGGGTCTCCTCGCAGACCCATCGGCCAAGCATCCTTTTCAGGACTGCCAAATTCTCACCTCTCCTCGCAGGGGAGCATTAGGAGTCAGGACTGGGCTGACTCTAGAAGAGGTGAGTGTGGCTGAATAAACCCAATGCTAGGGGTGCCAGACGTGGAGTTACTAGGCATGGTATCAACATTTGCGATGTCGACCCAAAAAGGGCCCCGTTGCAACCGAAGTTGGGCAGCCAGTATAAACAACACGGCAACGAATCAACTTCAGGTACAGGCCATTAATGACCCCAGCAGCCAAATTCCTAGCTCCTGGAGAATTTGTGTCTTCCCTCAATCGTTGCCCTGCAATCAACAGAACCCCATTTGGGGTAACGATGAGCCCTGGGCATCAGGAGTCAGGAAGTAAAACTCCAAAAAATCCTAAAAACTACTGGCTGCTGGAAATTGCGGCCGTTGCAGGTTTTGGATGGATGGAGAAGCCGGAAAAGCTACAGATGCTCCTGGCACTCCTCTGTAAACACTCAGTTTGAGATCAACTGTTACAGAAAGATGTCATCTTAGGGCCTGGCACTGAACCCCAAGTTCGCAGGGTTTGTTGCAGACCCCAGAAGCAGTGCACAGCCGCCACACACTAACTACTATTTGGGGGACAACCTGTCTAAGCATGTAAAAGACCTCGTGAAGAGGCGAAGGCAATAGGCATGATAAAAGTGCTGGCTGCCAACCAATCCTCATACCCTGTGGCGACAGCACCCCTATGCATCCCACCATCAACCACCGCTACCACATCGACAGAAAACACCTGCTTGGTGAACAGCCCGAAGGCTGTTCAACCTGCTCATACGTTCTTTTTTAGACCATGGGTCCAGCTCGGCCCTTCCTGGAAGATGCGCCACCCCCACACCCACAGCGCCTCCACCTCCCAGGAAACAAGGACAGAGGAACCAATGCAGCCACGGCCGGTAAACCATGGAGGTAGGTGGGTCTGGTTTGCCTCATGAAAATTGCATACACACACACGCAGACACACGCGCACACAACACACGCGCACACACACACGCGTACACACACGCACACACACATGCACACACACATACACACGCACACACACACGCATATGCACATACACACACGCACGCATGCACACACACACACACACACACACACGTGAACACATGCACACCACACACGCACACACACACACATGCACACGCACACACACACACCAAAACTCACACACACACGTGAACACATGCACACATCACACCGCACACACACACACGCACACACCACACACGCACACACACACGCGGACCACACACACGCACACACACGCACACAACTTGTGCACACACACGCGACGCACACTTGAGCACACATGCACATACACACATGCACACACACACATGCACATACACTCACACGCGCACAAACACATTGCACACACACGCACAACACACATGCACACACACACGCGCGCACACACGCGCACACACACACACCTCTCAATGAGACTGTCGCCTTCCCAGCAACCAATCTCTCATTTCTAATCAACTTTATGAAATAACCGCAGCAAGAACTCAGATGCGTATTTATTCTAAACTTCTACAGTATGTGGGCAGTCCCCAACTTCCATTTACATTTTTGATTGCTTTTTTCAGCAGCAAGCTACTCTGTAATGACATATTCTGGGATCCCAAAGTCCTTTTGTTCACTTCCCCTCCTGTCCACTTGCTTCCCTATTTAGAAAGTCCTTTACCGTCATCCCGTCTTATATCCAAAGTGTACCATAAAAGAATTAATTCATAGTCTGTATATCTAATTGAAAAAAGGATAATCGGATCAGGATAGCTCAAAGTCAATTATATATTATCTTTTCATATATCTTGTAGAACTCGTCTTCAATCTGATACTTTTAGCCAAATGCCACTATCTTGAAGCACGAAAAAGCTGAATAGAAAGTGTGATTGAGAGGGTGATGCAAAGGTATAAAAATGTCCAAGGAGGTTGGGGAGAGAAGAAAGGGAAGAACAACAAAAAAACTAAAAGGCAAATGCTATACTAGCATTTATTTAGCGACGGGGCTGGGCTTTGTATACAAAAACAGGGAAGTATGCTGAGGCTCTATCACGTGGGGCTGGTCAGGCTGCATTTGGAATATTTGCGAGCAATTTTTGAGCACCATATTTGAGGAAGGATGTGCTTCGTCCGGACAGGGTCCATGAGAAGGTTGACCAGAATGATCCCAGGAATAAGTAGTTAACCGATGATGAGCATTTGACGGCACTGGGCCTGTACTCACTGGAAGTTTAGAAATGAGGGGGGACCTCATGTGAAACGTTACAGTATATAGTGAAAGGCTTGCAGAGTGAGAATGTTTCCACTCGTGGGAGAGTCTTAGGACTACAGCCATAGCCTCATAATTAAAAGGATTTTCCTTTTGAAAGGAGATGAGAAGGAATTTCTTTAGTCAGAGGGTGATGAATCTGTAGAATTCTTTGCCATGGAAGGCTGTAGAGCAAAGTCAGTGGATATATTTAAGGCAGAGATAGATAGATTCTTGATTAGGATGGCAGTCAGAGGTTATGGGAGGCAGGGAAGAGAAGGTGGGGTAGGAGGGAGTGATAGATCAGCCATGATTGAATGTGGAGTAACGAATGGCCTATTTCTGCTCCCTATCACTTATGATCTTAATGAAGGAGGAATTAAACAGAAGGCGCTAACAAGTTATAGAAAAGACATTTACATACAGTTTAGTTTTAATAAATTGTTCAGTCAGCAGAAAGACAACTCAATGAACACAAGCGAGCAAATTACAGTGTACAGATACATGATAAGGTGAATTACCGTTCAGTGCCAAGGTAAAGTCAGCAAACGTCCGATCAAGGATAGTCCGGAGGGTCGCCAATGAGATAGATAGTAGTTCAGACCCCACCTATAACTTAGCCTTGGACCATGATCCCACAGATGAGTCAATCAGGCCGTGTGAACTCACACACCATTTCTAGTTTTAATTGCTTACTGCTGTCTGCCCTCCCGCAGCCTCCAACCTTAATCGTTCCCAGCCCCGCACAGCCCGGTTTTCCCTTCTCCCCAAAAACCATAACAGAACTGCCCTGGCAGAACCATTGTTTCTGCTTGCTCCCTGTCCCAAATGGATTAATTTCCACATACTGTACCTCGACTCCATCTATCCCCCCGGTCCAAGCCCTCCCAACCTAAGTCAAGATGCCCACGGCTCTTTAAATGACTTCCACTGCCCAGGCCTCCGTTCCCTCATCTTTTGATTGATGTCCAGTCACTCTACACCCTCCATCTCCCACCACCCAAAGAGAGAGACGGAGAGACGGAGAGACGAGATAAGGAGAGAAGGAGAGAGGGAGAGAGCGAAGAGAGGGACAAAGGGAACAGAGGGAGACGAGGGAGAGAGGAGAGGAGAGAGACGGCGAGAGAGAGAGAGAGAGAGGGAGAGAGAGGGAGAGAGGAGAGAGGAAGGAAGGGGGGAGGGGAGGGGGGGGAGAGGGAGAGGGAGGGGGAGGGGGAAGGGGGAGGGGGAGGGTGAGAGGGACAGGAGAGGGACAGGGAGAGAGGGGGAGGGGGGAAGGAGAGGGAGAGGGAGGGGGAGGGGGAATGGGGAGAGAGAGGGGAACCCCACCCCCAACGGAGAGGAGGGAGGAGTGGAGAGTTTGAGGGTGAGGGAAAGAGAGGGAGAGGGAGAGGATAGGGGAGGAGTTAGAGGGAAGGGAGGGAGAGGGAGAGGGAGGCGAGGGAGGGGGAGGGGTTAAGGGGAGTTGGAGAGGGAGAGGGAGAGGGTGGGAGGGAGAGTTAGAGGAGGAGGGGAGGGAGAGGGAGAGGGGAGGGAGCCGGCTCTTTAGAGAATGTATGAATCTCCGCACTCTCCCCAGACGCCTCTTTCTCGGTGGCCTTTGTCCTATGTGGGGTGCTCTTTCGCTGTCTTTTTGTCCCTTTTCATGTTCTATTAGAGGGAGGGGGAAGGGAGGAGATCGCTTTTTTGGGAGAGGGAGAGAGGGTTTCGCGAGAGGGAGGGGAGTCTTTTTCGTTTTTGGGTTCTCCTTTCTCTTTCTCTTTCTCGTTCTCTGTCTCTTTCTCTTTCTCTGTTTGGAGGGGTGAGAGGGGGAGGGGAGAGGGAAGAGGGAGAGGGAGAGTGGGAGAGGGTGTGAGGTTTTCTTCTTTCTCTTTCTCTTTTTCTACTTTCTCTCTCTCTCTCCTCGCAGAGGGGAGGGAGGAGGGAGAGGGGAGCTCATAGCTTCGAGAGAGACAGAGGAGTAGAGGGGACCCCCGATGTGATGCTGTAAACTGGGACACCGCGCATTACCAAAGAGAAAATATGTTTTTCTTCTCTCTTTCCAATTACATCTGATTTATCAAACAATCTGAACAGACAAGTGAGGTATTTTTTCTGTTCTACTCCAAGTCAGATCCAAGAGCCCTGTTCACTTTTAAACAGAGGATGGGAACCCTGTCTGAGGCTGCCACTCCACCACTGTGCCACCATGTCACCCCAGGGTTTCTCATTGCCTAAAAATGAAGAGTCCAATAGTATAGGCTGTGGGTTTCGAACATCAAAAAATGTGTCCAGAAATCAACTTTCGTGACCCATGTCTCGGAACTACATGAAAGTTTTGCACAGATATAGATAAAATATAATTGAGATGAAGGAAGTCATAACTGTCAGCCAAAAGTTGCCACATTAATTAATTAAACTAATTAGAAAATGAGATTGAAAAATTAAAAAGCTGCATCTTACACCACGGGGAGCCTATTTCCATGTTGCGGTCTCTTGAAACTATATATTATTATACCATATATATATGACTTGTGAATATGATTGTAATCATATATAATTATGTTAATATGATATTATATAAAAATAATGTAATGAATATAATTGTGGTGTGTTTTTTGAATGTGACTACCGCAGAGGTCCAGCCTTAATTAATGAGTGAGGGCAGATCCTGTGGGTTCCCCTCCCCTGTTTACCTAAACCCCACTGCCGTGTGTGCAGAGTAGGGGGTTCACACTTGCGATATGGGACTGAGGCAGTGCCATGGTTGTAAGAGGAAGGCTAACGCTACGAACGAACGAACGAATAACGACGGAACGGCATCCTCTCTGTCCTCCAAACTGACAGGGAAATGCCAAACCAAAACACCCTCATCCTAACCTGAACTCACCCAACCCTCATAAAACCTAACTCTCACCCCCCTTCCAGAGTTGCCCATGGCTGGAGCTGGGAGCCGCTTGCATTGGGTACTGGGCTGCGGGCCTCCGTACTTGATGGCCTGCAGCGGGTCCACACCATCGGCCAGTGAAATGCCCTTCCTTCTTCTGGTGGGGTGATGATGGTGGGGAGCAAGCAGCTCGGCCTGACACGCCTCTCCCCCGGGCCGCCTTCTTCAGCAAACACCACCAAACCAGGTACCCCCCCCCACACCCTCATACCCCCCCCCGCCACCTCCGACCCAAACCCTACCGGGCACCATCAGACTGCACGCACGTGGCTTGCTTGCAACACCCACACCGGCAGCCTGACGAAAGCCCAACTGACCACTCGCAGCACCCACCCGGAGGCCCGGGCCCGCCCGGCCTAACCTCTTAAATCTCAACCACCCAGCAGCAGCCCCCACACCCAGCGGAGGGCCCCCCCGGCCCCAACTCCCCACACCCCACCCCACCCGCCCCCTCACCACCCACCGGCCTGACCGACGGTGTCCTCCGCCCCCCCTCCCTGACCCGACCCCCACCGAACCGCGTCTCGTCCGCTCTCCTCTTCCCTCACTCGGTCCCCCGCTTCACCTACTCTACCCACCGGCGGCCCGGCCTAACTCTTAATTATAATATTACCATCCACCGACGGCCCGACTGATCCTCATAAGCATCCATCAGCCAACTGACAAGTCCGAATCCGACCGACGACTGACCAATTGACCGACTGACCGACTGACTGATGACCCTAATCATAACCCTAGCTCTACTTTTGATATTTATCATTTTTATTTAACAGTTCACACACAACATCTATATAATTAAGTCTAAAACTTGTCCACTTTCCTGTTTGTGCTGTATATTGATTTTAGATTTTAAAAAAAAGCTTTTACCACGTACGGGGCTGTGATTTTTGGCCCTTCTTACTCAGTTCCCCTCTAGCTGTCAGGGCCAGAGGAGTTATATTTAACCATCGATGAAAAATAAAAGACTTATTAATGTTAAAACATATTGAGATTCTCTCTCCATGTCAATCACGCCATGGAGGCCATGGCCCCTTCCGGTGGGGAGGGGGGTAGGGGACTATAAAACCTGGAATGTGGACGTGGCTCAGTCGCAGCAAGATGGGAGGGAGAGGCCATGACTCTCTGTCTGAGCTTGTGAAAGCACTGAACACATGTCTACTAAACTATGAGTGTTGGTTTTTATGTGGTTTTTTTGGAACTGTGTTTGGAAGGTAATAAATATTTTTGTGCCTCTTAACTGTGCCTCTTAACTGTGCCTCTAAAACTGTGCCTTTAAACGTGTGTGCCTTTAATCGGTGCCTCTATAAACGTGCCTCTTTAAACTGGTGGCTTGTTGAAAACGTTGTGGCTATTGAAAGGTGTCTGCAACGGTTTTTTTTGGAAGGAAAAAACCGTGAATAAAACGATTTTAATTTAGTGTTTAATTGCAAAATTGGCGCTCATTCCGTGACTCCATTAGTGGAGCGGTGGCGATGATTGCCGTCAATTTCTTTCCGGTGGCGCTGAGCCATTTGAGTAATTCAAGGAGCTTAGCTTAATACCATATATTATGGTGAGTCTGAAGAAGAACCATCGCCTATCTCCTTCGCTCCTTAGATGCTGCTGGCACCCCGTTGAGTTTCTCCCACCAGCTTTTTGTGTAACCCTCGATTCTCCAGCATCTGCAGTTCCTTCTTTAAACACATTTATGGTGAGTGTGTGTGTTTTGTTGAAAGTTATTTAAAGCATGTTTTTGCAGTCACAGCAGCTCTAGAGGAGTGTTTCAGAATAAAAAAAATAATTTTGGTTTAGACAACACCTGTGTTCCATATTTTAAACTACTTACATATGAGTATATGGTTAGTAACAGGATTCAGTCTGCTTACCACGTTCTGAAGTTTACTTGGCATTTTAGTATTGGTGCTGTGTGTATGTTGTGTGTGTGTAAGGTGTGTGTCTGTGTGTGAGTATCTGTGTGTAAGAGACTGTGTGTGTGTGTCTGTGTGTGTGTGGGTGTGTCTGTGTGTGTGTGTGTGTCTGTGTGTCTTTGTGTGTGTCTGTTGTGGTGTTGTGGTGTGTGTCCTGGGTGTGTCTGTTGTGAAGCGTGTGTGTCTGGTGTGTGAGCGTATGCGTGGTCTGTGTGTGTGTGAGTATTGTCTATCTGTGTGTGTGTGGGTGTGTCTTTTGTGCGTGTGTGTGTGTGTGTTTGTGGGGTTTTGTGTTTGTGTATATGTGAATGTGTATGCGTGTGAGTGTCTTTTGTGTATGTGTGTGTGTGTGCGTGTATGTGTGCGTGAGTGTGTGTATAGGGGTGTGTGAGTGTCTGTGTATGTGTGCCGGTTTCTGTGTGTCTCTGTGTGTTTGTGTATGTCTGTGTGTGTCTGTTGGAGTGCTTGGAGTGCTGTGAGGTTCGACTTGCTGCCTGCACTCTGCTTGCTGTGAGGTTGGATTTGCCTCCACTCCCCTTGGAGTGCTGTGTGATTGGACTTGCGGCCTGCAATCCGCTTCGAGTGCTGTGAGATGGATTCGCAGGCCTGCTTTGAATGTGGCTTTTGAGGTAAAGTACGTTCCTCATTTAAAAATTGTCTTTCTTTTTATCAACAGCATAGAGTCATCAAGAGGCAGTATGCAGCAGAACACAACAAGAGAGACAACAAACAAGAACTTAATAAATCTCATCTTTAACATTTTCAATTGTTGTTATATTTTGTAATTCACATTTTAAAATGTTTAATAAATCCTTTTTCCACTTGCCATGCCCTTGCGTGTTCTTCATCAAAATGGGAACCCAATAGGCAGGAATGGCTGCGCTGTCGGAGAGCCACTGAGAGTGCATGAGTGGAGGTTGACGGGAGATGGACTGAATGCGTGGGGGGGAGGGGGAATGGCGTACGTGCAGAGTGGGGTGGTAAGAACGACAGGAGGGGTGACTAAGTGAATTGCCACCACAACAGCCATGAGTAACAGGACTGCCAGCCCACCAGACATGAGTAAGTGAACTGCCAGCCCACCAGTTTGTAATAAGTGACTGAAGTGCCAGGCCACCAGCCATGACTAAGTGAACTGCCAGCCTACCAAATCATGACTCACAGAACTGCAAAGTCCAAGAATCCATCAGTCCACAATGTCCATACCAATCCTCTGGAAAACATGTCCCTTCAGCTTCACAACTCCCATACTAGCGCATCGGAGAAACCAATACAAAGGATAGACTTTCCTCTGTGATCTGTAAAAAAAAAGAAGAAAAATGTCAAAAATTGATTGTCCACGCCTCTCACCCCCTTCTCTATCACAGTCTGTCACCTGTCTTCGGACAGATTTCTCGGCAGCTTGAGCTTGCCAGCCCGCCAGGCCTGAGTTACTGAGCTGCCCAGGCCTGAGTGGCTGAGCTGCCTTGCCTCAGTGACTGAGCTGCCATGCCTCAGTGACTGAGGCTTGCCATGCCTCAGGTGACGGAGCTGCCAGCCAAGAATTCGGCCCACAATGTCCATACTAGCCATCTGAAAATCTAGTCCCTTCACGCCCACAACACCCATGCTTGCTCTCCAGAAAGCCACCCCCCCCCCCCCCCCCCCCCCCCCACTGGCCAGCATAATTGGAATTGGTGGAGAGGTGGAATATTGCGTTGGGGAACAACTATGTCCTCCCATGTGAAGCTGGGGACCCAAGGTGAGCATTACCTTTATTCCTTGTTATGTTTTAATGTAATAAGGAGGCAGTCAATGATCCCAGAGTCCTCGCTGCTAGCGACGAGGATAAAACAAAAGTGCAGGATTGATCACTTTTTGTGTCTGACGCTCCAATGTCAAATGTGCATTGATTGGGCAATTACTACTCAAGAAGAACAATTTGAAGGTTTTTCTCATATTTCGTAAAAATGTGCAGATTTTGGTCTTGATGAGTTTCAGGTATGATTTATATAATAATTTTAACACAATATGTTAAAAACTCAGGTAGTTCCGTGAGTTGGGTCATGAACCTGAACGAAAAAGCTCCTCGGCCCATAGCCTAGTGGTAGAAATCTTATCGGATCGAACTCCATAGGTCACTCTTTGTGCCCCAGTGCTGAGTCTCTGAGGCTCAGGGATTTCTTGAGCACTGCATTAACCGTGTAGCACCTTTTGTGCTACATAGATACATAGAAATGTACTGTAGTGCAGGAGTAAGGCCATTCCGCCCTTCGAGCCATTCAATGTGATCATGGCTGATCATCAACCCGTATCCGTTCGTGCCTTCTCCCCATACCCCTTGATTCGCTAGCCCCTAAGAGCTCTATTGAACACTCTTTTCAATGCATCCAGTGATCGGTCTCAATTGCTTTCTGAGGCAGAGAATTTCCACAACTCATCACAAAACTGGGTGAAAAAGTTTGTCCTCATTTCTGTTCCAAATGGCCTACCCCTTATTTCTTAAACTGGTCCCTGGTTTCTGGACTCCCCAACATCAGAACATGATGCCCTGCATCTAGTGTGTCCATATCCCTTAATTAAACTCATATGTTTCTAAACCAACATCCCCCTCATCCTTCTAAATTCTCAGTGAATACAAGCCCAGTCGCTCCATTCTTTCAGCAGGTGAGACAGGTGCGCCCACCCAGAATTAACCTGGTGAACCTACTCTCAATAGCAAGAATGTCCATCTCCTCAAATTAGGAGACCAAATACTGTACACATTACTCCAGGTGTGGTCTCACCAGGGCCTTGTACAACTGCAGAAGGACCTCCATGCTCCAATTACTCAGCTCCTCTCGTTATGTAAAGCCAACATGCCATTAGCTTTCTTTCACTGCATGCTTACTTTTCAGTGACTGATGTCCTAGGACTACCCAGGTCTCATTGTACTGCCTCTTATCGTAACCTGACACGATTCAGATAATGTTTAAGAAGGAACTGCAAAGCTGGGAAAATCGAAGGTACACAAAAATGCTGGAGAAATTCAGCGGGTTGCACCCGCAGGAAATGCAATCTTTCAATCTCGGGAAATGCAACACTTGACGCTTTAACCCCCTTGACTCCATTCAAGGACCCAAGCACTTTCCAGGTGCGGCAGAGGTTCACACTGAACCTCCTCCAACCTCATCTACTGCATCCGCTGCTCTAGATGTCAGCTGTCTACATCGGTGAGACCAAGCGTAGGCTTGGCGATCGCTTCGCCCAACCCCTCCGCTCGGTTTGCAATAACCTACTTGTCCGCGTGTGATTATTGTGGTGTCTGTGTTAGTGTCTGTGTTAGTGTCTGTGTGTATGCTGAGTGTGTGTCTGTTGTGTGAGTGTCTGTGTGTGTGTGTGAGGTGTCTGTGTGTTGTGAGTGTCCGGTGTGGGTGTGTGTCTGTGTGTGTGAGTGTGATCTGTGTGAGTGTGCTTCTGTGTTTGTGTGTCCATGTGTCTGTGTGTATCTGTGTGTGTCTGTGTGTGCGAGTGTGCATGTGTGTGAGTGTCCGTGTGAGTGTGCATCTGTGTGAGTGTGTCATTGTGTGTGTGTGTGTCTTTGTGTGTGTGTGAGTGTCTGTGTGTGAGAGTGAGTGCCCGTGTGAGTGTGCGTCTGTGTGGAGTGTGCGTCTGTGTGAGTGTGTCTTTGTGTCTGTGTGTGTCTTTGTTTGTGTGTGCGTCTGTGTGAGTGTGTCTTTGTGTGTGTGTGTGTGTCTCTGTGTTTGGTGTGAGTGTGATTGTGTGTTTTTGTCCGTGTGTGTGTGTGCATGTGTGTATGTATCTGTATGTGTATGTGTGTGTGTGAGTGTGTGAGTGTGTATGTGTGTGTGTGTATGTGTATGTGTGCGTGTGCGTGTGCGTGTGTATGTGTATGTGTGTGTATGTGCGTGTGCGTGTGCTTGTGCGTGTGCGTGTGTGTGTGTGTGTTTGTCCGTGTGTGTGTGTTTGTCCGTGTGTGTGTGTGTGTATAAGAGTGTGTGAATGTCTGTGTGTGTGTGTATAGGAGTGTGTGAATATGTGAGTGTGTGTGTGTGTGTGTGTGTGTGTATAGGAGTGTGTGAATGTCTGTGTGTGTGTGTTGGAGTGCTTGGAGTACAGTGAGGTTGGACTTGCTGCTTCTGCATTTTGTTCCCCATAATAAATTCACCTGTTTCTGTTCTCAAGGGATCCCCATTTGTCTTAACTATTTTTTTCCTCTTCACATACATAAAAAAGCTTTTACTATCCTCCTTTACATTCTTGGATAGCTTACCTTCATAAACCTCAATCTTTTCTCCCCGTATTGTCTTTTTAGTTATCTTTTCTGTTTGATCTTTACAAAGTTTCCCAATCCTCTGGCTTCCCCGCTCAACGTTGCTATGTTATACGTCTTCTTTTATTTTTTATAACTGTCCTTGAATTCCCTTGTCAGCCATTGTCGCATCTTACTCTCCCCTTAAGATCTTTCTTCCTCTTGGAATGAAATGTTCCTGCATCTTCTGTATTATTCCAGAATCACTGTCATTGTCGTTCCACTGTCATCCCTGCTAGGGTATCTTTCCAGTACAACGTTTGGAGCCAGCTCCTCCCATATGCCTTCATAGTCCCCTTTGTTAAACTGTAATACTGACACTTCCGATTTTTTATTTCCCCCCCCCCCCCAGCTCAAATTGTAGATTAAAACTTACATAATATGGTCAATACTTCCTAATGGCTCCTTTTTACCTTGGAATCCTTATCAAATACGGTTCATTACACAACACTAAATCTAGAATTGCCCTCCCTGGTCGACTCCAGTACAAGCTGCTCTAAGAATCCATCATGGAAGCACTCCACAAACTTCCTTTCTTGGGGTCCCAGTACCAACTGATTTTCCCAGTCCACCTGCATGTTGAATCCCCCATAACAACCGTAGCATTACCCTTGTACATGCCAATTGTAACTCTTGATTCAACTTGCACTCCTATATCCAGCAAGGCTTCTGTTTAGGGGCCTGTAGATGTCCCAGTAGGGTCTTTTTACCCTTGCAATCTCCTCAGTTCTATCCATATTGAGTCTACATCTCCTGATTCTATGTCACCCCTTGCAAGGGACTGAATTTACCTATTTACCAACAGTGCTACCACAATCCCTCTGTCCACCTGTCTGTCTTTTCGATAGGACATATACCCTTGAATATTCAGTTACAGCTCCAATCTCCTTGTATCAGTAATTCCCACAACATCATACATACCAATTTCTAAAACTGAGCTCTCAAGCTTCATCCACTTCATTTACTAAACTTCGCACATTCATATATAACACTTTTAATATTAAGATTAATCATAATTTAAGAACTTACCAGTTTGAAGTTTGATCTTGATTATGAGGAGTTATGTTGTGATTATGTGAAGAACCCTGTCCAGGTGGCATGCGCATCAATCTTCAAAGCAGCGGTTATGAAATCACAAATAACAATCACCGAAGTGACAGAGTAAGATGCGTGACTTGAGAACTACCAGATGATCTTTATGAGAGAGGGTTGGGGTGTGGAGGGCACATAATCACCAACGTAACACCTCATAAAATCAAGATCAAACTTCAAACTGGTAAGTTCTCATTTAATCTTACTATTTTACTTCGGAGTCATGTGAGTGATTCCGTGAAGAGTTCGAAGCGTTGTGATTTCATGCCGCAGATCCAAAACTCTCGGCGTCTCACTGCATCGATATTGGCTCAGGATGAGTGAATAATCAAAAATGCATTAAGCATGACATTGATTCAAATGTATTAATGGTTTACGTTAATAAATAAATCAATAGCAACACCTGTAACTCAGGGGAGGCTAAAGTGGACGCAAAACAGAATGGGCAAAACCCCCGAGTCAGTAACCGGCCTATGGAAATTTTTTTTAAATCAATTTTAGTTGAACATCCTGCGGTCGCAAGGATATGGTCGATGGGCATGTCCATTGCCCTGGCTGCTGACGTTGATGCTGACCTGGTGGAATGATATATCCATTGTCAGTGTTAATACCTGCTGCAGCCCCCACCTTGAAAATAGTCTGAACCGACCTTCCATTTGTGTAGTTGTTTGTTGATTAATAAGCAATGCTGATTCCACACTTCTTAGGATTCTGGTGGCCTTGATATAATATAGCAAGTCTGACCTCCCACATAGACATGAGACCGTGGGGTATCCGAAATTATCTTAAATCCTGCCATCCCTGGTCTGCTCTGCTTGTGTAGATCAGAATGTAAAATGTAATGGCACCTACAGCCAATTCCATCCTATCTAGCCACAATGTTTGCCCTCGTTGTGCTGATATTGGTGTCATAACTAAGGATGTAAACATAGAAACATAGAAACATAGAAACATAGAAATTAGGTGCAGGAGTAGGCCATTCAGCCCTTCGAGCCTGCACCGCCATTCAATATGATCATGGCTGATCATCCAACTCAGTATCCCGTACCTGCCTTCTCTCCATACCCTCTGATCCCCTTAGCCACAAGGGCCACATCCAACTCACTCTTAAATATAGCCAATGAACTGGCCTCAACTACCCTCTGTGGCAGAGAGTTCCAGAGACTCACCAACTCTCTGTGTGAAAAAAAAAGTCTTTCTCATCTCGGTTTAAAGGATTTCCCCCTTATCCTTAAGCTGTGAAACCCCTTGTCCTGGACTTCCCCAACATCGGGAACAATCTTCCTGCATCTAGCCTGTCCAAACCCCTTAAGAATTTTGTAAGTTTCTATAAGATCCCCTCTTTAATCTCCTAAATTCCAGAGAGTATAAACCGAGTCTATCCAGTCTTTCTTCATAAGACAGTCCTGACATCCCAGGAATCAGTCTGGTGAACCTTCTCTGCACTCCCTCTATGGCAATAATGTCCTTCCTCAGATTTGGAGACCAAAACTGCACGCAATACTCCAGGTGTGGTCTCACCAAGACCCTGTACAACTGAAGTAGAACCTCCCTGCTCCTGTACTCAAATCCTTTTGCTATGAAAGCTAACATACCATTCGCTTTTTTCACTGCCTGCTGCACCTGCATGCCTACTTTCAATGACTGGTGTACCATGACACCCAGGTCTCGCTGCATCTCCCCTTTTCCTAATCGGCCACCATGTAGCTGGAATCCCTTGGTGAAATAATGTTAACACATTTTCAATAACCAACTGCACATTCTTGTAGTGGGAGAACTTGTGTCAAGATCTCTTTAACAACTCGATATCCGTTTGAACCCGACAGAGTGGTTCCCGTTTGTTGCAGCTGTAGTGTCTCTATAACTAAATTATTGTCTAATACCATTTAAGAATAAACTGGAAAATGTCAGTAATCTGTACCGCTTTAAATGTAACATTAGCATGTAAACAAAATCACTTCCGATCCCCTCAATAGGAATGTACTGCTTTTTTGGGTGCTATCACTGCACTCTGCAGTGAGCACATTCATGGCTTGATGTGACAACCTGAACCATAAGTTAATCCATTCAATAATTGTTTATTATCACTTCCAGTGGCGCTATGGAGTAGGCAGACTCGCGCCATTTTGCTCCGAAAAGACTGTAGAAAAAAACGGGGGAAAAAAAATCGGGACTTGCCTGCTCAACATCGCAACCGACTGACTGCAGCAAGCCTGTGACGTCATCAGGCGCGCAACGAAACCGACGGTATGTTTCCACAACGTACCCCTCCCCCCAAATCGAAAAAAAACGGTAGGGCCAGGGAAGTAGGCCCAACCGAAGCCTCGGCCTCAGTTTTAACAGCTTCCCAAGAAGAGATCTCAAGAGGAAAAAAGTCAGATGTGGAAGACCTAAGAAGTTTCCTTGCCTCAGAAATTTCAAAAATAATGGCAGAATTTAAAAAAACTCAAAAATGAATTTTAAAAGATGAATTGAAAACTTTCAAAAAAGAAATTAAAGAAGAAATTAAAGAAGAAATTAAGAAAGATATTGCTGTTAATGTACAGAAACGTAAATGGACTCCTGGAAGATGTTCATGGAAGAAAATCTAAATAAAAAGATTGATGAGGTAATGTCAAACTCAATCTGATGGGAATCAGTATTTAATTCGAAGCTGGACCCCATCTCTCAGGCACTAGAACAACAACAACAATCCATAATCGAACTAGAGGGAATTGCTGAAACATGCTCTGAAACTACAAGCAAGCTTCTCTCGAGAACAAGGCGTTTATCGGACTTTATTGCATAAAAATAACCGAAAAAAAATTGCATTGACTTGGAGGGACGACAGAGAAACCAGAATCTAAGAATTATCGGTGTCCGGGAAGGAAGAGAGGGGAACCAGGACCCTCGCGAATTTGCTGCAGATCTACTGAAGAAAGTTTTAAATCTGGATCAAGCACCTTTACTTGCTCGGGCACATAGAGCACTGAGACACCGTCCAGGGGCGGATGCCCCTCCAAGACAACATAGTGAAGGTGCAATATGACCATGTCTTGGATGACATGATGAAGAAAATTGTCTGCAGCAGAAATCTTGATTTTGAAGGAGACAAGACCAGCATATTTCGAGACTACCCATATAACCATATAACAATTACAGCACGGAAACAGGCCCTCTCGGCCCTTCCAGTCCGTGCCGACCATTTGTTTTCCCCCTAGTCCCATCTACCTGCACTCAGACCATACCCCTCCATGTCCCTTCACGTCCATATACCTATCCACTTTACTCTTAAATGTTAAAATCGATCCTGCCTCCACCCACTTCTGCTGGAAGCTCATTCCACACAGCCACCACCCTCTGAGTAAAGAAGTTCCCCCTCACGTTACCCCTAAACTTCTGTCCCTTAATTCTCAGTCAGTCATGCCCTCTTGTTTGAATCTTCCCTACCCTCAATGGGAAAAACGTATCCACGTCAACTCTGTCTATCCCTTTCATCATTTTTAAAGACTTCAATCAAGTCCCCCCTTAACCTTCTGCGCTCCAAAGAATAAAGACCTAACTTGTTCAACCTTTCTCTGTAACAATAGTTGCTGGAAACCCTGGCAACACATTCTAACCCGGCGGAGGTTGCCAAAGAAAAGAGCATTGTTTACAGACACAAGAAGAATACTTAAGAACATTAATAACCTGAGATATGGACTGATGTACCCTGCAACATTTGAGAATCACCTACGACCACAAAGGAATACTTCTTTAACTAACCACCACAGAGGCTTAGAAATTTGCAAAGAAGATTGAGGCCACTGAAAAGATTGAAATTAGCGAGGACGAGAGTGAAAAAAGAGGAGAATGAGGATTAATACTTAACACTAAATATACGCGATGATATTGGATTCGGTACCTTATTGAGAAGAAACTGAACTTTGAAATTACTATACTTCAGGACTGTTATGAATTTAGAATGAAATTGATCATTGTTTTATAATATATTTATATTATTGTATTAACTATTACTGAAACCATTATTAATCATAATAAATTAATCATTATCAATTATAGTTAATTGGATGATTTCAGAATTAGTTAAAAGGATGAACCATAAGATGATTAAAAAAGAAGAGGAAGGTTTAACGGTGAACCCTAGATATTGATATTATTTAGACTAATCATGGACTAATACTTTAGTTATATAACCATATAAACCATATAACAATTACAGCACGGAGACAGGCCCTCTCTCGGCCCTTCCAGTCCGTGCCGACCAAGCTAATATGAAACTAATATTTTATTAACTTTGAGAATAATAAGTATTTCCATATTGGAATATATCCATTTACTCCCCACCCCCCCCCCGCATAATGTTTTTTCTTTACTGAATTTGAATTTTTTCCTTCAAGGAAAGAACGGAGCTAGTAACATTTTTTTTTACCAAAAGTCTTTAGATGCCTAGCCACATTAGGGTGGCTATCACTAACTACACTAACTATAGATGTAGTATTTTTTCTTTCTTTCACACACTTCACTAACATAATAAACCACTTATCTTTTCTATTTTGCAGTATGTTATAATCAGTATAATCTTTATTTAGAATGGAATTATAAATTGTTATTCAAGAGATATGACGGAGAAGAAAACCTACAAGTTCTGAAATGCATCTATCTGAGATCCAGGTGTAAGGTATGGTTTAACATGCTGAATCATCTACTCCATTATAGACCACCCTAATCATGATGCAAGACAAAAAGTGAACACTGGGGGTGAGGAATTACATTTTGCAGTTGGAATGTTAAGGGAATTAATGAACCCATTAAGAGGTGCAAAGTATTAACTCACCTAAAATCACTCAAAACAGACATAATTTTCCTCCAAGAGACTCACCTTAAAAAGGAATGCACAATACAGATTGAAAACAAAATGGATTGCCCAAACGTATATCATTCCTCATTCACACATAAATCTAGAGGAGTTGCAATTCTAATTCGTAAAGGTATACCTTTTAAACACATATCAACTACAGAAGATACTGATGGTAGATATATCATAGTAGTAGGCGAATTATATTCAAAAAAAAGTGACTCTCCTTAATATATATGGATCCAATTTTGATAGTCCGCGGTTTTTCAAGAGAATACTGAATATTATTCCGGAATGCACACAAAATAATTTAATAATTGGTGGAGATTTAAATTGTACACTGGATCCATATTTAGACAGAATCATCAAACTCAGAGAAAGTCAAAATCTCTGTCAAGCGAATTTTTAAACTCATATATAAATAATACCAATATTAAGGATATCTGGAGAATTGAAAACCCATCCGGAAGAGAAAACTCATTTTACTCATCTATGCATAAAACATATTCAAGGATAGATTATTTCTTAGTAGACTCTAAACTAATTCCATTTACTTATAAATCACAATATCATGATATTATTTCGGATCATGCCCCATTAACGTTAAACTAAATGGAATGGACAAGAAACAGACACAATGGAGACTTAATCCTCAAATTTTAAAAGAACAGGTATGTTGTGAATATCTTGTAAAACAGATTAATATGTTCTTCGAGCTCAACGACAAACCCGAAATCTCTGCTTCCCTTCTCTGGGAAACATTCAAAGCATTTACACGAGGGGTATTTTACTTCGGAGTCACGTGAGTGACTACGTGAAGAGCCCGCCTCACGCTGGTAACGGCATGACGTCAACGCTGACGGCGGAAGGAGGAGCTGCGTAAGGAGCAGCTCCTCGCAGCGGTCGGAACGGCCCGCAGGTAAGTGAACTTACATCGGGGCGGTTTTGAAGTTACGCTGGGGTGGCTCCAGCATCGAAAGTAAAAGTAAAAAATTAGACGTTAGCGTGCTGATTGAGCACAGATAATTTAACAAAAATGGAGAAATCGGGAAAGAAGGTTTCGCGGGTGAAGAGAGAGCCTCCTGGGGTGAAAGTAAATATACGGGACGCGAACCTAGAGTGGACCCGGTTTCCGATACCGCTGGCCACTGATTTACCCGATATAGAATTTCCAGATTCTCCAGAAATTATAACCACGGAGGAAAATGCTCCTAAGAAAAGCAAAAAGAAAGCTGTGAGGCCCGTGGTTTCTGATGATTCTGATTCTGAAAGACCTCCAGACAATAAAACTATGTGGCTAAAAATGGAGCATATGGAGAAAGTTCTCCAAAATATTATGAGACAAGGGTCAAAGTACCCACATGAATCCCAAAAAATCCCTGAGGGGTTTGAATATGATGAATATGGCTGTGGGCCAAGTTGGGAATATGAATACTCCAGACCCACGATTTGGGCTGGAAGAAGTCTCATGGGATGATATCCCGATGGAAATTAGGGCTGCAGAAGGCAGACCCTGCTGAAGTTGAAATGGCTTTTGAAAGCACGCCACAAAGTAAAAAGAAAAGGCTTGATGTGCCTGGGATAGCACAAGATTTTGCTATACCCGAAGGAAGCGGTGAGGCTATGGAAGAAAACCTAGCTGCCAATATAAATTATATGGTATCTCACCAGCTTCACAATACTGTGATGAATGAATTATCAGAATCATATAAAGCACCAGGCAATTGTGCCTCATTGGAAGTGCCTACGGTGAATCCGATGGTATGGGGCGTCTATGACTCCAAGTATGAGAGCCCAAGAAGTGAAATTTCAAAAGGTGCTAAAATTATTTTCTGCTGCCATTACGGCATATGGCAGGCAAATGGAGAATCTGGAAATGGAAATGGAAATGGAAAAGATTCAAAAAGATACTTTGGGCTTATTGTGCAATTCATTTTATGAGATCAATTGCATGAGGAAAATGGCGATTCGGCCCATATTTCACCCTAGATTTGCAAGCCTGTGTCAAGAAAGTGGAGTTCAAGCTCCTGGGTATTTGTTTGGAGAAAATCTGCCGAAACAGCTGAAACAGTTGGATGAAGAAGCTAAATATTTTAGCACTATTAAAGCCTTTTGTCTTTGGACAAAGAAGAGCGTTTTCGGCCCGAAGGGGTTTTGATTTTCGTTACAGAGGCAGAAATTTGTCACGAAAATATTATCGTGCTGCGCAGGCCAGTACTATTCCCTGCATTCGGGAAAGAGGAGACCATCACGCTCTTATGGAGAGGTATTAAAGACTTCTATCCTTAAAGAAACTGTGGATGAATCTCCAGTTGGAGGGAGATTGCAAAAGTTTTATAATGCCTGGCTTAATATTACTTCTGATCGATTTATATTACAAGCAGTTTCGGGAGCTATTATTATTTTTAAAGAAGGGGTCAATCCTCCTGTACAGAATAAACCTGCTTATGCTTATGTTTTTTCTGCAGAAGAAAGAATGGAGATTAATGTGGAAATTGACAAATTATCCGGAAAAGGGGTAATTGAAAAAACTTGTGAACATAAGCATCAATTTGTCTCTAATATATTTCGTAGAGATAAGAAAGATGGTGGTTGTAGAATTATTCTAGACCTTACAGATCTAAATAAGTTTGTAGAATACAAACATTTTAAGATGGAGACATTCAGTACTGCAAAATATCTGATTTCAGCAGGTTGTTATATGGCTAAGATTGATTTGAAAGACGCCTATTATTCTGTAGCAATTCATTATCTTTTTCAGAGATACTTAAAGTTTTATTGGCAGGGGCAATTATGGCAGTTCAAAGCTTTACCAAATGAATTGAGTTCGGCTCCTAGACTCTTTACAAAACTGTTGAAACCAGTTTTAAAAGCCCAATTAAGAGCACAGAAAACACATTGTAATGGCTTATCTGGATGATATTCTGATTATAAACGATAGTCAAGAGTCAGCTGAGCACTCAATTTCAGTTACTAAAGCTTTGTTTGAAGAGCTTGGATTCTTAATTCATCCAATTAAGTCCCAGCTGCAGCCAGTTCAATCAATTAATTTTTCTGGGGTTTGTAATTAACTCAGTGACTATGTTAGTTACTTTGCCAGCAAAGAAGGCAAAGGATATTTCGCAAATGTGTAATTACCTCATTCACAAACCTTATCCCTCCATCCGAGAAGTGGCAAAAGTCATTGGTACACTGGTGGCAGCATTTCCGGCAGTGGAATTTGGGCCATTACATTATCAAAATCTTCAAAGGGACAAAGTAAGGGCTCTTAAAGATAAGGCAGGTCACTTTGACAGGCCTATGCAATTAACAAGGAAAAGCAGTATTGGAATTGCAATGGTGGGTTGAAATGTCCCACAAGCTGCTAAGAATATCATGATTAAACAGCCTGAAATGGTTTTTACAAACAGATGCTAGTGCTCTCGGATGGGGGGGGGCCACAGATTTATCCTCCAGTTGTGGAGGTAGATGGAAAACTGAAGAACAAGTGTTTCTCCAAGAGTATGGTATTAACTATTTGGAATTATTGGGGGCCTTTTATGGGCTTAAAGCATATTGTTTGTGCTAAACAAGGTCTGCATGTGTTAATACAGTTAGACAATAAAACGGCTGTGGTTTTACATTAATCACATGGGGGGAGTTAGATCAGTATCATGTGATTGTCTGGTCAATGAGATATGGCAATGGTGTATTGGTCGGCAGATATGGATTTCAGCAAGCTATATTCCAGGTAAGGACAATGTGGTAGCAGATGAAAGGTCCAGGATTTTTAAAGATAATACGGAATGGATGCTTAAGAAGCCAGCAATATTTAAGAATATTGTTAGCCGATTTGGGTTGCCAGAAATTGATTTGTTTTGCATCCAGGCTTAATCATCAATTGCCTCATTATGTGTCTTGGGGAACACGATCCGGACGCAGTTGCAGTAGATGCGTTTTCATTACACTGGGGAAAGATGTTCTTTTATGCTTTTCCACCATTTGCTCTGATTCAGAGATGCTTGAAGAAAATAGAGCAAGATTCAGCTTCCGGATTGTTGGTAGTGCTAAATTGGCCAACTCAACCTTGGTTCCCAGTTTATGCTGAATATGATTAAAGAACCGTATATGCAGATTCCTAACTGTAGTGATATCTTGACTAAATCCAGTAACAAATGAAGGTTACCCATTATATGCATATATGAATTTGTTAATCTGCAGGTTTTGACCAGACCACTACAGGAACTGGGATTGTCGGACCAAACTTTGGCAGTTATTGGCGCATCATGGCGAGATAGCACACAAAAACAATATATGACACATATTAAGAAATGGGAAGAATTTTGCACACAGTCAAATATTTCTGATGATTCTGTGAATGTTACTCATGTTTTGGAATTCCTTGCCAATTTGCACTTTGGGCAACATTTAAGTTACAGTGCCATTAACACTGCACGCAGTGCCTTGTCGTCCTATTTAGGACTTATGACTGATGAGAAATCAATTGGGTCGCATCCATTGATATCACGATTCATGAAAGGAATTTTTCACATGAATCCGCCAAAACCTAGATATACAGAAATTTGGATGTGAGCATTGTACTTGCTCTACTTAGAGAATGGACTCCAATTGAAGGGTTGCCATTGGATAGGTTAACATTGAAATTGGTCATGTTAATGTCACTGGTCTCAGCTCAAAGAGTGCAAACTTTACAAATGTTGCGTTTTAGACTGTATGCATGTGACTACAGATAACGTTGTCTTCTATGTTTACGATCTGATCAAACAATGTAGACCAGGGAGATCTGGAACAAAGGTAACCTTTCAAGCTTTTCATATTGAGCCTGCTTTGTGTGTGGTTAAGACATTTGAACCAATATATTAAAGTTACGGACACTTTTCGAGGAAACGAAAAGACATTACTGCTTACGCACAAAAAGCCACACACAAAAGCTTCAGTTCAAACTATCTCAAAATGGTTGAAACAGGTGTTGGTTTTAGCGGGAGTAGACACTGATGTCTTCAAATCTCACTCCACCAGGGCGGCAGCTACGTCCGCGGCGAAGGGGCGGGACGTACCTCTCGAGCATATTTTAAAAATCGCAGGGTGGAGTAAAGAAGAAACTTTTTCAAAGTTCTACAACAAACCTGTTTACACTATGACAAGCTTTGGACACGCGGTGTTGGGAGCACTATAATCACCTGCTTTGTTTGCTATTAATTGCTATTAATTGCTATAATCAGTTGTGTAGTCACTGATATCTTTTGTCACTTTTAATCATTTTCCCTCAAATATAAGGAGGGTATTATATGGTCTTTCAACCATTTAAAAAAGTTAATTGTGAAAAGATCTAACATTTGTCTGGTTTCTCATGTATGTGTTACTTTACTTAGCCGGACTGTCGTACGGATTAATTCTACGACATAAAAAACACAGAAAGCTTTAAAAATCTTCACGTAGTCACTCACGTGACTCCGAAGTAAAATAGTAAGATTAAACGAGAACTTACCTGTTCGAAGTTTGATCGTTATTTTACGAGGAGTTACGATGAGGGATTACGTGCCCTCCACTCCCACCCTCGTAAAATAAATGATCAAATGGTAGTTCTAAGTCTTTTTATGAGCCTTACTATGTTACTCCGGCTTTGGTGTTCTGTGTTTTTCATGCCGCTGCTTTGAAGTATGCCGTTACCAGCGTGAGGCGGGCTCTTCACGTAATCCCTCATCGTAACTCCTCGTAAAATAAAGATCAAACTTCAAACTGGTAAGTTCTCATTTAATCTTACTATTAATCTCCTCTCAGGCATTTCTTAATAATTGAGATAAACAACAGACATTGGAAATGGAAATAAGGCAATTAGACATAGAAAATGCAAGAGCACCTTCATTGGTAAAACATAATAAAATAGCTGCACTGAAATATAAGTTAAATAAAATATACTCTGACCAAATAATAAAACTTTATCAACATACAAAACAATTGAATTTTGAATTTGGTGATAAACCACATAAATTATTGGCACGCCAGCTTCGAAAACTGGATGGAGAAAAAATGATTCATAAGATTAGATCAGAAAAGGGAAAAATACTAACACTCCCCAAAGATATTAATGACAGATATTTACAATACTATCAAGATCTTTATTCATCTAAAGTGACGCAACAATCAATAGGAATGGAAGCATTTTTACAGAAATGCAACCTTAAAGGCTTAGATCTGCAAGAACAAGAATTATTAGGAGCTGAAATAACGACCAAAGATATTGAAGAGTCAATCAGATCTTTAAAAAATGGAAAGGCCGCCGGCCCTGATGGCCTAAGTTCTGAATTCTATTAAAAAATTTATGATCTGATTTCTCCACGCTTACAAACACTGTATAAACATGTTTATACTCAACAGCAACTCCCGGAAACTTTCAATGAATCCACAATACTACTTATACCTAAAATTGATAAGGATCTAGAAGACCCGGCCTCATATAGAGCAATAGCTCTATTAAATACTGATCAGAAAATATTAACTAAAATCCTTTCTAATAGATTGGGCTTAGTAATTAACAAATTAATACACCCTGATCAAACAGGTTTTATCCCAAAATGTCATTCATTTTATAATCTTAGACGATTGTTATCTTATATATTCAAACAGAATTGCTAATGCAGACCTAGCAATTATATCGCTAGATGCTGAAAAAGCCTTCGATCAAGTAGAATGGCCATATTTATTTTCTGTAATGGAAACATTTCAATTGGGAGAGAAGTACTGTGCATGGGTTAAATTATTATATTCTAACCCAACAGCTAGAATACTAACAAATCAAATGTTATCAACTAAATTTAATCTTCCCAGAGGTTGTAGACAAAGATGTTCGTTATCTCCATTATTATTCGCTTTAGCAATTGAACCACTTGCAGAAAATGTCAGATCTAATCCAGAAATACATGGGTACAATACTAAAGATACAATGAGTAAAATTTCTCTATATGCAGATGATGTACTAATATATATTACAAAGCCGGAAATTAGTATTCCAAATTTATTAAATCTAATAACTCAATTCGGTCATTTCTCAGGATATAGAATTAATCGGAATAAAAGCGAAATCATGTCAATAACGGATCATAATTTACATATACTACAACAATCACCTTTTAAAATAGTTGACGAAAAATTTAAATATCTAGGTATTTATGTAACTAAGGGGTATAGTTCTTTATTTAAATCAAATTTTCCACCTTTAATGAATAAACTAAATAAGAATATTCAATACTGGAAAACACTTCCTATTTCAATGTTCGGTAGAATTAATGCTATAAAAATGATTTTTCTACCGCAATTATTGTACCTATTTCAATGAATCCCGATATATATTCCAAAATCTTTTTTTAAAAAAGTAGACTCTACTGTTACAAGTTTCATCTGGGACTACAAGAATCATAGAATAAATTAAAAAAAATTATGTAAATCAAAGATTAATGGAGGTTTAGCTCTATCAAACTTTTTGTTTTATTTCTGGGCAGTTTATATTAAAAACATGAATTTTTGGCTGGAAGAAATGGATCAACAACCAGAATGGTTAAGGATGGAAAAGGAGGATTTTCTACCCTTTGAAATCGGTTCAATTATATTTGCACCGACAAAATTGCACAAAAAAACTTATGGGGAAAACCCTATAATATATAGTGGTACACGAATCTGGAAACAACTTAAAAAAAGCTCTAAAAACTGGATAATATACCACTCTGTCTCCCTATTGTAAACAATCCCTTATTCAAACCTTCCATGCTATATAAAGGCTTTATACAATGGAAAAACTATGGAATCAAAAGGGTGGAACACCTTTATAAGAAAGGCACATCTCTCATTTCAGGAACTGCAACAGATTTATGGATTACACTCAAATATTTTTTTTTCGATACCTACAACTCAGAGATTATGTTAGGCCAAATACACAAGATTATAGGAATAGGGAACCAGAAATCCTAGATGAATGTCTGAATAAGCATCCTAACACAGAAAAATTAACAACTTATATTTACAACACCCTTTTAGATAGCGAGATACCATCGACGGAATCATATAGACAAACATGGGAAAATGAAATAAATCAATACATAACGAAAGATATATGGGACAAAAGTTTACAATACATACATCAATGCTCGCTAAACTCCAGACATGCTCTAATACAATTTAAAGTTTTACATAGATTACATTATTCCAAAGTTAAATTAAATAGAATTTTTCCACAAATATCGTCTACCTGCGATAAATGTCAACATCCAGAGGCTAACTTAACACATACCTTTGCAAATTGTATAAAAATTAAGAATTTCTGGACTGAGATTTTTAGAATAACTTCTGAAGTTATTAATAGTAAACTGGATTCCGGACCCAAAATTAATAATACTTGGAACATCAGAACAAAGTTTAACTCTTACAACAAGTCAAAACAAATTCCTAGATTACAGTATAATAATTGGGAAGAAACTAATATTAAAATTTTGGAAGGGCCCCTATATCCCCACAACTAATATGTGGATTACGGAAATGTCGGAGACCCTACACCTGGAAAGAATCAGATTTGCCTTAATGGACAAACAAGAGGTTTTCGTTAGAATATGGTCTTCTTTCATTGATTACTTAAAAGGATAGAATGGTTCGGCAGGGAACCCTAACTGAAACTTGGATTTAGGAATAGATGAAAAGTTATATTTTATATTCCTTGATCTTATCTCCTACGATGTATTAATAGTACATTATTCCTTTCTTTATGTCTTTCTTTTTCGATGTTGATTTTTATTTTATTTTTCTTACTGTTCTCCTCTCTTTTATAAAAAAAAACTATTAGTCAAAATGATACACTTAATAATATTAATAATGTATGCTCGCTGAACATGAAATATTGCTATCATAACATATGTTTGCTAAATCACTGTCTAAATATTCTAATAAAAATATATATTCAAAAATAAATAAAAATAATTGTTTTATTATGCAAAGGCCGGTCTCCTGAACCACAGTTTGAACCAGCAAGTTTTCGTTTTTTGGAATAACCGTATACCGTTGTATTATTTTACTTCGGAGTCACGTTAGTGACTTCGTGAATTCCCCGCCAGCACGCATGCGTGACATATCGTCGACCACATGCGAAGCGACAGGCATGGAGGAGGGTCGCTCCTCTACTGCAACGGACCTGCAGGTAAGGAACAACTAACCTGAGGTCGATTTTTTCTCACCCAGGTACTCTGTTCATAACCCCACCAACGGGCCGATTCGAGACTGACTGCTGATCGCGGGATGCGGGCAGTCAGCAGCGGCAGCAACAGACCGGTCGGGCAAGCACGTTGACCCAGGAGGGTCCGGGCTCACAGACACGCCGTTCGTAGCAACGGCAGAGCGGCAGCCCGACTCTACACCACAGCCCGCAGGATTACCGTGGGCTGACGGCTTTACTACACACCGGGTAGGTCGGCAGGGTCCGGGCTTACAGACTCGCCATTCGGTAGCGACGGCAGAGCGACAGAGCGGCAGCCCGACTCAACACTGCAGCCCGCAGGATCACCGCGGACTGACGGCAGCGCTACCCGGAAGTCGGGAAAGCCCGTGAACCAGGAGAGTCCGGGCTCGGAGACGGCCATTCGCGGGTAGCGAAGGCAGAGCAGGAGCTCCGACTCAACGCCGCAGGCTGCAGGAATACCGCGGTCTGAGGGCAACGCTACCCGGTAGAGGTAGCGAAGACAGAGCCGGGGCCCCAACTCACTACATAGGTGGAGACTTGCCGTTAGCGGCAGTATATATTCCCGCATGAGAGTCTCGTCACCATGGGAGCTGGGGGGGGGGGGGGGGGAAGTGCGCTCCTCCACCGGCAGTTTCAAAAAGGCCTCAGGTAAGTTATACTTACCTTGAGTTGCTTAGCTTCTGTAGTAGACTTCGCTTACAGAAACGATGGATGAAGACCAGAATGAAGGCATCGAAGCATGCCTCCAAGGGCCACGGGACTTCGGATGGGAGTCAGTGGCCACTATCCCCGGAGCTGCCCGCAACACCGGCAGCACCCGCTCCGCGGGCCGGGATAAGAACGCGGAAATCGGGGAGCCCTGCGCAGCCAGGACCCGACTCTCCACCACTATGGAGCCACATGGTGATAGGAGCACCCCGCGGGAGCAGGGTAGGCAAGACCCTGACTCCCTACCGCTATTGCCCAAACATCACCGGGCCAGCAGAAAACAGGTGCGTAAACCCGTGCCTCGTTCAACGGCACGTTCTGTTTCCCCTGTGTTACAGGTCTCCAGAGGGCAGACCAGGGGGGAAAGCCGCACTGAGGTCGAAAAGCTCCGCTGCAGCGGCCGGCATCGACATGCCTCCGGAGAAGTCTGCCAGATTGCGGACCGGTGACGTACCTGCTGGGAAGTCGGGGAGCCCCGCAGGAGCGGGAGGTACCGGCTCACCACCGGGGCAGGCTGCCAGAGTGCAGGCCGGTGGCAGTGTATTTCGGTCGTGTGGCCCCGCTGAGGCGGCTGGCAGTGACTATGCGTTGTCTCAGTCCCATATAACCGGGACTGGCGGTAAGCCCGCGCGGATGTCGGGGAGCCCCGTTGCGGCGGCCGGCACCGACTCGTCTCCGCTTCTGTCATCCAGACAGGCGGACCGCTACAGTCCGGAAGACGGCGGACTAGCAGCATGTCCGCACGGGAGTCGTGAGCCCCACAGGAGCGGCAGGCAGCGACTACCTGCCAACGTACCCTAGACATCACCTCGACGAGGTGCGGTCCATTGGCAGAAGCCCCATTAGTTCTGGAGAAACTGGGGGTAGTCGACTTGTCGTCCGCAGATGCGGCGGCAGTCGCATGGCTCGTCTGGAATGAATGGTCAAGCGGTTGCTCGAACGGGACCTTCTCCATCAAGAGCGTGTGTCCCTACGATCTAGAAGACACACAGCAGAACCACCAAATATCTCTCCCTTATCAAAAGGGAGTGCCAGAAGTCAGCCGTTAGGTGACTTTGAAGAGGGGTTGACGCAAGAACCGATGTTGCCAGAGATGTCTGAAGGAACTACTGGAAGGAGTGTCAAAATTTGCCCAATCAGGCGAGGAAGATGCATCAACCCCACATCCCAGCAACACAACGAACACAAAAGCCCAGAGCATCAAGCCCGCCGGTAACCATGGAGGTAAGGGGGTCTGGTTCTCTTGGGAGTGCTGCATGTATAACCTCACAAGTAGAAGGGAGGTTGCGTACATTCTGGGATGCATGGGGTTTTGATTGTCACTATCCCAGGGAACAAGCAACAGACATAATAGAGGCATGTAACAGCCTTGCTTGCGCCAGGAAACCGACTATTAGACATGCTGCTAAGGTGATTGGGAAGCTTGTAGCTACATTTCCAGCTGCACGATTTGGGCCGTTACACTATCAAAACTTGCAAAGAGCAAAATCTCAGCATTAAAAGCGAATGCTGGACATTTTGACAGGCCTATGCAGTTGCCAAACAAGGCAAAATTCAGCTACAATGATGGATTAGCAATGTTTGTGATTGTTTAATCCCATCATTATATCACACCCATCAGTCGTGTTACAAACCGACGCAAGCACCCAGGGCTGGGGAGCTACCGACACCACTTCCAGTTGTGGCGGCAGATGGGATTTGCACGAGTCTACTTTTCTTCAATCACAAGGTAAACCATTTGGAAATGCTGGGAGCATGTCACGGGCTGCGGGCTTACTGCACTAATCTGCATCATACGCATGTCCATCTTCAAATAAATAATACCACTGAGGTGTCGTATTTAAACCATATGGGTGGTATCAAGTCAATATCTTGTGATGAATTGGCAAATTTAATTTGGCTCTGGTGTATTGAAAGAAATATTTGGATATCAGCTATGTACCTTCCGTGTAAGCTCAATACAGTGGCAGACACCAGGTCACGAGTATTAATAACGACATCGAGTGGATGTTGAACCCCCAAATATTTGCTAAAATTATAGCCAAATATGGAACACCAGATATCGACCTTTTTTTTGCATCCAGGATGAACCATCAGATACCAACATATGTCTCTTGGGAACCAGGTCCTGGGGCAGTAACGATGGACGCGTTCTCGCTACATTGGGGGAAATGGGGTTTCTATGCTTTTCCCCCATTCTGCCTCATTAGTCAGGTATTGCAGAAAAATCAACTAGATTCTGTAACAGGAATGCTGATAATACTCGACTGGCCTACACAACCATGGTACCCGGTGGTCCACAATATAATAGAAGAACCATGTGCACAGGTTTGGTCACCAAATGCCCGAATTTGGTGACCAATCCCGTAACAGGGGAAAATCATCCGTGCCATGACTTCCGGTGGCGCTATGGAGGGCTAGAGGATAACTCCAGCCAGCTCCATGAAAACAAATGGGAAAAACGGGGGATTAACAGACCTACCTGCTGCCTGCTGCTTGCTGCCTGCCGTTTCTGTACCGATTGTTGTGAGTGATGTCATCAGGCGCGCGACTAGTTATGTCTACAACACGCAGCCCTACCGAAAAAGCGAAAAGTCGAACAACCAGGCAGAGACCGGCAGAAGGCCCAACTGAAGCCTTGGACTCAAGTAGGGCCTCATCCCAAGAAGATGTATCGAAAAAAACGAAAGTGAAGAATTGAAAACCTTTATTTCACGTGAGATTGCTGGTTTAAGAGAAGAAATAAACCAGGTGAACAATCAGATGAAAGAATTTCAACAGGAAACAAATTCAAATATTAATATCAAGACTAAGAAAATATTGGATGAGCTGAAGAAAGAAATTACAGATATAATTAATGAAGTGATAAAGGAGATGGACAATAAAATTGAAAAGGTCAAAAAAAGACTTTGAAAAAAGGCTGAATCCTATGGAGAAGGTACTGGAACAACAGACGGCTGGTATAAAAAGCCTTGAAGAATTAGCTGATACAACTGCTCTGACTACAGCAAAGCTGGGTTACAGAAAATTAACATCTAACGGACTTACTGACTAAAATAACTGAGAAATGTACTGAACTAGAAGGTCGCCAGAGAAGACAAAACTTAAGGATTGCAGGTATTCCCGAAGGACGAGAGAAAGATGAAGATCCTCGAGAATTTACTGCGAACTTACTGCAACACGTTTTTATCTCTGGAACAAAAGCCTTTATTAGCCCGTGCTCATAGTCAGGAGACGTCAGACAAGATTAAACGCCCCTCCAAGACAAATGATTATAAAGCTACAATACGACTATGTCCTGGACGAGATTATGCGAAAATCCCCGAGAAACAGAAACCTGGAATTCGAAGGACAAAGGATCAGTATCTACCGAGATTATCCAGCAGAAGTTTCCAGGAAACGGAAAGCAATTAACAAAGCTAAAAGTCTTATGAGGGGTGTGGAAAATTTGAGATACGGCTTGAATTATCCAGCTACTTTAAGAGTTACTTTCAACAAGGAACATTTTTTTACCAGCCCAACAGTAGCACTGGAGTTCGCCCGGCAGATCAAGACCTGAGAAGTATCTACTACTGAATATACTGACTTTCACACGAACTTTTACGGACTTTACAAGAATCCTCAAGACTCTGCAAGACTTCACAAGATAACGCAGGACTGGACGGAATTGGACAGCGCCGGATGGAAGCTGGAGAAAGAAGTGGACTGGAAAATCTCACGTGGATACTAACAATTAGTATAATCACATTACTAATATAAATAACTAACATATATTAAAGCCACACCGCGGTGTTCTTATCAGTATTAATTCTCACTAATTAAGATTAATCACTACTACTAATAACTAATGTTCATTTATGTTGGAATGAATAGAGTCAAATATAGGGATGGATTTCATTTGGAGATCTTTCCTTTATACCAACAATTTTCATTTTGACTTTTTGTTTTATTTTTTGTTTCATGGGTTTTTTTTTTTCTTTTTTGTTGCCCTTTTTTTTATATTACTCAGATTTTTAAATTTGTTTTAAATACATGTATTTCTATATCTTTAATTATTAAAATTTGAATATTTTTTTCTTTTTGCCCCCTTTTTCTCTCCTTTTTTGTCCCCTTTCTTTTTTTTTTCTTAATGTTATACCCCCGGTAAAATATTATTATGGAATAATAATTCCAAAAACCTGGGAGCTGGTTAAGTTACTAACATCAACGATGGAAGTCGGTAGATGGTTAGCCATGCTAGTATGGCTAGCACTAACTGCAACAATTCTAGATGTCGTTTTTTCTTCCTTTATGCACAACACTAACCTCTCAACCTTTCCTTTGCTTTTCTTTTATATAATCTACTATTGTATTTTTCAGTTTGAATGGAGTTATACATTGGACCAAAGGAGATATATACGTGAGAGACATTCACGAGACTTAAAAATTCATCTATTCGATGTTCGGGTGTGAGGTCGGGTCTGTCGGGCTGAACCATAGACTCTATTGTAGACCTCCATAAACAAAAGATGCAAGACTCAAAAATGAATATGGGGAATGAGGGAATAACATTCTGCAGTTGGAATGTTAAAGGTATTAATGAACCGATTAAGAGAGGAAAAGTATTTGCACATTTAAAGGCAATAAAAGCTGACGTAATTTTTATTCAAGAAACCCACTTAAAAAAAGATGCTGAACATAGGTTGAAAGCTAAATGGATAGATAAAATGTATCACTCGTCTTTCACGCATAAATCAAGAGGCGTAGCAATATTATTTTCGTAAAGGTACTTTATTTAGGCATACATCAACTATAACTGATAAAGATGGCCAGATACATTATTGTGATAGGAGAAATAAATACACAAAAAAAGATTTTTGTTAATATATATGGACCAAATTTTGATAGCCCATTGTTTTTCAAGAAAGTATTTAACAATATCCCGGAACTAACACAATATAATTTAATAATTGGAGGAGATTTTAATTGTACATTAGACCCCTACTTAGACAGAACTACAAGGCAAAGGAAAACTAAATCACATTCCAGTGACTTATTAAACACATACATGGAAACCACAAATATTAAAGATGTTTGGAGAATAGAAAACCCTACTGGACGAGAATACTCCTTTTATTCGCCAGTACACAAAACCTACTCAAGAATAGACTATTTTTTGGTGGATGCAAAACTTATTTCACTTACTTATGAATCTAAATATCATAATATTATAATTTCAGATCATGCACCATTAACATTCAAGATCAAAATAAATGGTAAAACAGAAAAATCAGGACAGTGGAGATTTAACCCACAAATCTTAAAAAATAAAACTACTCAGGAATATATCACAGCACAAATTAAGATTTTTTTTGAAATAAATGATAAACCGGAAATATCTCGCTCCTTATTATGGGAAACATTTAAAGCATATCTCCGGGGAATCATGATCACCTCCCAAGCATTTTATAATAAAAAGAATCGTAAGGAACAACAAGATTTGGAAAAGGAGATTAAACAATTAGATATACAGAATGCAACTAATCCAGCTATAATATTACATAATAAAAATTGCAGCATTGAAATATAAATTAAATAAAATAAATACAGATCAAGTTGTAAAATTTTATCAACATACCAAACAATTACAGTTTGAATTCGGAGATAAAACAAAAAAATTATTGGCTCGCCAATTAAGGAAAATGGAAGCCGAAAAAATAATCCATAGGATTAAATCACATAACGGCGAATTGCTAATACAACCTAAAGATATTAATGAAAGATTTATGCAATATTATAAAAACTTATACACTGCTAAAACAACAGAAAATAAAACAGAAATAGAAGCATTTCTAAAAAAATGTAACCTGAAAGGGTTGGATTTACAAAATAGAGAATTATTAAATGCTGATATCTCAATAAAAGAAATCCAAGAATCTATTAGATCATTAAAAAATGGTAAAACACTGGGACCAGATGGCATTGGCTCGGAATTTTATAAAAATATTTTATGATCAGATGGTTCCACGTCTGAAATCATTATATGAACAGATATATACACAGCAGAAACTACCAGAAACGTTGAATGAATATATTATAACACTTATACCTAAAATAAATAAAGACTTGGATGAACCAGGATCATTTAGAGCAATAGCTCTTTTAAATACTGATCAAAAGATATTAACCAAAATACTAGCACAAAGGCTAAGTACAGTTGTTAATGAATTAATTCATCCCGATGAAACAGGATTTATACTAAAACGATATTCCTCATACAATCTAAGACGGTTATTCAATATTATATATATTGTAGTCCATTTCGCTAGATGCAGAGAAAGCCTTCGATCAAGTGGAATGGCCTTATTTATTTTCGGTTATGGAAGCTTTCAAATTGGGAGAGAAGTTTATTACTTGGATCAAATTGTTATATACAAATCCGACAGCTAGAATAACAACTAACCGAATGTTATCAACTAAATTCAATTTATCTCGAGGTTGTAGACAAGGTTGTCCTTTATCCCCCCTATTGTTTGCACTTGCAGTAGAACCCCTAGCCCAGAGGGTGAGATTACATCCGGAAATATATGGATATGATACTAGAGACACTAAAAATAAAATCTCCTTATATGTGGATGATGTATTACTTTACATCACAAAACCAAAAACTAGTATCCGAAATTGTTAAAATTAATAACTGAATTTGGATCCCTCTCAGGATATAGTATCAATTGGAATAAAAGTGAACTTATGCCAATAACGGTGAACAATTTACACATATTACAACAATTCCCTTTTAAAGATAACAAATGAAAAAATTAAATATCTTGGAATTTTCGTAACAAAAAGATTTGATTCTCTATTTAAATCTAACTTCCCACCATTATTGAATAAATTAAATAAGAATATTTCATATTGGAAATCCTTACCTATCTCAATGTTAGGTAAAATTAATACAATAAAAATGATCTTTCTCCCACAATTATTATATCTTTTCCAATTAATTCCGATATATCTCCCTAAAAATGTCTTTAAAAAGGTAGACTCCCTAATCACTAACTTCATTTGGGATTATAAGAGTCATAGAATTAATAAAAAACATTTATGTAAATCCAAAATAAATGGAGGTTTAGCATTACCAAATTTTATGTTTTATTACTGGGCAGTCAACATTAAAAATATGAATTTTTGGTTAGAAGAAACAGATAACCAACCAACTTGGTTAAATATGGAAAAAGAAGATTGTTCTCCCTTTGAAATTAGTTCTATAATATTTGCTAATATTAATTTAGCTAAGAAAATTTATAGTGAAAACCCGATAATAGAAAATGGAATACGTATTTGGAAACAAATAAAGAAAACATTAAAAACTAAAATCTATACCATTATCTCTTACCATTTGTAAATAATGTTACGTTTAAACCTTCAATGATGGATAAAGCTTTTTTACAATAGAAAAATAAGGGAATTACTAGATGGGGAATCTCTATAAGGAAAACTCTTTTCTTTCATTTCAAGAGTTACAACAAATTTATGGACTACATACTAAAGATTATTTTAGATATTTACAAATCAGAGACTATGTTAAAGCAAATACACAGGAACTTAGAAATAAAGTTAGAAATTTTAGATGAATGCTTAAATAAACATCCGAATACAGAAAAAATGATTTCATATATATACAACATCTTATTGGAAAGTGATTGTTCCATCAACAGAAATATATAGACAGTCTTGGGAAAATGAACTAGGCCAAATTATAAGACCAGAAGTATGGGATGAAAGTTTACAACATACACATCATTGTTCATTAAATGCTAAAACATTCTCTTATACAGTTTAAAATACTACATAGACTACATTATTCAAAATCTAAATTACATAACATCTTTCCAAAAGTATCCCCCATATGTGATAAATGTCAACATTTAGAAGCTGATTTGTCACATTCATTTACAAACTGTATAAAAATTACAAAATTCTGGATAGAAATATTTAGGATAATTTCGAATGTTGTCAATATAATTTTGACTCCCGATTCAAAGTTAATAATACTAGGAATACTGGAAACAGACCAATTAATAACAACGAATCAAAGAATCTTTATTGATTATGGTTTAATAATTGGGAAAAAATTAATATTAAAATTTTGGAAAGGCCCTACATCCCCAACAATCAAAATGTGGAACACAGAAATGTCGGAGACACTTCATCTGGAGAGCTTGAGACTTGTCCTAATGGACAGGTTAGATCTCTTCAGAGAGATATGGTCTCCATATATTGAATATTTACAGGGTCATAATGGCTCGGTACGAGGGCTTGACTGAGGCCTGAATATTAGAGTGGATGAAGAAATATATATAATAAATCATGCCTATATCTCCAATGACGGATTAATGATTAACACTCCATTCGCTTTCATATTTTTTATATTTTCTCTTACTATCTTTTCTTACTTTAAAAAAAAATTAGAAAAGGGTATAGAAACATATAGTCTTAAATTTTAATATTAATAATAATATTAATATTATTAATATCATGAAAGTATTATTAATATCATGTATTTTCAATTATGTAAAACAATGTATTTTTTATTAATATGTTTCTATAATAAAAATACTTAACAAAAAAAAAAAGAGAAAATCATCCGTGCCATGGTCATCTGAACCTGTTGGCTTGCAGGTTCTGAAGAGGCCACTACTGAAATTCGGGCTGTCATCAAAACCATTGACATCATAACAGCATCGTGCAGAGCATCTACAACTGTGCTACGATCTCCCAATGTGCTGGAATTCCTCGCGGGCCTTCATTATGATGAGGCCCTCAGTTACAGTGCCATAACAGTGCCAGGAGAGCACTGTCATCCTATCTCAACATTGGAGTGGGATCTCACCAGCTGGTATCTAATCTATGAGGGGTGTATTACATTACCTGGGATATAGGAGTGTTGACCCTACTCAGGAGCTGGCCGCCTATGATGGATTTACCACTGGACTAACTCACCTTCAAAGTGGTGATGTTAATGGCACTGACCACAGCACAGTGATCTCGACCCCCAACAAAGTGACTTTCTTTATAGATGAATTGCTTAAACAACACAGACCTGGGACTACAGGACTGAAAATGGAATTCCTAGCATACCTCGTTGATGTAAGGCTCTGTATAGCTAACATCCGACATTATATTAATGTCACACACACACCATCAGGAATATGGAGATGGGTCTGTTTATCAGCCATGAAAACCCACATCACAGGGTGACGGTGCAGACAATCTCCAGGTGGCTCAGGGTGGTATTCGGTGCAGCAGGTAAGACACTAACATTTTAACATCCCCTCATTCTACCAGGGCTGCATCCACATCAGCGGCGAGGACCATGGAGGTACCCATGGATCATGCCCTCGCAATAGCGGGCTGGGCCAGTGAAGCTACATTTCAGTGTTTTTATAACAAACTTGTGGCCGCTCCCGCAATGTTTGCGGAGTCAGTTTAAGTGCTGTTGCCTAAACGTTTGTCCCCGAGTTCAGGGGTCGTTTGTATTAACAAATATGTTATTATTTTTCAGCTTGTTCAAGTATGAAATACGTTAACATACTTCCTCTATCAGTAATTACAGCAGTGTGTGAGCATGGACGTGGTCCAGGGCATGGAATCACAGAGCTTTGAAATCTTCACAAAGTCACTCACGTGACTCCGAAGTAAAATAGTAAGATTAAATGTGAACTTACCAGTTTGAAGTTTGATCTTTATTTTATGAGGAGTTGCGATGAGGTATTTCGTGCTCACAACCCTCTATCATAAGGTCAACTGGTATTAGAGTCTCTTAAATCTTACTATCTTCTGTTGTTATCTGTGATTCCACACCGCTGCTTTGAAGAATGTCGCGCATGCGTGCTGCCGGAGTCTTCAAGAAATCCCTCATCGCAACTCCTCATAAAATAAAGATCAAACTTCAAACTGGTAAGTTCTCGTTTAATCTTACTATTATGCCTGATGAAGCAGGCAACATGGCTGCTTAGCCAGTCCGACAGTACGAACCCAAGCGAGGTCTTGCTGACTGTTTTAAGACCCGGCTAATGAGGCAAAAAATGGAGGAAGACATAAAAGAACATTCCTCCTTTTGTAGCGAGAATGTATTTCTCCGCACTGTTGAGCCACATATTTTTGCAATCAGTGAATAAACATGAACCAACATGTCGATATTTGATGTAGCATTGAACCATACTTTCATAATATTTTGAGATCCAACACCTATTTTGTGTTGTCTTCGATCTGAACTGGATGATACACCAGTGGCAAAGGAGATTAGGTAAATTATTACAGAATACTTTTTACTTGATTGCCATGTGACTAACATATGTCACCATTGTAGTGTAGCAACTTGAAGTTGAGCATGTAGAATATGTATATTCGCTCAATAGCCCCTTACCCATGGGGTGCATCTAGTGTATATATTTAGTTGATACCAACAATTGAAGAATTGGTAACTCATGCAAATCTCCAATACCTCCAACTAGAGATGGTATTCGGAACTTCTCACCTTAGAGTCATTAGCATCAGTTTGTAATAACTGAATTCGACCAACCAAACTACTGGAGCAAGTTCAAGTTCAAGTTCAAGTTCAAGTTAGTTTATTGTCATGTTCAGCAATGCTGAATATTGTTTTTTCATCATTGTGACTGCGGTAGCTTCAGCTGATAATAGCATAAGGTTGTTAACCATGGTCTACGTGTCCTTTGAGAGGTCGCTACTTTGCACGATATCAGTTCCTTGATTTGCTCAGCTGACACAGCTACTACAATGCCAATTACTCTTGATGAAATAAGGCAGTTTTATAACAGGTTGCTATTAACTCCAATCTCTTGCCACAGGGCGGGGTCATAGGCTAATTAATAGTTAAAGGTAAATCCCAATGACGAACGAACAGTTTATCCCATTCCGCAATGTTTTACTGTTATTAGTACAGTTATATTGTCTTAGATAACCTCTGTAATGGGAATTGCATAGCATGGATCTTTGAGACATTGATTCTGTTGTTAGTTTTCATATTCAGAAAGTTCATATGCCCGACACTCTCAATTTTTCATAATAAACATGCCTGCCTTACCCCCTCAACCAGATGTTTTTATCCTTTGTATGTTGTATAACAATTGTAAATTTTACAACTTGTGAACGGTGCACTTACCCATGTTTTGGAAGTGCTAGACCCACTTTGTTGAATAAAGTTTGTAAGGTGCATGGAACTTCTGAGCTATCAAGCTGTCCCCAGCTCCAGTGAACTGCCTACTGCCGATGAGCGCCTGGGGTGTGTTCTGAAAATGATGACCTTTGCCCGCCATTGCCCTTAATTGATTCATCTACCAGGTTTTCTTCCCCTGTTGAATAGGCCTACCTGAATAACAGATTCGGTGGCTGGCTCTCACATCTGTTGGCGCTGTTCACTGCTGGCACATATATGCTTCAGTATGTTCCATTGACTTCTTTAGAGCCTGGAGTCAGTTATATCTTGACCTTTTGCTGTCCCCACCTCAGAGAGGGCGATTCGTAGGTAGCCCTAAACAGGCGCTGCCGCAGGCCGCAGGATATCTATACTAATATGAACCCATTGGGCCTATACCCGAATAGAACATTCTGCTGGGATGGCAACTTTGTTGTCAGGAAAGGGTGTCCTTCATCCCTTGGGGTATGCCCCACGGCCATACCCTGAGACTCAGCGTTTTGACATGAAACAGCCCTGAACCAGGAGCTGCTGGCGCGGCTCTCCCGTAGGCCGGCGATGTCACAAATGAAACAGCCCTGTCCCAGACGCTGCTGGCGCGGCTCTCCCGTAGGCCAGCGCTTTCGTACATGAAGCAGCCCTGTCAGGCGCTGCTGGCATGGCCTGTCCCATAGTGTAGGCTCACTAAATCAACATTTTGAGTGTACAGCTTTACCTGTGAAGGATCAAAGCAATTTTTAACTCTTCACAGCAACTTGTGCTAAACAAGAAGAATTTCATTGTCAGGGACATATGACAATAACTTTTTATGACTTTTAACTTTTAACTAAGAAAAACACTATAACATACATTAAACTTTATTATTAAGAGAAAAACCCTTGTAGCCCGACTCACCTGAGTCCAAATAGGGCTGAACAAGTCCTTTCTCAGCAATTTTATTTCCTGTCTGGGGACCGACGTCTGTGAGCCGCTGACTGTACTGTCAGCGACTCTGGCGTTATTTCTTTGCCGTTCCACGGCATCCCAGCAGGCTGGGAGCCGCTGACTGCCTTATCAGTGGCTCCTTATCTCACAACCCGATCTTTTTGCCTGTTATCCGCTTCCACGGTCGGACCGGAGTTTCCTTTCAGTCCATAACCGGTTCACTAGTCAGACTGTGAAACTGGCAGGAAAACCTCTGTGAAGAAAGGCTCCTGCTTGAAAAAAACCTGGTAAGTAAAAACGAACTTACCTTCTAGGTTGAACTTACCGCCAGAGCGGCTGACGTACTGACGTGCATGCAAACTGGCGGGGTTCTTCACGGAATCATTCACGTGACTCCGAAATAAAATTTGATTTTCACCTCCCCTCTCACACCGGTTCCTATTTCACCTTACCTTACTCTCTTATCCCTTCTTGAACTTTCTGTCCCATTAATTCGTGAGTCTTGTAAAATTTCCTGTACTCACTTCCCCTTCAACGCCATCTTTATATTCCCAATTTGTCAACCCCTCCCCCCACTATTTAGTTTAAATCCACACGTGTAGCATTAGGAAACCTGCCTGCCAGAACGTCCGTCCCCCTCCAGTTAAGGTGTAACCCGTCCCTTTTGTACAGGTCACCCCTACCCCAGAAGAGATCCCAGTGGTCTATAAATCTACATCCTTGCTTCCTGCACCAGCCCACCAGCCACACATTCAGATCCCCGATCTCCCTGTCCCTGTCCTCACCAGCACGAGGAACTGGAAGCAATCCAGAGATAACCACCCTAGAAGTCCTGCTTTACAGCCTTCTTCCTTATGCCCTGTCCCACATAGGAAAACCTGAACAGAAACCTCTGGAGACTTTGCACCCCACCCAAGGTTTCCGTTCAGTTCCCGGAGGTTCCCGAAGGTTTTTGTCAGCCTCCCTAATGGTCGAAAGTGGTTTCTGGTTTAAAAATCGGTAATTTTTTAGTCGAAGCCAGTTGCGATGTGAGTTGAAGGTGGTTGCCGGAGGACAAAAACCTCTGGGAACCTCGGGGAACTGCACGGAAACCTTGGTTGGGGCGTAAAGTCTCCAGAAGTTTCCGTTCAGGTTTTCTAAGTGGGACAGGGGCATAAATCTCTAAACGCACATTACAGAACAACCTTCCTCTTCTTCCCGATGTCATTTGTGCCCACATGCACAACCACTTCCGGCTGCTCGCCTTCCGTCTTGCGGATGTTGTGAAGTCTGTCCGAGACATCTTGAACTCTGGCACCAGGGAGGCAACAGACCTACCTCGAGTCTCGCCTGCTGCCACAGAATCTCCTGTCCGCACCTCGGACCACGGAGTCTCCCACTACTATGGTTCTGCCCGACGTCGGTCGAGTTTCATCACTAGGATTGGAGCCACTGAACTGTCCACCGCTCAGACTGGAAGCATCACCTGCGCCAACAGCTCCCAAGAGGGTGTACCTGTTATCAGTAGGTACAGCTACCGGGGTCTCCTGCTCTCCACGTTTACTCCTCTTTCTCACAGTCACCCACCTTCATTCTTCCGGTATCCTTGGCATGACAACCTCACTGTAGGTCCTGCCCAGGAAACTCTCCTTTTCCCAGATGGCCCTGAGGTCATCCAACTGCTGCTCCAGTTCCCCAACACGTTTATTCAGGAGCTGTGTCAGGACACCATTTCTGTAGGTGGAGTCTCCAGAAGCGCCAGCATTGTCCCTGACTTCCCACATCCTGCATGAAGCACACTGTACCAACATGCCTGCCTTTTCTTCAGTGGACAAAAATATCACACATTTCTAATCAAGTGTAGCCTCCTCGTTGAAGACTCTTGAGCTAAAAGACTCATACTTTACTCACCAAGGCACTTCACCTCGACAAGGCCGCTCCCCCTAGAGCAAGCCCTACTTTTATTTGTTGTTCAATTAACTCATTAGCAAATTTACAAATGTAGTTATCGATTTGAAAATGACCTGCTCTTGAAAACTCACCAATGCTTTAGCCAATCCCCGCACTCACTCCTTCATCTGCTGCTCCTCTGCCAACCTTGAAGATATGTGCTGCTACAAGTAAGAATTTCATTGTTCCATTTTGGTACATATGATAGTCAAACACTCGACTCTAATGAGGCTCTTTATTAGTTAACATGCAGACATCAACCACTTTACGATATGGCAACAAAAATTGGAGAAAGTATAGTTGGATGGCACGGTTTCCTGTGGTTTCCTTGTGATCTTACTCTGAGGAACCCTGGCGTGAACAACACCAGAACTGTGTTCCATTGTCAAGGTTAAGGTCCTGGGATTTTGAGTTTAATTTATTGTCACGTGTGCCAAGCTTACAAGCCATTGAAAGGCTTTTGTTCAATGCTGACCAGTTAGTGGAAAGACTATACATGATTACAATCAAGTGTTCCACTGTGTACAGATACATGATAAAGGGAATAACAAAGTCCAGTAACCCGTAAAATCCAATGAAAGATAGTCCAAGCATCTCCAATGAGGTAGACAGTAGTTGTTGAATGGACTAGAATGGAATGCAATACTTTATAGTCACATGTGACAAGGCACAGTGAAATTCTTTGCTTGCAGTCACAAGGTAGCAAATGGTCAGGTTCAGTTGCCTGATAACAGCTGGGAAGAAACTGTACCTGAATCTGGAGGTGCGCGTTTCCACACTTCTGTATCTCTTGCCTGTTGGGAGAGGGGAGAAGAGGGAGTGGCCAGAGTGCGACATGTCCTTGATTATGCTGTTGGCTTTGCCGAGGCAGCGTGAGGTATAAATGGAATCAATTGGAGGGAGGTTGGTTTGTGTGATGGTCTGGGCTGCGTCCACAATTCTCTGCAATTTCTTGCGGTCTTGGATCGAGCTGTTCCCAAACTAAGCTGTGATGCATCCCGATAAAATGTTTTCTATGGCGCATCTGTAGAAGTTGCTTAGAGTTGTTGGGGACATGCCAAACTTCCTAAACCTTCTAAGGACATAGAGGCATTTGTGTGATTTCTTGGCCATTGCTTCAGTATGGGTGGTCCAGGGCAAGTTGTTGGTGGGGTGGAAGATTGCAACCTTCACGTGGTCCACCCTGTTTCGACTAATGCAATCAACTCAACATGCACACACAGATGATCAAATAGAACAAGTTGTCCTACAACTTTAGGCTGTGCACGCCACACGAAAGAAGAAGTTGTTGGTGATATTGACCCCTAAGAATTTGAAGCTTTCAACAATCTCTACTTCAACACCATCAATGCAAACCAGGGTGTGTGTGTACCACTTCCCTTCCTGAAGTCGATGGGGGCAAAAAAGAGGCAAGGAGTGTGTGTCCATTCTGAAGTGCAGGTGCTGCTTAGTTGATGAATTACTGACGGCAAGATACAGAGAGATTAGAATGGAGCTACGTGGCATTTCTAAGGCTGGGCCAGACTACTTCCCACTTTCAGAGTTAATGAAACAATATATAATTGATGATTCTACTCATGCACATGAAGACAGATATATAGTAATTTGCTAACAGCATTGTGTCTGTTAATATTTCTTCCAACAAAGTAATGATGGCGTCCTTATTCAAAATTCAGGGGTGTGTTGACTGGACAGAGAGGTGTTTGCCAGCATAAAATGCTTGAAGTCATCTTACAGTCCCTATTAATCAGGGAGACTCAATAACTGTCAGAACTTTTGATCCAAACCATACTTCAATGGTTTTTAAATATTCGCAGAGAGCTAAATTAGAACACTACGCATTTACTAGCAGTACATGCCAGATAAACCAATCGAACGGAAAGCAGATTGGTCAGGGTCTGGAGAGTAACCAACTTTCTTCTTTAATTTAGAGATACAGCGTGGAAACAGACCCTTCGGCCCACCAAGTCTGTTCGACCAGCGATCCCCGTATACAGCACTATCTGATACACTAGGGACAATTTTCAAATTTTCCCGAAGCCAATTAACCTATAAACCTGTACGTCTTTGGAGTGTGGGAGGAAACCGGAGCACCTGGTGAAAACCCACGTGGTCACAGGGAGAATGAGTAAACTCTGTGCAGACAAGTACCCGTAGTCAGGATCGAACCCGGGTCTCTGGCGCAGTAAGGCGGCAATTCTACTGCTACACCACCATGCTGCCCTGTTGCTTTTTAAATTGTAAAACTAATTTCGTAATGGCAATAGCAGATTCACTTTCACAGCAAGAAGGCTTTTTCTACATTTCTCTCTCAAACTATCAATGTTTTATGGATTTGTTAAATCCCCCACAACCATTTGGATGACCTTAAGCTGAGCTATTGGAGAATAATAAACTTGCATTTGAACAACACACGTGAGGCTGAAGCACAAGCCATATCCAATTCAGTTAAAGTGAGTTCCTTACAGGATGTAAACTGGTGGAGGAATCTTCAGCATTATCTAGGGCCTCTCCTTTCCTTCCCACCATCCAGTGACACAACAGTCTGTCTCTAAAGTAGGAACTGCAAATGCTGGTTTACAAATGAAAAAACACAAAGTGCTGGAGTAACTCAGTGGGTCGGGCAGAATCTCTGGAGCACATGGATTTTTTGATGGAACCCTTCTTCAGACAAGTTTTAGTAGAGGAGAGGAAGCTTGAAAATCAGACAGGGTGGGACAAGGCCTGACGAGTGATGGGTGGATACAGATGAGGAGGGGTTGATCGACAGATGGTTGGACAAAGGCCAGAGATAAAAAGAAGGAAACAAATTTGCCAGATATAGGAAGAGAAGAGGTGTGAAATGTGAACCCAGAGTCATAGTGATACAGTGTGCAAAACAGACTATACGGCTCAACTCACTTACACCATCCAACAATGTCCCAGCTACACTAGTCCCACTTGCCTGCGCTTGGTCAATATCCCGCCAAACCTGTCCTAGCCATGAACTGTTTCTTAAATAATAGAAACATAGAAACATAGAAATTAGGTGCAGGAGTAGGCCATTCAGCCCTTCGAGCCTGCACCGCCATTCAATATGATCATGGCTGATCATCCAACTCAGTATCCCGTACCTGCCTTCTCTCCATAACCCTCTGATCCCCTTAGCCCACAAGGGCCACATCCAACTCACTCTTAAATATAGCCAATGGGATAGTCCCAGCCTCAAACTGGCAGAATGTTCACATCCTCACTACCCTTTGTGTAAAAAAGTTACCCTTCAGATTCCTATTAAATCTTTTCCCCTTCAGCTTAAACCTATGTCCTCTGGTCCTCAATTCCCCTACTCTGGCCAAGAGACACTGTGCATCTACACGATCTATTCCTCACATGATTTTGTACACCTCTATAAGATCTCCCCTCATCCTCCTGCACTCCATGGAATAGAGACCCAGCCTACTCAACCTCTCCCCACAGCTCACACCCTCTAGTCCTGGCAACACCCTTGTCAATCTTTTCTGAACCCTTTCAAGCTTGACAATATCTTTCCTATAACATGGTGCCCAGAAGTGAACACAATATTCTAAATGCGGTTTCACCAATGCCTTATACAACTGTAACATGACCCCCAACCAATATACTCAATACTCTGAATGATGAAGGCCAATGTGCCAAAAGTCTTTTTTGACCACCTTATCGACCTGCGACTCGACCTTCAAGGAACCGTGCACCTGCCCTCCTAGATCCCTTGCTCTACAACACTCCTTAGAGCCCTGCCATTTACTGTGTAGGTTCTGCCCTTTTTCGACGTCCCAAAATGCAACATTACATATTACTCTTCATTAAATTCCATCAAACCATTCCCCCACCCACCAGGCAATCGATCCCACTAACGTTTGTAACATCAGCAAACTCGCCCTGTATGTTCTCATCCAAATCATTGATGTAGATGAACAAAACAGTGATCGGCCCAGCACCAAACCCTGTCGCTTCTCAGACCTCCAGTCTGAGAAGCAACCTTTCCAGAGCAGCCTGCCATATGGAAACTTGTTGAACCTTGTTGAACGCCTTAAAGAAGACCATGTACACACAATGTCCTTTCTTTAAAAACGAAACACAAAAAAAACACAATAATGATAAACATAACTAATATTGATACATAGGGATCAGGATTACATTAATAACAAGTATAACCTAAGTATGAATCCATTGTCAAAATACGCATTGGGTATAGACCTCCCGATCTCTATGTAAATATAGTTAAGTGTTTAAAAGAGAACTTGTAATATATATAAAAACAGAAAGATAAAAAGAAAAAAAGAAAAGAAAAAAAGAGAAAAACAAAAACCGCCTAAACTAAAAAAAAGCAAAACAAAATCTGGGCTACAAAGAATTGCAACAATTTAAGTCCCTGTTTGTCGTCAAGTCCGTTCCACCGTATAAAGGTAAAATATTTATTATAACAGTTGGAGAGGGGTACACAACATCGACAGCTCTTCCCTCAACAACCTGAGAAAGGGCTGGGGAGAAGGGGAATGGGGAGACTGAGATAAGTGGGTGAAATGTCAAACTAGAGGAAGGGGTGTGGGTGGAAGGGGACGGGAAAAGGGGATGGAGCAGAGCGAGAAAGTAGGAAGAAAATGTGCCATGGGGTGTGGCACGGGGAGTAGAGGCAGATAAAAAGGAGGGAGGGGGGTGGTTAGATTATTACCTAAAACTGGGTAATTGAATGTTCATACCTTTGATTGTAAGTTCCTCAAGCGGAATATGAGGTGCTGTACTTTCAGATTGCGTGAGGGGCGAGACCAAGCTTAGACTCAGCGATTGTTTTGCCGAACACAGAGAAGGAATGGGTGACGTTTCGGGTCGAGACCCTTCTTCAGAAACCGAGACAACCCGAAACATCATCCATTCCTTCTCTCCAGAGATGCTGCCTGTCCTGCTGAGTTACGCCAGCTTTTTGGGTCTATCTTTGGTTTAAACCTGTATCTGCAGTTCCTTCCTACACATTGATTGGGACAACCTTGGTTCCGCAGAAAGCCAGCTGGTATGGGTTCATTGTATTACCATATCAATTGGCACAGAGGGTGGTGGGTGTATGGAACGAGCTGCCAGAGGAGGTAGCTGAAGCAGGTAACATAATAATATTTAAAAGACATTTGGACAGGAACACTGATAGGAAAGGTTTAGAGGGAAATGGGCCAAACGCAGGCAAGTGGGACCAGTGGAGATGGGGCATTTTGGGCTAGTTGGGCCGATAGGCATGTTTCTGTGCTGCGTGACCATATGACTCGAATTATTGCTCTTTTGGTGTCTGAATTACTCCAAGAATAATGAACTCATTTGAATAACACACTTGAACCTGTTCAACAAAGAAGGTGGAGTTCTCATGAACCCCAGTTCCTCTTGGCCCAAGGCTTGTCCACATGTTCCAGTGGTTTGTAAAAGTTATATATCTGTAGAAACGATTCTGAAAAGTCTATCACAATATTTTGGACAATATTCTCTCAACCAACACTGAGTAAAATACAGTAGATTAGCAGGTCATTAATCACTGAGGAGGTGATACAATACATTAAGACTGCCAACATAACTCTCACTTCACTGCCAATTAATTAATTACATCAAGTACCTTAAAATGTTTCAACATAATAAGGTGCTGTATAATATGTTTTGCTAAACTGGATCATCTCAAACAGCCAAATCATTTATTATGTCTATCATAAAATCTACTGAAAAATATTGGGAATGAAAATAACAGCACTGGATCCTAATGGACTCAGAAAACCACAGGATTTAGTAAGGAGACAGATTAAACACAATGCCACATCCGGTACACTCACCCCACACACACACACCCACGGACCCACACACATATAGACACACACACACACACCAGCACACATACACATACACACCAGCACGCACACACACACCCCTGCACACTCATCTGCACACTCACCACCCACACACACACACATCCACCCACCTGCACACACACCCACCAGCTCACAACACACACCAGCACCCATACACGCCGGCACACACACACACAAATCAGTACACACACACGCACAATTCAGCACACACCTCAGCACCCAAACACATACAAGCACCCACCCACACATTTTCTAAACAAAACTAAACACCGACGTTCACACAAGCACTCGAGCACACTTCACCTGTGCTGTTACTAGTTGAGTTACAGCGTGGAATGTTTTTATCCAGTGTAACAGGACTTTCAGGTCTTTCATTAACCTCCAGCTGGTGTTTCAGCCCCAAGCTGAAGATTTGCAAAGTGCCTCATCTGATAAGACAGATGCTTGGTACTAATCATGACCAGTTCTGATTAACCATTAACTCTTTCTCTCTCCATGGATGCTGCCCGACCTGCTGACAGCATTTACTAGTTTTTCTGGAATTTGCCTTGTGTTGCCTCAGCCTAGTAATCATGTTCTCTGATGAAGCCACGATGGCTTTAAAACACTACTCTAATATTGTTGCCAGAATGACCATGTACCAGTCATTCCCAACAATTCATCACTGTTATATTCCGGACAGCAGAATGAATACCAACTTACACGCAGGTTGCCTGGATCACGAGATGAGAGAGATTTATTACCCAACATTCCCTGTTTATATACAACACACCAACTCATTAACATATACACGACTATGCATGAATACATTACGCTGCTTTCCCTTTTTTTTAAGTATTAAGTACACAGTTACAATTTTGTTGTTGTGATACTTGATTTAAACCAGTATTCATGAAATCTTAAATGATAAACATAATATATTTATTTTACATATCTACACTTTTCTGTTTTACTTGTGCAGTGAGTTTATTCAACTTACAAATCTAATCTGACAACTGGTTTACGGATCCTGCCTGATCGTCTAACAGTAACAGGTGTAACAGGTTTAGGTATTGACTCAACTGTAGGCTTGTTTGGCTGTTTTAGTGCCCTGACTTTGACCAGATGAATCTGTTTCTTTGTCTGTACTGACTGAACTTTGTGTTTCAATCACAGTGGTCTCTTCAACTCACTTTCAGGATGAAAACTCAGGGATTAGGGCTTCGTGCTCAGTTTTTGGTTAATCTTTGGCTGGAATCATTTGATCAACATTGAACACTTTTGAACCTATCTCCAACTTCAAATAAGATCTTTTTTTCTACATGCTTCCACTATTTTCCCAAACATCCCATTTGTCACGACTGGAATTGTTTGGAGGACTGAGAACTACGAACCTGCTCATCTGGTTTGAAGTACCTCTCCTTTTTGTGGGATGTCAAAATGGTGTTTTTGACAACTGTTTTTGCTCAACTCTCAAGGCCAAATTGGGTTGAACTAGACTTAGGCCTATTCTTAGCCTTCTCTTCATCAACAGTTCTGCAGGTGAGTAACCTGTTGTTGTGTTGTGTGGTTCTGTACTTCAGCAAGAACGATGTTTCATGCTGAGCTTTGAACTACCCTGCAAAACCTGTTTCTTGAGAGCATCTTTGACAACTCTAGCAGACCTTTCTGCCGCCCCGTTGGAGGCTGGATGGTATGGGGGAACAAGTGTGTGTTTTACACCATTCCGCTGCATGACCTCTTTGAACCGTTCTGAACGAAACTGAGGCCCGTTATCAGAAACAAGTTCTTCTTCTCCGGTAAACTATGGAATGCAAAAATGGATCTCAACTCATCTACGGTGCGCTCAGTAGTAGTGCTTGACCCCATATGCTTAACCTCAATCTATTTGTCCAGTATAACAACTCATTTGGAATGACTATCTACTAGTACCAGAAAGTGATCATTACCCTTTTCACAAAAGTCTACATGAACTCTCTGAAAAGGTCTACTTGGCCATGACCAGGGATGCAGTGGTGTTTTTGGTGGTTTACTCCAGCAATTTTTGGCAGACGCTACATTTGCTCACCCCGTGACTCAATGTCACTGTCATACCAGGCCACTACACAAAACTTCTGGCAATTGATTTCATGCTTATTGTGGCCAGGATGTTTGCCATGAAGTTCATTCATAATTTTGTTTCTCAAAGACTCTGGTGCAACCACTCTGTAACCCCACTAATTACATTCCTGCTCACATGATAATTCATGGCGTCGATTATGGAAGGCTTCAGCTCTGTTCAGAAACTGAGTTCAAGCCCTCCACTAGAGATTTCAGTCCAACCGTTCAATGTCTGTTCATAGACCCACTTCAGCACAGTGTCTTTCTCTGTTTCTGCTGCAATTTCTGTTAGCGTCACCGGAAAGTGTTCATCTCCAACTTGCAGTGAGTAGATTGAGTTCTCACTTCCCACGTCAGAGTTCTCATTGGGCAACCGGGACAACGTATCTAGCAACTGCGTTGTACTTGGAGCTTCTATTCTCCACCTTGTAGTCATACTGGGACAGTAAAGTTGCCCAGCGCCGCGTAAAAAAAAAAAAAAAAAATAAAAAAAAAAAAAAAAAAAAAAAAAAAAAAAATTACATCCTTGATGCCGCCATGGAAGGTAGAGCTGACTTGGGACCAAGTATCACTAGCAGTGGTTGTGATCAGTCACTAGGGTGTTAATAAATGGTCTGCCGAGAAGAAACTGATGGAATTTCTTGATCCGAACACAATACTGAGTGCTTCCTTTTCTATCTGTGCATAGTTGTCGTTCACAGTTGGTGATGGGGTGTGGGATGCAAAAGCATTAGGCATTTCCAGTCATCATCACTCATCTACGTGGGAGATCACTGTACCACACACCACAAACTTGAAGCATCACAAGCAAGTTTCATCATCTCACGTGTCATGTCGTAGTGAACAAGGAGTTTGTCACTTGTCAAGTTTTCCTTGAAGAGATCATATGCATTTGCTGTTCCTTTCCACGTCCATTTCGCATCCTTTTTTAGCAGATGATTTAGTGGCTTTTAGCACAGTTGCTAAATCTGGAAGGAATCGTGCATAGAACTGCACCATCCCAAAGGAATGATCGTAGCTCTGACACATTGTTGGGATTTGGAGCATCACTATTGCTTCTACTTTCGCCTTCACAGGGCTAAGTCCATTGTGCATCTACTTTGATCCAAGTAGAACACCTCTGACTGCGCAAATGCACATTTACTTTGTCTCAGTTTGACATTGTGGCAGTTCAGTCGCGTGAGAACTTGTTTGAGGATTTCCAGAAGTTCTACCATGCCCTCTGTGAATATCAGTAGGTCACCCTGGTTGCACACACAGTGCGGAATGCCTTGTACCCATCTTGTCCATGACAGACTGAACATTTCACACCATAGGGGCAGCTTTGTATATGAATGGGGAGACAAGCCTTAAACTGTGATGATAGTCAAGTACTGCTGACTTTCCTTGTCGACATTGAGTTGGGCGTAGGCGTGAGACAAAACCATTTTACTTCGGGAGTCACGTGAATGACTTCGTGTGAAGACCGCGCCAGCACATATGCGCGACATCTCGCGGCCGCATGCGAAGCGACAGGCAGGGAGGAGGGTCGCTCCTCCACCAGAACGGACCTGCAGGTAAGGTTTTTCTTTCAGGGACTCTGTGGGGACTGAGTATCCCACCCACGGGCCGCCTCAAGAGACTGACTGCGGACCGTCGGAAGTCGGGCAGTCAGCGGCGGCAGAACTCACCTCAGAAATCGGCAGCCCGTTGACCCGGCAGGGTCTGTAGGAAGAACGACTGTATAGCTCACCAACTCAACTCACCGTTCGCAGTATAGGAGCGACGGCAGAGCGGCAGTCCTACTTAAACAACGCGCCCCGCAGTATCACCGCGGACTGACGGCTATGCTACCCAGAAGTCGGGACCACCGAGGCAGAGTCGGGGCCCCAAATCAAACGCAGGCGGCACAACGCATGGAAGTGGACCCGGCGGGTTCGGGTCTCACAGACTAGCCGTTTGGGCAGTCTATATTCCCCCATGAGCAGGTGGGGAGCACTACCTCCAACATGGCACACTCCAGCATGAGTCTGGTCACCATGGGTCTCCGAGCAGACCCACGGCAGTACCCTTTACAGGGCTGCCAAAAATGCTCACCCTCTTCGCAGGGGAGCTTAAGGAGTCAGGCCTAGGTTTGACTCTGAAGGAGGAATCTCATTAAGCAACGTCTGGCTGTGGGGGGGGGGGGGGGGGAGCACTGCTCCACCAGGGGCCAGCCTGACGGAAATATGACCAACAGGTAAGAATTGTACTAAACCATGAATTGGTTGGGTTTCTGTATTGTTTAAATCCCTTACAGAAACTTCGTAATGCAGAAAAACGAGCAGTAAGAAGGCTGCTTGAAGCACGCCATTGAAGACTTCTTCGGAGCGAGGTCGGCGGCCAACATTCCCCGAGCTGACCGTTGATTTCCCGGCAGCACCCGTACCTCGTGCCGAGGACGACAGCCGCAGAAGTCGGGGGAGCCCTGCACATCGGGACCATGACTCTGCACCACCGCAGCAGTCCAGGGAGCTGGCATACTGGCGTAGGACTGATGGGATCAGTTAGCCAAGACCCAGACTCTCCCACCACACGGCGCTTCAGTCTGTAAGAAAACAGACTCCGCGGCAAAAAAGTGCGGAAGACGGGGCCATGGTTAAGGGACACCTCGATTCACCACCACATCAGTTCGCAAAGGGCGGACCAGTGGCCCGTTGGAGCGCCTGCAGTGACTCTCCATACCGCGTTCAGTTCGCTACGGATTGCGACGCCGTTGAGCAAAACGCGCACAAAAGTCTGTAGCCTCCATTGGAGGCGGCAACTGGCAAGTGACTCTCCACGCCACCAGCTTCAGTTCGCTAGATTGCGGACGCGGTGGCAAAAACAAAACACAAGTCGAGTAGCTCCGCAGGAGCGGACTGGCACCTAAACCTTGCGTCGCATCAGTCTCCGCCTCCCTAAAATAAAAAGTCCGAAAACACGGGACGGCGGCTAAGCCCAGAGCCGCGCATCATGTCGTGTAGGCCTCCCCCTGGAGCGCTGGCACCGACTCCTCACTGTTCAGCTCACAATAGACAGGCGGAAAGACCAACCGGAGGTTGTGGAGCCCCGCATGAGCGGGCTGCATCAGCACTCCACCGCTTCAGATCCAGAAGACTGACGACAAGCGCAAATCCGCGCAGGGGAGTGTCATGTAGCCCCCGTAGAGCGGCAGCAACCGACTACCTACCTCAGTCCCGTAGAACATCACCGTCCGACGAGGTGCGATGTGGGTAGAGGCCCCATTTGTTCATCAGAAACTTGGGGAAGACGACTTGCCGTCCGCAGATAGCGGAACGGCAGTCGCATAGCTCCCCGAATGGAGCGCATGGTCGAGCACTGCTTTGAAAGGGACCTACTCCATCAGCACTATGCTGACATTCGAAGAGGGGTTGGCTGAAGACCTGACAGTTGGCAATAGGGATGGCAAGAAGCAAGAAACTTCTGGGAATCGGTGTCTAAGTCCGCTCAATTCCATCCCAGAAAGGGCAACCTGTTCCGCCAGGCTGGCGGCAATGCATAAACTACCTGACAAACACACCAATTACAAGGAACAGTAATATTCGGAGACCACAAGCAAATACATGGCCCTGAAAATTGCGTGTCGGCCTGAATGCCCATATCGTGAACACAACCCATATGGGGAAACATCACCCTGGGATAGCCAGGAGCACGAGGGAAAAATTAAAAGATACCAGAAACTAGTGTTTCTCGACCTCCAGGCAATCACTGCGTTTTCCAGGTCAGATCGACGAGCAGTATGGACATGACGGAAGAAGCACGATGATGCATCCATGAAGCGATACTCTGCAATAAAAAAAAAACACCGCAATATGAGTTCATTTGCTCGGAAAGCTCTATCCGTCCTACACTCAACCCCATACAAATTGCGGTTTATGTAAGGCCCACCGCCACGCCACCACGCACAGACACTTGTTTGGTTGATGACCTGCCCAAACAGGGAACAGATCAAGACGAGGAAGTTAAAGCGGTAAGGTTTGATAAAAACCACCTTCCTCTGGTCACAACCTCCCAGCGTAGCGTCGGCAAATGAAACATCTAACAGGCCCGGTTCTACCCAATGTTAGTGACGGAAGCAAACCCAAAGTCGCGCCATCAGAGGCCTGTTTAAGCCAAGGTCCAACAGCAAGCCAGACCTGAAAAATGCGTCTAACCCTACACCCCCAGCACCACAGCAACCCAGAAAAGACAAAACATGTCCTCTACAGATAAACTAAAACCACAGTGTTGGTATAATATAAACCATGTGGTGGTAACAAGTCGATATATTGGGATAAAAATTGGTAAATAACTTGCACTGGTGCATTGAAAATTTGGATATCAGGCTACATCCCTCCAGGTAAGCTTAATACTGGCGTACACCAGGTCACGTTGCTTCAAGGACAAACTAACTGGACAGGATGGTCCTCGGACCCCCTACCAAGGTAACCTTTTTCATCATTGATGATTACTTAAACAAACACCATAGACCTGGCACAACCGGTCTTAAATTGGAATTCCATGCATAACCCGACCCATTGAACGGTTTCCCGAACTCATGGATTTTTTGTTTGTATTAAAAGAATACAAATATTGTTTTTTCAGCTCTGTTACAAGTCTGAAATATGCTTAACACTAACAACATATCACTTCCTCCATCATGGTTATTACGGCAGTGTGCGAGCATCAGGACATGGTCCAGGGCATGAAATCACAAGAGCTTTGAAATCTTTCACGAAGTCACTCACGTCAACTCCGAAGTAAAAATAGTAATGATTAAAACGAGGAACTTAACCTCAGTTTGAAGTTTGATCCTTATTCTTATGAGGAGTTATGATGGGGATTTCGTGCCCTTCCACGCTCCAAAAGCTCTATCATAAGGTCAACCTGTATAATGGTTTCTCTTAATCTACTATCTCCAGTCAGTTCGTGCTATCAGTGATATTTCACAACCGCTGCTTTGAAGGATTCGTGCTATGCATGCTGGCGGGGTCTTCAACACAGAAATCCCTCATCGTAACTCCTTATAAATAAGATCAAACTTCAAACTGGTCAGATTCTCATTTAAATCTATCTATTTTAGTGAAGACTCGTGCTCCTCTAAGTTCTGCATACAGATCTTGCGAGGTTGCTAATGGATATTGTTCATCATCAATGGCTTTGGTTGATGTGACTTTATAGTCACCCCACCCACATAATCGAAAATCAGCTATGTCGACCTTGGGGTACGTCCACAATTGCCATTGCCCAGTTACTCTGGCCTGTCTCACAAGTAGTCCATTACGCGCTAACAATACCTGTCGATGGTTCTTCCTACCACTTGTTGCTTTTACGTGCATATGGGTACAGTCTTGTCAACAATACACAGGTCTCACATCTTGGCTTAAGTCGTATGTGTAGACAGAGTAAACCCTGTTATTCCCAGTGTAACTGTTCAGCAAAAATGTTTGCCATGTTTGCTTATGACGTTTTTCAATATGTGATTTGGACGAAATCGACGCTGAAAATGATCTCCTAGTCTAATTCTATTCTTACTCAGACCAATCCTTTCCAAGGAGGGTTGGTTTAATTCTGTAGCTGGCCACTATGATGGACATAGACCATAATGGTCAGCTATACTTGACTGACCATTATGCTGACTTTACAGTTCATTGTCGCACTAAGTCCATCCCAAAACTTCCCCCCGCGTAAGATTCTCAACTTAGACCTTACTCATTAAACAATGATATCTGTGGGAACTTTGTATCGTATCAGGCCTCTGCTCATGACGAACAATCTGCTGCCGGTGGGTCAATACAACATATCTATTAAACTGTTCATTTATCATTCGATTTCGTTCGAAAGTCGCTATGCCTTGTCTGGTTGTAGAGCTTATCGATGTTGGTTGCATAAATGGTGTAGTCAACCCAAGTTCAATTTCCAATCTGGATTCATTCACCTTCAAACTGTGAAAACTCCTCCTCTGGTGTTGCGCTTGATTCCCACAGTTTGTTGGTTTCACCTGTTTTTAAGGCTGGCCCGACATGCTGAGGTGATATTGCCTTTCTTTCTTCTCGCAGTTATAGCACTTGGCCAGTTTTAACGGTACAAAATTGGATGATGATTACCGTTACAAAGATAACAACTGGCTGAACTATCTCCACTCCCCGACATACTTGGTTTTTTGGTTTGAATGCCTCTTGTGTTTGCCATAAGGCACTGCCTTGAGACTGAAATGGCCACTGCATCCGTGGTGGATTAAACACCGCGAGGCATTCATTGATGACCATCTCTCTCCCATTGTGGCAGCTAATCTTGTATGCTTTCTCGGAATGTAAGATCTGGAGTGTTCATGGGTTTGGACTGAATTCGTTCATCCCACTAGACTCACAACGAACTGTTTCTCGTATCCGCGAAAGGTTCCCAAAGTTGCAGTGCAAAGTTAAGTTTTTTCAAGGCAAACAATGGTACTTAGTGATTTGTCTCATGTCTGCTTCTGGTTTCCAAGCGCCTCAAATTTATAGTTTTCTGCAATTTCCAAGGCTTTGGTTTGAAGTGGGGCCGCCTCGTCCAACTTCTCGTAATGTCAGTGAATGGCACGTCTTTTGCCTTTTAATAGTAACACATGTTAGCATAAATTTGAGATTTAAAAAATCAAGTCTGGCAATTTATCGAATCCCATCAATAAAGCTTAAAAAAAAGAAGTTAATTTGACACCTACTACACTTTCATATCTCAGAATTAAACACGTATTATTGCCATGTTTCATACTGGGAAATTAGCATCTTGTTTCCCCATGTGCCTTCCATTGACTTAACTCAAAAGCTGTGATCTTAGAACAAGACTCAAAAGCCCATAACTTTCTTAAAAATTAAGTAGAATGCAATGAAATTTTCAGTTATTATAGATCATTGAAGCATTTCTGAAAACAAATATGAAACAATCTTAACCTTGGATACCTGAATTTAAAGCATTATAATTAAGTTATTTATCTAATTGTAGCTAATTACAAAATCTCATTACTTAATCTGAAACATCATATCCATTTCTTAATAAAAAGAAAAACTTTTTTAAATTGCCTAAGTGTCCAAATAACATCTCACTTACAATAATACCATACAATATAACGTGATTTTCTAATCTCATTTTCATGAATTTATAAGGCTCGTAAATGGAAGGAATTTAGTGTTAAATGCCTATAAATTAATGGCCCATTAAATCAACTAGCGAGTGGGTTTTAAGTGGAACGCGATGGCTTGGAACGTGTGGTTTGTGCTGGTGAAGTCGTATAAAAATACTTGCTGGTTCATACATTTTTTTGTCCCCTATTTCTCAACATGAAAATTTGATTAAAAAGCTTCCTAGAACCATGTGATTTTATGTATAAAGTAAACTGTGTACCTTCTTTTATCGCCTATAGTTAGAGTCCGTATATGCTGTCGGCGTTCAGCAAGCTTTAGAAGATGATTTTTAAAACGAACTCTAGTTAATAAATAATCTAGCATAGGTTTAAAAATAAGCTTCAAGAATGAAATTTCGGACGATTCTCTTTAGGGGCGGACGAAATCGCCCCGACATGGATCGATTTGGAACTGGTCTAGGGAAAAACGCATTTTAAACCTCCCCCCTCTGAAAGCGCCAAAGTCACGCACACGGGAGCGGGGCAGATCGCACGCTGCTAAAGGTAGGTATTAGTAACAACCTACTTTAATGAGTGCAAGAGATCAGCAACCGAAACTAAACTCCTGAGCAGAATCACTATTCATGCGTTCGAGCAGAACGCCTTATTTGTTTCAGTCACAATCTCCTTCTTACACCACTAATCTCCATTATGTTTTTGGTCGTGAAAAACATGTTTGCTCTCACCTTAATAGACTGAATGGGCTCCCTCTACGCTTGTCAAAAGTGCGCGAAGGTTTCCCGAATGTAGCCAGAGGATGCTGCCATTGAGATCATTTTCAATTTTTTTTTAAAGTCACTTTCAAAAACATCAATTTCCTGTCTGTTCTGGTGAAACAATTCACCTAAAACTGAGCTGTACAAATGCTATTCAGTCTTAAGAGAACTTGACAAAAAAAACTCAGTCTAAAATGTTTTACAATCCCAAGGACGACATCTTGCCACGTAAACAACATAGAGATAGCCTGACAAACTCTCAGCCCGATGTGTACAGCTCTGTTTTAAACTACAGGTCCCCTGCATAGAAGGATCTGCGGCCTATCGTGTCCAGCTCGCAAACAACTGCGACAACACAGCTCCGGTTATTTACTGTTTAAAGTGTTAAACAATACTGCATGTTGCAAAACCGTCCTGCACTGTATTTAAAGAAGGAGTTCACAAACTCTCTCATCCTCGTCAACCAATTTTGTTATATTTCCGACGGCAGAATGAATAACAATGCAGGTTGCCTGGATCACGAGAGAGAGAGAGGATTGATTACCCAACATTCCCTGTTTATATAACCCATCCAACTCATTAACATATACATGAATATGCATGAATACAATACAATCATCCAATTTATTGGGATCATTGGTGTAAGTGGAAGAGTTTAGCTCTTACAGCGCCAGAGGCCCAGGTTCGAATCCTGACTACCAGTGCTGTCTGTACGGAATTTGTACGTTCTCTCCGTGGCCTGCGTTGTGGGTTTCTCCGAGATCTTTGGTTTCCTCCTCCCACATTCCAAAGACACACAGGTTTGTAGGTTAACTTGGCTTGGGTAAAATTGCAAATTGTCCCCAGTGTCGTGTAGGATAAGTGTTAATGTGGCAGGGATCGTTGTCGTTGTGGAGTTGGTGGGGGCCGAAGGGACTGTTTCCACACTGGATCATTAAAAATCTTAAAAACTAAAATGTTCTAGAAACATTGTCACCTGGTAGGACCACAGCACTTCAGTGAGATCGTGAGCACAGTTTTGCGTAGTTTTAGTTTATTGTCACGTGTATTGGAATTATAGTGAATAATTTCATTTTTTGTTTGTTTGTTTGTTTGTTTATTTGCGTGTTTATTTACAGACCAGCAAAAGACATATATGATTAACCATTAATCGGTGCCACATTCAGAAAGCAGGCCCTTCCAGAACCAACTTGTCTATACTAAGTCTGTGCCATTGGTCAATAACGCAGATTGGTAATGTCTTGCCTGCTTCTCAGAGGCAATATCTTCACTCAATGATGATAGACTCTACCACTGAACCGTAGTGGGAAGATTGTGACAGACTTCTATGGATGAGATAACACTATCCTTTACTGAAACAGTGTTTTCTATTGAATCTATTTTTTGTTTTCTATTGAATCAAAATTTGAAAAGTAATGAGAAATCGGGAGTCCAAGTCATACCCATTCCATCAGTTCGGCCAGGGATCACGTTGTGTTGAACTGGTGCCAAAAGAGCAACTCTTCCCCATTTCTTATCCAGCTGTCCTTACAATGAACACAAGTCCTGGGATTGCTGACCCTTCACTCTGCTGTCAACCCCACAATGATTGCTTCTGTTAAAAGATACATTAAACTTTGCAATGGAACCTGATGAGAGACGAATGTACAGAGTGGTCTAAACAAATACATTAGACCCAACACAACATAAACATCAAGATGTGGCTGGGTTAATTTACAAAGGTCAAACACATCAAACCTATGTCACATGTTTGGTAGAGACCTTCCAGTCCTGGAGGGTCTCTGGTTCACCAGACAACATCAGGATACAGTGCAGGTATAATCATATGACTCGCACCTTAACAAACATAGCTAAGAATGCAGTAAGACGCAGGACAATGTTAGTCCTGACTGCCATTTACCATTTTTGCAACACTCAACAACACTCCAAAAGGCCCGTCAGCAACAGACACAGCAGCCCACTTGATGGGCATTCTATTCCAGGGTGGAGCATGACGGAGCATGCGATAGAGTTTGGCAGCCTTGCAGCTCTGCAGCACCGGCCAGACCGCCGGTTCAATCCGCACTACAGGAAGATTTCTGTACGGAGTTGGTAAACGTTCTCAGATCGCTGTGACTGCATGGGGGTTTTCTATTCTCCGAGGATTTTCAGTTTCCTCACACAAGTTTCATTGGCTTGGATAAGTGTAAAATTGTCCCTAGAGTGTTTAGGATAGCTGATAAATGTGCAGGGATTTCTGGTCGCCGGTGGACATATCGGTGCCGAAGAGCCTTTTCCAAGTGCTGGTATCCTCTAAACTAAACTAAACGAAACTAAACTAAAACACACACTATTCACTCACTGCACCACTAAAGAGCTGAGGAAAGGTCTTGACTCCAAACATCACAATTTCCTTTTCTCCCAGAGATGCTGCCTTACGCTGCTGATTACTAAGAAGCATTATGTATGAAACTTCCTAATACACAGTAGGCAGCAGTTGTAACCATTGACAGCATGCACAGCAGCAAAGCACCGAGTCTCTTCAAACCACACTAACAAAGCACACCTCTACCCAGCTGAAGGAAAGAGGCAGCAAAAGCAATTAGACCAATGGTGGCGGTTTTCCCTCACATGCTAACATCACTTAGAAAAACCTTCTCGTTCCACTAGGGACAATTTATCAATTTTATTTTTAATGAAGACCAATTAACCTACAGAACTCTGCATGTTATTAGGAGTAGGGAGGAAACCCACGCAGGTCACGGGAAGAATGTACAAACACCGTACAGAACAGCACCCATCGGTCAGGATCGAACCAGGACTCTGATCTCTGTGAGGCATGGCAACTCATCCGCAGTGGCGGCCACCGAGCCATCGCCTTGAAATATTGGAACTCTCCCCCTGACCCCTATGGTTGGGTATAAACCCACACGTCAGAAGGCTGTTCACCCCACCTCCTTTTCAAGGTACAGTTTATGGATGGAAATTCAATGCTGGCTCATGGCTGCAAAACCCACATCTCCTGAAATACTTTAATAAAAAAATAATCCATTACATGGGAATACACAACAACGTGAGTTTTTGTGAAGGTCTGAAAACAATCACATGCAGAAAGACCACAGAGTCCAGTGACTGTCATTTACCTTTCAGAGGGTTGTGATGTATTCATATTTTCAGTGAGAAATCACATTGGAAATGTTTCATCACCATCACTTTCCATTACAAACTCACAGATAACGAATGCCCTATCGCAATCATGTCCTGGTCGGCATGCTGGCATTACACACCTTCCATGGCATCCAATTGAAAAATGCCAACAACCATGTGAAAAAGAACCTGTAAAAGCAGGTGCGGCAGAGTTTGCTGCCTTGCAGCGCCAAGACCTGGTCCGACCCTGACCACAGGATCTATCTGTGCGAGTTTGTAACTTGTAACCATGTGGGTTCCTTCCCACATCACAAACGTGCAGTTTGAATGTTAATTGGCTCGGTAAAATTGTATAATTGTCCCTAGTGTGCGACAGGATAGTGTTAGTAGTGCGGGGATCGCTGGTCAGCATTGACGTTACATGGGGAGGGCCGAATGGGGCCTGTTTCCATTGCTGCCTTGTCTAAATTAAACTTAACTAAAGACCACGACTGGTGGGCATCGCTCTGGGGATAAACCGGAGGGTCATGGCCAATTGCAACAATAGTAGGATTGAGCAATGCAAGGGGCAGCCGCATTGTGGGAGAATGTTTCTTGTGACTAACTGATCCCCTGTTGTCCGAGAAACTCGATTCGGAGATTATTGCAGGGATTCAACAAATCTCCAGCCTTAAAAGAGGGCGACAGCTGGTAGAGCTGGCCTCCTCACGAGCTCCACAACATGCACGTTCAATACCTCGATCCTCGGGTGCTGGTCCATGGGAGGTTTTACCCACTTTCTCCTGGTGATCGCGTGTGTTTCCTCTGGTTTCTCCTCTCTATAACATCCTAAATAAAGTAGAGAGTAACCTATATTGTCATCAACCTTTCAGGTCTGAATGAAATTTCATTGTCTTGCAGTCATACAACTTAATAAAATAACAAAACACATACAATAACACCAAATTAACATCCACCACATGAGTTCATCAGGCACCTACCTCATTGGTGATGGACAGCAAAAGTCTTAAGTACTTTGTCTCTTCTCTCCTTGGCTCTCTCATCGTCTCTAGCGCTGAGGCGATCCAGGCCTCCGATGTTGTCGACCCCATGCTTCGGGTGTTGGTAAGATCCCGCGACTCAAAACCGAATGCTCCGCGGAACGGGCCGGTTCAAATTCTCCGCAGCCCCGGAGTGGTGAAGCTGGCCGAAGGCTGCCGTTCTCCAGTCCAGCTGACGAAGCTGTTGCCGCGGGATCCTCCCGAAAAATAGGTCACCAACCTGTGGACCTGCGAGCTCCCGCGACATGTCGTACTGCTGGCCCCGCGTTCCGGAACCTCCGAGGTCGGCCGCCGTACTCGCCGGGATCACCTCTCAGTCTCAGTCCCCGAGACGGGAGAGCCGTCACCCATGCCGGTGTCGACACCTCCTCAGCCCCGAGTCGTGCCGTCACCCGCCGTGACAACCTCCTCATCCCACGAGTTCTGCCCGTCCACCCACCCCCAAAGCCGACCCCCAACCACGCCGCCGACACCCCCTCCCGCCACAAGCCTAAGCCCCGTAGATTCGGCCAGCACCTCATGCTGGATGGCTCTGCCTCGCGGAACCTCGCTCGGGTCAGTCGCAGTTTGGAGGCCCGCCAGCTCCACCAATAGGCCTCCATGCGACAGAGGAGACGGGGAATACGACAAAAAAAGTCACATCCCCCTCCCCAGAAAGAAAGATACTAACTCATGTTTCTCCCACCCTCACCCACACATACAACGCCCCTAATAACTCAAATTAACTAGCTAAAAACAGGACAAGGACAACAAAAGAAAGAAAAAACAGACGGACTGCAGTAGACCCGCAGCTGCTAGGGCAGCGGCCCACGCGCATTTCCTCTCCGGAAATATGTGCGCGACATTTTTCAGTAGGGCAAAGAGAAGCAGAGATTCTAGCCTGAAGGCACAAATCCTCCTCCGTGGATCTCTGACGCCCCACAACCTGCAGTAACGGCACAGAAATTGAGTTTCTTTATGGAGGATACAGGTTCAATGATACACAAGCAGATGGCCTTTATATGGACTGAACCAATTTTTAACACCTAATTGCACTGCAAAAACGTGTGAATAGTTGGGTTAAACGTTGCAACAAAAGCCAAGCTGTGGGTGTGTCCGCAACTGGACCAAGGTATAAATCAACCACTAACGGTCTTGTGCAAAAGCTCCATACAGCGTTGAGCTCTCCACAGCCCTCGTGACGGATGTGGAGTGAGTCTTCAATCTCCCCAATGCAACAGGCCTAACAGCCCGGAGGGAAGTGAGTGTGTTGACGAAAGACAAAAAAAGGCTGATACTCAGGTTCGGGTCAGGCAGCGTGACTGGAGAAAAGGAAGAAGTGACATTTCAGGTCAAGATAATGCAACGAAAAAAATCATGAGTGAATAGATCTGGTAGATGCGCATAGTTTTCTTGCCACAGAAGTAGGGGAATCAAGGACCAGTGACAAAGGTTTAAGGTGACCGGGGCAAATAAACAAGATTTAAATATAAATCTGAACGTCCGAGGCGTGAGTGTAAAAACCCAGCGCAGGGACTTTGGTGTTTACAAGTCCCAGGAGCCGTTGGTGAAGTAAGGACCCAAAATCCGTAACGTTCTAAATCCGTAACGTTCCATTCAATTAACTGCCTTGGAGAAGCCACTGTATCGTGAACTTGAGTAACAACAGCTGATTGGCAGTCAGATTCCAGCCAGTTTGCTAGTGTACTGTACTTTGTATTTTGTATTTTCTTTTGTATTGTATATGGTATTTTGGTGTTGTATCGCAGGGTAAGAGGAAGTAGATTGCCACGCAGCTTACTGTTCTGGGTGTACAGATGTGGGGCTCATGGAGTCGAGTAGCCCTCCAGACGTACCACATCTGCACCAGGTGTGTCGAGATGGGGAGCTCCTAAAGGAGTTGGTTTAGGAACCTGTGAGCAGACAGCTCTGAAATGACGCTCCGTCAGGTCAAGGAGAAGTGAGGAGGTCATATGAGAGGAGTTACAGGGAGGTAGTTCTCTCCAAACCACAGGAGGCAGACACGTGGGTCACGTTAGGAGAGGCACATAGGCAGAGAGCAGGGGCTAGAGAGTACCCAGTGGTCTGTACACACCTTGAAAATAAGTACTCCCTTTTGAGGGATTTGAGGAGACAGTCAACCTGGGGGTAGCAACAGCGACCTGGCCAGCGGTACAGAGACCAAGTCACCCTGTTTTCTCAGACGGGTAATAAAAAAAAGAGGAGGGCAGTAGTAATAGGGGCCTCTACAGTTAGGGGTCAGATTGGCGATACTCTGGACGCATCCGGAGACCCGGATGGTAGTTTTGCGTCCCTGGTGCCTAGGTCCGGGATGTGTAACGGGGCGAACATATCTCAAGATCTCCTGAAAAGGAGGAGAGGAGCCTGAGGTCGTGGAACATATAGGTACCAATGACCTAGGATAAAAAAAGATGAGATCCTGAAAGGAGAAATTAGGGAGTTAGGAAGAGAGTTAAGGAAAAGAACACCACAAACATAACAATCTCATGGATTACTTCCTGTGCACGCGACAGTGAGAAAGGAATGGAGCAAGGTGAGGATAAATGTCTGGCTGAAGGACTGGGTGGCAGAGGGCAGGGGATTCATTTTCTGGATCAGTGAACCTCTTTTGGGAAGTGAGTGACCTTATAAAAAGGACGTTTGCACTTGAACCCGAGGGGACCAGTATCCCTGGCAGAGGAAATTTTGCAAAGGCTTACTGGGGAGACTTTAAAACTAGAATGTTGGGGAGGGACTCAAATGG
>CM069164.1:3352008-3409875 GCA_035221665.1 Okamejei kenojei
CACCTGAACCTATTTTCTATGTATATGTTGTATCTATGTTATTTGCTTCCACACTGAATGCAAAATATCTTGGTGTTTTTTATCACAAAGGCAATCAATAACCATTAACCAAGCCAAGCTTGTATTTGTCATGTGTTCAGGTTTGGGTACCATGTTACAGGAAGATTGTTGTGTCAAGCTGAAATGGGTTAGTGAGAAGATTTACGAGAATGTTGCCAGGACATGTCGGTCTGAACTATAGGGAGAGGTTGAGTAGGCTGGGACTATTCATTGCGAGGCAGGAGGTTGAGGGGTGATCTTACTTGAGGTCGTATAAAATCATGTGGGGGAATAGATCGGGTGGTGGTAGGTGCACAGTCAATTGCCCAGAGTAGGGAATCGAGGACAGTGGGTTATAGGTTTAAGGTTGAAGGGGAAAAAGATTTAATTGAATCTGTGGGGACAACGTTATTTCAAACAAAGGGTGGTGGGTGTATGGAAGAGCTGCCAGAGGAGGTGTTGAGGATGGGACTATCCCACAAGTTTTAAGAAAGCAGGTTTTAGACAGGTAAATGGATAGGATAGGTTAGAAGGGATATGAGACCAAAACTGCAGGCAGGTGGGACTAGTGTAGGTGGACATGTTGGCGGTTCGTCGGGCATGTGGGGCCTCACCTATGGCTGACATTGCGCATATGCTTATTGTCCTGGATTAAAACATGGTTAATTCCAAACTTAGGTTGCCTGGAATAAGTTTACATCTTGAGTAATTAAATAGGTCATGCACTGTTTTGGCTGTCCACTGTGGTGCAGCAGTAGAGCTGATACCTTACAGCGCCCAGAGACCTGGTTCATCCGGAATGCAGGTGGCTGTCTGTACGGAGTTTGTACGTTCTCCCCGTGTTGGTTGTTGGTTTTCTCCATGATCTTCGGTTTCCTACCACACTCAAACGATGTACAGGGTTTTAGGTTTTTTGTGCTTGGCAAGTTGGTCCCAGGTGTTACATAGCATGCAGGGGGTCTCTGGTATGTGCATTACTCGTTTGGGCCTTCTGAAGGACTGTTTGTTTTCCGCGCTGTATCTTCTAAACTGAATTAAACGTATGTGATGGAAAGATTGAATAACATTCAGGGGGATTACACATCAACACCTATTAAGCTACCAACACGCTAAGACTTATGTGCTTAAGGTGGAATCGTGCAAGCTCAACAAGAGTGATAAGGATAGATAAAACCGGGGTCTTCGCTGCTGATAGAGGCTCGGAACTCCAACCAAGCTGCGCCACTGTGCCGCAGTGTAACCAGTCCTTATTCAGTGCTGGAGCAACATATGTGGGGAGGCTTGCTAGCTAAACTGGCTCAGTGCTGGTGATATGCCTGTCACATCAGTGATGCCCTGCCAAAATCACACTCAAACACCACAGACCCCAGTGTAAGTGGCCTGGCATGTTCACGCAACAATTACATAATATTTTCGATTTAGTTCAAAATGGACTCGAAGTACAAATCATGTGTGGTCCCCACCATCAACTCTTACCGGGCAAGGTCAGCGTCAACGCTCCAGGCACGCTACAGATGTTGCTCTGCGCTCGTTTTACATCTTGGCAGTACAGTGTTCGGGACACCATTTCAAAGACATTTGGACAAGGCATCATGGATAGAAAAGGTTTGGTTGGGAATGGCGGCAAAATTGGGCAAGGTGGGACTAATTGTAGATGGGGCACTCTTGTCGGAATGGGCTCAAGTTGGGACCTAAGGGCCTGGTTCATTGGTGTATGACTTATGACTCTATAGTTAGACTGTCGCCTGTAGTTGCAAGTCTTGTTTTCACTGGTTAAACCTTGTTTCTGAATAGAGGTGCACAGGGGGGGGACGGGCTAGAACAAAGACGGACATGGGAGATTGGCGGGGAGGAGAGTAGTGAGAGAGGGGAGAGAAGGGGCGAAGAGGGACTATCAGGACTATATTGTCGTACTTTCATAACTGAGTTGGCTCCCTTTTATGTGGTTGACTGTTTGCATACTTGTTGTTTGTTATGTGTATTCCATAAGAATCTCTCTGTACCTCTGTACCAGAGTCACTGGGCATAGTGCATCAATCGATAATTCAATCCAGACTGGGTGATGTCTCAAAGTCATGGGTTCGTGAATTCACACTGAGGATGCCAAGCGTCTTATTAAACAGCTGGGACTTGGAAGCACTCTTCCTGACCGTTAGTGTTTAACTGCGTCAGAATTTACAGGCCCAAAGCCACCAGTGAATGATGGTGGTTGTTGTCACTATCTTTACTGGTCAAACACTGAAGATGAAGGGCTCAGGGGGATGATGGAATTGAGTATTGACCAATCTGATTCAATCACCTAGACCTGCTTTCATGCATACGATTTTGTATTGAAATAATTACACGTGACATTGATATACGGAACGTCAAAATTTATCCGCGACTGGAGCAATTGTTTGCCAAAAACCCCTTATTGGAACTTGGAATTTTTAAATTGTAGTTAGTACATTTGTATTCAGGAGATATATATACTGAAGAAAAGCGAACTTTAATTTGTAGGTGCTGATCGTAGTTGTGAGTAAAGTTAATGGTCACTCAGCGAAAAAAATATGTTATTGCATTATATATCGGTATTTATTTTATAAGTGTTGTGTTTGGCTTGTAGCCACTGTAAACCCTGCCATCGACCCCGGAGCCTTCCTTACTATCTAAACTGAGATTGTAGTTTGGGTGACAGCGCCAGTACAGCATAGAATATTGTCTGGCAACACACTGTTCCGATGCTAAGGAGCACTGCAAACTGCAGCGCGCACCAGGATTATCACGAGCCACAGAACAGGCTGAACATTCAAGCAACAGGACACTGCGACAAGCACGGTGGTTTCGTAAAGGAAGGTGAGGAGCAACTTCTTAGTCAGAGGGTTAGTAGTTAATATGTGGAACTCCATTGAGCGATGTGGAGGCCAATAGTAAGTTTAAGGCCAGAGTTAGACATTTTTTTTTTTAGAACGGGTGGAAGGGTTATGGGGAGAAGCAGGGAAAAATGGAAATTAGGAGGCAGAGATACAGCCTACTCGAGATGAATTGGCGGAGTAGAATCGATGGGCTGAATGGCCCTAAATAATTTCTACTTCCTATAAACTTGTGAAAACACCGTTCCAAAGCTCGCTCTCACCGGTAAGGGTGTCGGGACGGTTAAACCAAATTGGTAAACACAGATTAATTCGAATGAATTCTTGTGAGTGGGGAAAGACAACAGGTAAGCGGCCACAGAACTTGTATCCTGAACTTACAATGGTCCATTAGCGGGGGCCAAGGCAAACACACGCAGTGGTAGAGTTGTATACTTGCAGGCGCCAGTACAGAAACCCGGGTTCGAGACTGACTAACGGTTGACTGTCTGTATGTAGTTTTCGCTCGGTCACTCCCTGTGACCACGTGGATTTTCTCCAAGTTCTTCGCTTTTCATCCACATTCCAACGACCGTACAAGTTTGTAGGCTAATAGTTGGTACTAATTGTAAATTGTACGTGTGTGTAGGGTAGTGCTAGTGCACGGGGAGGGTGATCGCTCTGGTCCCACGGACTCAGTGGGTGAAGGGCCCGTGCTTCAACACTGTATCTAAAGGTCTACAGTCTAAAGTAAAAGAAGGTAAGTACCAGAAAAGGCAGGATACAAGGAGGAGATAGCTGATGGATAGAAAAATGGCTTCATGGGCAGATGGTGGGATGGTTGCACATTTATGGATTGGGAAGGACCGTTGAATAGTGGGGGGTGCCCTCGGTCGGATGTTTGGCGTGGGGCTAATCTAATGTTCTGATCTTCTGTCATCATTGATTTAGATGAGAAGTGGGTTAGGAATGATTTGCAAGTTTTCAGACGACACTTTAAAGTGCAGTGGCTGTTTGTAGATAATTCAAGATGGTAGTCAGAATATACACGCCAGACTATACCTTAGTACACATTCATAGTTACCTTGATGGATCACAGCAGAAACAGGATGGTCAATAAAAGGGGTTTGACACATTGGACCCTTGCCTTTAGTCAGAGTATGGAATATAGAGTTGGGAGGAGAGGTCAATTTAATTTGTATTAGAATCTAGTTGAGGCAACACCTTTTAGAAGTTTGTGTTCAGTTTTAGGCACCGTATTATACGGAAAGCTGGTTGTCAAGGTGGGAAAAGGTGACGGCCAGTTCGTTTTGGCCATATTTAAGAGGGAGTTGGAATGTGGCCCTTGTGGCCTGAAGGGATCAGAGGGTTGGAGAGTAAGGCAGGTACAGGGATGATACTGAGTTGGATGACTCATGCCTATGATGCATATTGGAATTGGCGGTGAGGCCTTCGAAGGGTCCGAATGAATGGCCTGGCTCCTCGCACCTATTTTCTATGTTTTCTTTGTTTCTATGATGGGGGCGATGGATGTACGAGGGAATTCAGGACCTGAACGATAAAGGGCGAGGAGCGTGGTGGGCAGGCCGGGGACTCTTATTTTTGGACGGCAACAGATATTGAGGGGTGATCTTATAGAGGTGTACTAAATCACGAAGGAATAGATAAGGTAAAGTGCATAGTCGGTTTGACCTAGAAAGAAGGGGAATTGATATCCTGAGGACATAGTGTTAAGGTGAGGGTTGGAAAATGATTTTAAAAGGAAGTTTTTTCACAAAGGGTGGTCGGATAATTCTGGAATGAGGTGCCGGGAAGAGGAGGTAGTTGTGGCATGGCACTATCATTACTGTTTTTACAGACGTCCATTTCGACAGGACAGTCATAGACAATAGACAATCTGTGCAAGGTAGGCCATTCAGCTCCTTCAAGCCAGCTCAGGCATTCAATATCGTCTATGGCCTGATCATCCCTATCAGTACCCGTTCCTGCCTTATCCCAATTTCCCAGGGACTCGATATCTTTAAAGAAGCATTTCCAGCTTCATTGAAAGCATCTCTGACGAGAACTGCTTCACCACCTCTGACGGCAGAGGATTGGTTTAGGAGAGTTTAGAAAGGGATTTAGGCATATTTGCGGGGCAGGTTGGACCAGTGTAGACGGTGGCACGTTTTCGGCTGTGTCATAAGGTCATTAAACGTTATAAGTGAAGGGAAGATAAGGAATTAGGCCATTCCGGCCCATCGCCCAATCAAGTGTATTCTGCCATCAAAATCATGGCTGATACTCTCTCTGCCTTCCAAAATCATTCTCATGCCTTCTCCACCATAAAACCTCTGGACACCTCGTACAATCTGAAATCTCTTTATCTTGCCTTCAAAAATTACCCATTGATGGCCCTCCACAGCCTTCTGTGGCAAAGAATTCCACTGATTCACCCACCACCTCTATAAAGAAATTCATCCCCTTCTCCTTTCATAAAGGATATTTCCTTTAAATTTGTGACTATGTCCTTTCGGGTCCTAGACTCTCCAATGGTGGAAAATGTCCTTCAAATCCACTCTTTCCAGGCCTTTCACTATTATGTGGGGATGCTGGGAAAACACGGTATGGGCATGTTCTGGCATGCTGTATGAGTCGGTGACTATGAGCATGACAGGTGCAGGTCAAACGTTACCTGAGGTACATAATAAATAAACTATGTAGTTAGTGAGTGACGGCGCTAAGCCAGCATCTCTGGAGTGAAGGAAATAGGCAACGTTTCGGGTTCACAAAACACGAAGCATTTCGACCGGGAAACGTTGCCTATTTTCCTTCGCTCCAGAGATGCCTACAGCACGCCTCTGAGTTTCTCCAGCATTTTTGTCTACCTTTTCAATTTTCCCAGCATCTGCCAGCTCCTTCTTAAATATTCAGTTAGTGTGATGGTTCCCAGTCTCCGGACCACAGCGCCATGTTGGGTCAAGGAAGCACTGACAACGGTGCTGTCGGGGACCAGTAAGCGGAGATTTGACGGCAACCATGGGTTGCACACGTTTAGGGCCAAGAGGATACACTAATAGGTTTAGAAGAATCAAGGAAGTGCAGGAAGATAGTTTAACAAAGGACTCAAAGTACTGGAGTGATAGGGCATGTTCCACGTTCGCGACCGTTACAGGCGACTGCCGGCACCCGTTGATGGCCGCAGATTCCTCATCGTTTAAATAAATTCAACGGCGTCCAAGAAAGTCGCTGCAACTCTTTGAGGAGCCCTCTCACGAACAGTTGCCAGAGGTCTCTATGGTCGTGAGAGGTCACCCGAGACATGTCGCCAGGGGTCGCTGTGCATGGTCGTGAGAGGCCTTCCAAATGTCTTGCGTATCTCTGGTCGCAACTGAATTTTTCCAACGTTGAAAATTTTGGCGACCGATGACGTAGTACCGGGCAGTTGCCTTGTAAAGGTCGGTAAGTGGGGGACAGGCCCTTTATGCCCTGTCCCACTTAGGAATCAATGAACGGAAACCTCTGGAGACTTTGCGCCCCACCCAAAGTTTCCGTGTGGTTCCCGGAGGTTCCCCGCGAGGTTCCTTGTCTCCGGCATCCCACCTTCATACTGCACCGCAACCGGCTTCGATAAAAGGAGATTTACCGATTTTTTAAAACGGAAAACCACTTTCGACCATAAGGAGACTGACAAAAACCCTCCGGGAACCGCACGGGGCAAACCTTGGGTTGGGGCGCAAGTCTCCAGAGGTTTCCCCTTCAGGTTTCATAAGTGGGACAGAGGCATAAACCTCAGCAGGTCAGGCAGCATCTCTGGAGAAACAATGGGACAGTGAACATATCAGATTTTGAATGAAGGGTTCTGAACCCAAAACGTCACACTATCTCCAGAGATGCTGTACCGACACATTGATTTACTCAGGCACTTTGTGGTCTCTTTTACAGCATTCTGTAGGCATCAGTGCTGGGAATGTGGTGCATTTGGTGTGAATTGGGGGTGTGTGATTGAATAGTGATCTGAACATTCACACTTGACATATTGGGGGAGATTGATGAAGTTGCTGGCTCTGGCCTTGACCTTACATGGTTCTTTCTCCGATATAGATGGACAGCTATGTATCAGATCACTGTCCCTCAACCTGCAGTGGGAGAAGCTCCGTTTGATGTGAGCACTCTGGCACAGCCCAGAGCTTGTTTGCATGCTCTCGACGAGTCAAGAGTGAGAGTGTTTTATTGTCATGTGTCCAGTGCAAGAATACAAGGCAACATTCCTACTTGCAGCAACACGACGGAATATGTAAACATAGTTAGCTCTGGAAACAATATAATAACGAGGACGGGGAAAAAAACAACGGAAGATAGAAAAGAATGTTGGAGTAACTCAGCAGGGACAGGCAAGCATCTCTGGAGGAGAAGGACATGGGGTGATGTTTCGCGTCACAGACCCTTCTTCAGACTGGAAACAAGTTCAAGAAAAGTTCAGAAAAATAAAGTTGTGCTGTGCTGAATAATTCTCAAATACATATGTGTATACTAATACCTAGATCATATATAATATATATGTATATAATGTGGTGTTATATATATATATTATGGTGTGTGTGTGTGTCGTGTGTTGTGTGTGTGTGTGTGTCTGTGTGTGTGTGTGTGTGTATATATATATATATATGTGGGTGTGTTGTGTATATATCATATATGTGTTGTTGTTATATATATATATTTATGTGTGTCGTGTATTTTTATACATTTTATTTTTTTATATGTGTGTGTCTTGTGTTTTCGTTGTGTATATATATGTGTGTGTGTTAGTTATATATTATAATTATGTGTGTGTGTTGTGTGTGTGTGTGTGTTGTGTTGTGTGTGCGTGTGTGTGTGTGGTAGTTATATATATTTGTGTGTGTGGGTGTTATATTTTTATGTAGTGTGTGTGTTGTGTGTATATTATATTGATATGCTGTGTGTGTAATTTATATTTGTGTGTCGTGGTGTGTGTGTGTGTGTTGTGTTATATATATGTGTGTGTGTGTGGTGTCTATATATATATATATATATTTTTTTATGTGTGTGTGTGGGTGTGTGTGTGTGTGTGTGTGATGTGTATTTTTATTTACATACATGCATCAAATAGTACACTCACAAACAACAAACAATAATCTTGCATTCAGGACTAAAACAAGTCCTATAAAGCAGTCACATTGTGTAGGGAGGAACTGCAGAGTTGCTGGTTTACACTGATGATAGATTCTATTTGTTGGAGTAAAGCAGCAGGACAGGCAAGCATCCTCATGGAGTTATAGGAATGGGTGACCATTTTTGGGTCTCTCAGGTGACTCATGGGTTTTGTTTTTCCATTCACATGTTTTACTAAAAATTACTAACAAAGCACTGAATTACAAACCAGACCACAACTTTGCTGGAGGGTAGTAAAACTCTTCTATCCCTGTCGGACATGGGACAGGTGTTGTTTTGGGTTGGGACCCTTCTTTCAGACTGAAAATTGTACACAATGCTGCTAGTCAGTAGATAAATCCCCACGTGAATTGGAAAACCAGAGACCGACGCAAAATGCTGGGTTAGTAACTCAACGGGGTCAGGAGGGCATCTCTTGGGGGAAAATAAATAGCTGCTGAAATTTTAGGGGTCAAGGACCCTTTCATTCAGACTGAGGTTTAGAGGATAGGGAATAACGCAGTGGATATTGACGGTTAATATAGGAGAACTAATATATTAAATATATGCATAAATAGTAACAATGAATATACGCAGAAACCAGAGCATCTTTATCTGCGGGCTCGATGAGAATTGGATAAGAAGAGACTCTGAAGGAGCCCTCTTTCTGATGCAGAAACGGTCAGTTTAAAGATCAATCTGAAAGGAAGGACCACCGCCCCTGATACAAAAATATCGCTGTCCATGTTCTCCCAGCGATTGCTGCCTGACCCGCTGAGTTACTCCAGCGCTATGCATCTTTTTTGTTGCTGTTGTAAAACAGCATCTGCAGTTCCTTACATCCAAAGTACTGAATTAGTTTCTGGTCACCCGAACACTAGCAAGTATGTGACGGCCACACTTTGGAGAGAAGCTGCCCAGAAGAGGTTTACCAGAATGTTGCTGGGATTGGAAGGTATTTAGGCTGTAATGACATAAAGGTCGAATAAACTTGGACAGTTTTCTCTGGAATGTTGGTGGCGCAGGGGACACTGAGAGAATTATATGAGAGAGACAGATAGGTATGTAGACTCAGTCAGAACCTTTTCCCCTGTGTGGAATTGTCAAAGACTAAGAGAGGATACAAATGAGGGTGAGAGGGGACAAAGTTTAAAAAAAAAAAAGGGCAAGCTTTTTACACAGATCATCTGGAACATACTAGCAGAGGTGTGGTGGAGGCAGATACAGAGATAGGCACAAGGATATGTATGGAATGGAAGGATATGGATCACATGCATGTACAGGATAGTAGTTTAACCTGGCTTCATGTTTGGTACAGACATTGTGGGCCATAGGGACTGCTCCTGTGTTGTACTATTCTATGTGTAGGTAGGAACTGCAGATGCTGGTTTAAACCTAGGATAGACATAAAAGGCTGGAGTAACTCAGCGGGACAGGCAGCATCTCTGGAGAGAAGGAATGGGTGACGTTTCGGGTTGAGACCCTTCTTCAGACTGAAAATTGCTTCGACCCCCAAAACGTCACCCATTCCTTCTCTCACAGAGATGCTGCCTGTCCCACTGAGTTACTCCAGGCTTTTTGTGTCTATCTCATTGTACTATTCTATGTTCTTATGGTTGCAGTGCATCTTTCACATTTGTGGATATTCGACTCATTGCATCGAGTAGATAGAAACATCTCTTGGGTTTATACCTATCGCTGTGTGTGCTTGTCCATCTAGCCTAGAAGTTGGATTGCTTGGCTCCAAGCAATTGCCAGAGATCTTCTGTCAGGGTGCAATGTCTGTGACCTGAGGAAAATAACTGCGCGAATAACTGCACTTTTTGTCTCCTCTACATGTCAACCATGTTAATTTGGTGAATGGACTTATCGATGGATAGAATAAAATTAATTAAATGCCGTTGAACCCATTTATGCTATGAAGGGAATCTGGAGGTGCTGGTTTACACCGAAGATAGACACAAAATACTGGAGTAACTAGTAAATTCTAGCGGGACAGGCTAGCATCCTGGAGAGAAGGATAGGTCGAGTCATAACAACTTCTTCAGAAGCAGAGGGCAGTCATACACAGAGAGACTCTCAGTCCTATAGCAAGGACCACGACCCGAAACATCACCTATTCCTTCTGTCCAAAGATGCAGCCTGACCGGGGGCTGTGCGAGTTTCTCCAGCATTTTGTGTCTTCCTCCATTAACCCATTTGGTAGATGTTCACCAGCAAGGAGGGTGGAAACTGCACCATTTCCTGCCAAGGTTCATGAAACAGGCACTCAAACATCTGTCCACTTTGGCGAGCTCGTGCATTTGATGGTCTGACTAGCAATATATTCCTCAGTCTTGGATGTTATTCTATTAATGCTCCAACACACATATTAGACTTTAGACTTCCCGAGAGTTTACAGCGAAAGAAACAGGCCATCAGCCCTCCAGGTCCGCCACACAACTAATGGATCACTGTCCTACACTCTAGGCAAAATTTACAAATTTACAGCAGACGTCAATTACAGTTTTACAGGGCCTTGGTGAGGCCACACCTGGAGTATTGAGTACAGTTTTGGTCTCCTAATCTGGAGGAAAGACATTCCTGACATAGAGGGAGTACAGAGAAGGTTCACCAGACTGATTCCTGGGATGTTCAGGACTTTCATATGACGGAATTGACTGGATAGACTTGCTTATGCTCTCTAGAATTTAGAAAGATTGAGGGGGGATCTCTATAGAAACTTGACACAAAAATTCTTAAGGGGGTCGGACAGGATAGATGCAGGGGAAGATTGTTCCCGAAGTTGGGGAAGTCCAGACAATCAAAAAGGGGTCACAGTTTAAGTAAGAGTGTTAAGGGGGAAATCTTTTAGGGACCGAGAAGAGAAAACATTTTTCACACAGGCAGAGTGGTGAGTGAATCTGTAGGAATTCTCTGGCCACAGAAGGTAGTTGAGGTCAGTTCATTGTGCTTATATTTAGAGTGAGTTTCATGTGGCCCTTATGGCTAAAGGATCATGGGTATGGAGTGAGAAGGCAGGTACAGGATACTGAGTGGGATGTGGATGATCAGCCATGATCGTATATTGAATGGCAGTGCAGGCTCGAAGGGCCGAATGGCCTACTCCTGCACCTATTTTCTATTGTTTCTATGTTTCTTATGAAACCTACAAACCTTTATGTCTTTGGAGTGTGGGCGGAAACCGGGAAGTACCCGGAGAAATCCCACAACGCACACATTTAATGTATTTTTTCTTTAAATCTTACACAGTTAGAATAACCTCTAACGTAGACGGATGTTTATTTGTTTATTTGTTTATTGTTTATTTGCACCATGTTTTAAAAGAAGACAAACATTTAATTTATAATACCATTACTGTGCCTGGAAGGGAAGGGAAGCCCGGAGGGCTTATACATTGGTCCGCTCCCATCTAGGTAAATGAGTGTTAATGGCAAATCGGGGGTAGGAGAAATTAAAAAAGAAAATAATAAACAATAATACAGTTTAAGAATGAAAAATTAAAAATATGAACTTAAAAATATGAAAATAAATAAAATAATGTATAGTATAAGATAAGAGTCAACAGAAGTAGTTTGAGCTCATAAATAGCATTACAAAAAGCTGGAGGGTCAGAACTCAGGACAATGACGTTTTAAAGGAAGCATGGAAGACAAGCTATGCAGCAGGTATAATGGGACCATGAGTTTAAAGAGAGAATAGGTACAGTGGTCTCAGTGAGTGGTATGGAAGCTCGGACTCTTCACTGATTTGCAAACAGCACCTACTGCTGAGCCCCAATATCAAACTATCACGACTTCCACGTAAAAATAAGACACAAAGTGCTGCAGTACCTCATCGATCAGCCAAACATCTCCGGAGAGCGTGGATAGGTGACGTTTTTGGGCGGGAGGGACCCTTTCTTCAGAATGCCATTGTGGTCACTTGGTAAAAATGTTTTTTCTGTGTGTTTTGATGCAGGAGTGACAGACGACCTGTTTTCTGGGTGCATTCAAACCCAGCAAATACCCACATAATTATGACATATCTTTTGAGGAAAAAGAATACAGAAAGCCCTTTGTCCCCACCGCTTGTAAAAAATGCTCCGAGTGTAATGGAAACCAATGTTTTCTTTTGGTGTAAAGTATGACTAATTGCAAGAGTTGTATTCACTGGAACTTGTATTTAAATTAAATTTTGAACATCTCAGCTGTGCATAAAAGCCATATTAAGAATGCATATTGATGGGATTAAGAATTGCTCCTTTTTAAGCCACAAGACGACATGGTAAAGTAGAGGTGTACGATCAAATGTTAATGCTCCATTGCACACGTGTCAACATTATTGAAAGTGTATTAAAAACCATGAGGAATTCAGAGCAGATTGTACTTAGAAACATCGAAAATAGGTGCAGGAGGAGGCCCATTCGGCCCTTCGAGCCCAGCACCGCCATTCATGGTGATCATGGATGATCGTCCGCTTTCAACAACCGTGCCTGCCTTCTCCCCATATTCCCTTGATTCCACTAGCCCCTAGAGCTCTATCCAACTCTCTCTTAAATCCATCCATTGATTTGGCCTCCACAGCCCTCAGTGGCAGGGAATTCCTTAAATCATCACAACTCTCTGGGTTAAAAAAGATTTTTCTCAGCTCAGTCTTAAATGACCTCCCCTTTGTTCTAAGACAACTGTGGCGGCCCCTGGTTCTGGACTCGCCCCAACCATTGGGAACATTTTTCCTGCATCTAGCTTGTCCAGTCCTTTTATATTTTTATATGTTTCTATAAGATTTCCCCCTCATCCTTCTAAACTCCAGTAAACACAATGCCTAGTCTTTTCAATCTTTCCTCATATGACAGTCCCGCCATCCCTAGGGATCAATCTCGTGAAACTACGCTGCACACTTTTGCGCAGCCTCAATCACAAAGGATGTACCTCTCCTCAAATTAGGAGGACCAAAAACTGTAACTTAATATTCCAGATGTGGTCTTCACCAGAGCCCTTTACAACTGCAGCAAGAAGAAAGCTGTATCTAATTCTCTCTTAAATCTATCCAGTGACTTGGCCTCCACTGCCCTCTGTGATCAACAAGGAACAATTGGAAACTGGTCCTTCCCAGCCCCTACCTCCATCAACAACACGTCACCAGGGCTGTTGGAGGGTTTCACTTCCTCCCATAAGTGACACCATCAATGTACTGGGGAGGATTGTTACCCTCCTATGTCCATTCACAACAGACCCCAGATATAATTGCTGTGTGTGGTCATGTTCTGGCCTCAAACTGCTTTCCCTTTATTGGAATGATTTATGAATAGAACATAAAAATAGGAACCTCAGTGACAACCTTTGTATCCAAAGGATGGTGGGTGTGCATGGAACGAGCTGCCGGGTGGAGGTAGTTAGGTTGAGGCAGGTTTACTAATCTCACAAAACATTAGGAAACATTTAGACAGGTACATGGAAAAAGGACAGGTATAGGAGGGATTATGGGCCCAAATGCAAGATAGGTGGGAGGGACTAGTGTGGATGGGCATGTCAGTCGTTGTGGGCACATGTAGGGCCAAAGGGCCTGTTTCCACGCTGTATGACTGTATGATTCTATGACTATGAGGTGACAGCACTGCAACACTGCTTTCAGCCCACGATCTATGTGCCAAACCTGTTATCATTAAAATTACACATCAGACCTGCACATGACCTATATCTGTATCCCATTCTTTCATTGCCTGTTCATGTGCCTGTCTAAATGACTCTGAAACATGATTGTCAATATTTGCTTCCTCCATCTCCCTGGGCTGCAGATTGTACATGTCCACCAAACTGTCTGTAAAATAATTCTTTTCTAAATCTTCATGAGTTCATAAGTTATCGGCAAAAGCAGCCTGTATTTGGCCATTCGGAAAATCTACTCTGCCATTTCAATTCATGGCTGATCCATCTCTCCCTCCTAACCCCATTCTGCTGCATTCATTCTCCCATAAACCCTGACACCGTACTGATCGAGAATCTATCAAGCTCCACCTTAAAAAAATATCCATCGACCTTGGCCTCCACAACCTTTAAACTTTCTCCCTCTCTTCCTAAACCTTCCTCGAGTTCTTGATTGCCCTCCTCCTGGGGAAAAGGCTAGCTGCCACTGGACCACTGTCAGGCCGAGCCCTCAATCCACCAAACCCCATTGCCTCGAATCTCATCACTATTTCCACTGAGTTTGGGCCGCTGTCATTGCTTCATACAGAGCTCTGATATTCTCTTCCTCCGTTGTCCTGCTCCACTGGTACTTACAATGATACAAGATAACAAGGTACATTTATTTGTCACAAGTGCAGTTGGTACAGTGAAAGTGATCACCATACAGCCACACAATAAAAATAAAGAACACAAAACCACGATAGAGTTCAACATACAAACATCCACACAGCAGAACCAAAGGTTTTCCCACTGTGAGGGAAGGCAACTTAAGTCAGTCATCTTCCTCTGATGTTCACCCGTGTTCTTGGCCTCCGCAGCCGTCGCTACGGGCAACCTGCCGCTCAGGCCTCGCTCGCTGAGATGATGGAACTCTGACGTCGGAACGGGGGTCCATGATGACCATCGTGCTGGCCCACTAAGCCCTTATATTTAACCTACCCTTCCCACCCATCTCTCAACCCCTCAGATCTATCGGTAATAAACCTTCTCTGTCCATCCAGCCTTCACCTTGCATCCTTCCTCCCCGCACCCTTTGCCTTGGATACTGCTGCGTCCTCCCACATTGTGACCACTCTCCCTGCCTCTGCATCTGTTCACCTTTCCATCTGAAGAGTATGTGGCACAGGAACGGGACACATAAGGCCATGCTGGTGTTAGTGCTCCCACATTAAACCTCCTCGACCTCATATCATCTCACCGACTAAAATATCCTTCTATTCCTTTTCTCTCTCACTTCCTATTCAACCATTCATTTCTACTAACTACTGGGCAGCACAATGGCGCAGCAGTAGAGTTTGCTGCCTGACAGCGCCAGGGACCCGGGTTTGATCCTGACTCACGGGCTGTCTGTGCGGAGAGTTAGCATGTTCTCCCCTGTGACCAAGTGGGTTTTCCTCTGGGTGCTCAGTTTTATCCCACAAGCCAAAGCATATGCAAGATTTGTAGGTTTCTGTAAATTGTACCCTCATGTGTAGAATACAAACTAGTGTGTGGCGATCGTGGGTCAGCGTATCACCCACACTGTCATCAACGATGTATCTCTTTACACTCAACTGGAAAACTAAGCAAAAAACTAAACTACAATGACCTCACATCATGGCAAGTTTCCACATTCTCAACCACGCCTCTGGTCAAAAGATTTTTTCCTTAAGTTATCTTTGGTGCAGTTTTGGTCTCCTAATTTGAGGAAGAGCATCATTGCTTAATTGAGGCAGTGCAGTGTAAGTTCATGAGGTTAATCCCCGGGATGGCTGGGGGGGAGGGACTCTTCGTATGAGGAAAGATTGGAAAGCCTGGGCTTGTATCTCACTGGAGTTTAGAAGGATGAGAGGGAATCTTATTAGGAAACGTATAAAATTATAAAAGGAATGGACAGCTAGATGCAGGAAAAATGTTCCCAAAGTTGAGGGAGTCCAGAACCAGGGGCCACAGTCCATATCAAGAATAAAGGGGACGGCCATTTAAAACTGAGATGAGAATAACTTTTTTCATCCAGAGAGTTGTGAATTTGTGCAATTCTCTGCCGCGGGAGGGCAGAAGTGGAGGCCAAATCACAGGATGAATTTTAAAAGTGAGTTTAGATTAGAACTCTAGGGGGGGGATAGTGGAATCAAGGGATATGGGGAGAAGGAATACGTGTTTACTGATTGGGGGGATGATCAGCCATTGATCCATTGAATGGCGGTGCACTGCTCCTATATTCTGTTTTTCTATGATCAGAAATCTTCTGATAGGATAAGATGGCATCTTTTATGCAGCGTGGCATCTTTAACTCTACTGCTTTACTGACCTGACCCAGATTTTAATCATCTTTATCACTGCAGCTGATCATAGATAAAATCATGAAATCGTACAGCGCGGGAGGGGATAACAGACCCTTTCAGCCCACCATCTCCATGCACGACATGACCCCTGTCTTCTTCACTTATTCGCATTTACCTGCATTAGGCCTCTGGATTTCTCTAAAACCTTTCCTGTCCAAGCACCTGTCTAAATGCCTTTTAAAGTTTAGTTTAGTTTTTAGTTTAGAGACACGGAGACAAGCCCTTCGGAAACCCACCAAGGTCCGCACCGACCAGCGATCCGCACATATTAACACTATCCTACACACACTAGTGGACAAATTAGACTTGTACCAAACCAATTAGCCTACAAACCTGTACGTCTTTGGAGTGAGGGAGGGAGGAAACCGAAGATCTCGGAGAAAACCCACACAGGTCACGGGCCGAGATACGTAACAAACTTCCGCAACAGACAGTCAGGATTGAACCCTGCAAGCGCCGCTAAGGCAGCAACTCTACCCGCTTGTGCCACCGTGCCGCCTATTACAAATGTTGCAACTGTACATGCTATCTCCTCCAACAACTTGTTGCATTACCCAACACCCTCTGCGTGAGAATCCTACCCCTCAAATCTCCTTTAGATTCCTTCACTTTCCCCTTAAACCTTATGCATTCATCAGAACTTCTGCGCAAGGGACGATTCCCCTCTGAATTTAGGTGCTGGTGGGTGCCTTTGAATCTGCATCACAAAAGTTCTACAAATAATACACCTGAAAATTCTGATGTATAAACATTTCCTGAAATACAGACACATATTAATCTGAGTATCAGTAGTTTAAACTATTATAAGGCAACCACAATGGATAAAAGTAGGAAGGTCAGTGTTTATGTGTGGACTCACAGGGTTGTAGGAACATTATGTGCGTACCGCACCCGCTGAGTTTCTCCAGCATTTTTTCTACCTTCGATTTTGCAGCAACTGCAGTTCCTTCGTAAACATATGTGACTGCTGATTAGTTTTCTTTGGTTTTTCGAAATTTTGGGGGAAAATTGGTGAACTTGTGATAAAATAATTCTGGGAATATTCTATCAGATCCTACATTGGATACTAAAATCCCGTGGAAACTCAGCAGGTCAGGCAGCATCCTGTGGAGGGAATGCATTGACGATGTTTGACTTCTTCGGAAACATAGTTCATCGGTCTGAAGAGGGGGTCCCAATTTGAAACGTCACCTGTCTGTTCTCCTCACTGATGCTGCTGAACCCACTGAGTTTTTCATTGATTGAAAAATACAGCATGTATCCCATGAGATTCTGCAGGGCAGGACCAATGGCGCATCGGTAGAGCTGCTGCCTTACAGTGCCAGAGACCCGGGTTCTAGTCTGTACGGAGTTTGTACGTTCTCCCCGTGACTTGCGTGGGTTTTTTCCGAGATCTTCGGATTCCTCCCACACTACAAAGTTGTACAGGTTTGTAGGTTAATTGATCCCTTGTTGAATGTGAGAACCTGTCATCTCTTGATATCCAACTTTACATTCTGCAGTTATTACGACTAAGACCATCAGGACACAGGAGCAGAAATTAGGCCACCTGGCCGTTCAAGTCTACTCTGCCATTCAATCTCGTGCACCGCACGATCCAGCGCACATGGTCACATTTTTGCACTTGGCCTAAATGAGTTAAAAATGAGTTTGTTTGACCACCCTTGGGTAGACTAACTAGGAAAAGTTTAGGATTATGGACCACATGCAGGCAAAATGGGACCAGCTTGGATGAGGTCAACTTGGTCTGAAGATGACACAAAATGCTGGAGTAACTCAATTGGTCAGGCAGCATCTCTGGAGAATGTTGAGCAGGTACAAAATGCTGGAGTAACTCAGTGGGTTCAGGTAGCATCTCTGGAGAAAAGGAATAGGTGACGTTTTGGGTCGGAACCTTTCCTTCAGACTGACTATATAAAAATGACTTGGGTCATCTCACTGATCGGGATGATCCATGCACAGTCAGGCGATCCCAGCTGTGGGCACATGTTTGGTGGTGTCAGTGCACGTCAGCAGCTGCTGCTCCTGTTGGAAAGCTAAACCCCAGGCAACGGAGTCCCTTGACAATTCGTGGACTTTCACAATGTGCTTACTGGTTCCTGATGCCTCCTGTGGTTTATCCTGTGAATCAATGAACCTTTCAGAGCAGAAACATAGAAACATAGAAAATAGTTGCAGGAGTAGGCCATTCGGTCCTTCGAGCCTGCACCGCCATTTAATATGATCCATGGCTGATCATCCAACTCAGTATCCTATCCAAACATCCCTGAGTCCATGCACCATCCGTGTTCTGTGTCCATGCTCCATTTGTGCTCAGGATCCGTGTTCCATCCATGTTCGGTGTCCGTATTGAATCCTTCCCTCTGAGTCCATGATCTATCCATGTCCCATCTGTGCCCTGTTCTATCCACACGCTGTGTCTACACACCAGCTACATGTCATGACTGCCCCCCTTACTGTGCCTGACAATGTGAAACACTCAAATGCCGAAACACTGCAAAATGACGAAATTAACCAAAAATGAAAAAACTGCCAACCTGTCCCACTCCACTCAAAGTCTAATAGCCCTGTCCCATGGTGCGAGTTCATTCCAAGAGTTCTCCCGAGTTTGCCGATTCGAACTCGGAGATTTACGGTAATGGCCACTCGACGGTACTTGGGGCTCTCGTGGACATTTTCCAGCGAGTCTTCCCAAGTACCTGCCGTTAGCACTATGAGACGTCCCCGAGCTCCGACGTACCCGCTAAGTTCATTCTCCGTGCTTACCACGAGTTAGAGTTTTTTAAAACTCGGGAGAGCACTTGAATGAACTCGCACTGTGGGACAAGGCGTTAATACTGTTTCCCTCCTGGTATAGAAGCTGTGTAAGTATTCCCCGCTGTAGGTTGTGTTCAACTTTCCCCGATTTATGTTCATCAAGTCAGGGGGGAGTTCCCCCGCCACGGGTACCATGTAATCCCGTGCTACCTGCTCCATGGTCGGATAGTCGGTTTGCCGGGTGAGGAGGGGGCTGTGGACCCCCAGCAGGACCAACAACAAGACCTGTCAAAGGGCGGATGAGCTCCTAGCGAGCCGACGGCCATCCGCACTTCAGTAGAAGTTGCGATCACTGTCGTACAAGGCATTGTGAGGAATGATGATGAAGCACACACACACCAAAATCCGATACTTCCAGCGGCGGGAAGTCCGCAGGAACTGGAGGACGGAGATGTGTGGTGCGTCCGTCGCCGTTCCGTCAGAAACCAGCACCACTGCGTCGCTAATGTTTTCAACGATGATGAAATGAAAAAGAAACCCCCAGATTCCATCATGTACTCAGGTGATCAATGTCGAAGCCTGTTAGTCAAACCCTGTGTAACGGGGGCTGCGCGGAGCTGCTGCCTCACAGCGCCAGAGACCCGGGTTTGACCCTGACTACGGGCGCTGTCTGTACGGAGATGGTACGTTCTCCCCGTGACCTGCGTGGGTTTTCGAGATCTTTCGGTTTTCCCCCACACTCCAAATATGTACAGGTTTGTAGATTAATGGGCTTGGTATAAATGTACATTTTCCCTCGTGTGTGTAGGATAGTGTTATGTGCGGGGGATCGCTGTTTCGGAGCGGACCTAGTGGGCCAAAGGGCCTGCTTCCACGCTGTATCTCTAAAGTAAAACTGAACTAATACGGGCAATGTATTAGTAAAATTAATTAGTAAATAAATTAGTAAAATAAAATTAGTAAAATTAGTAAAAAACTCCAAACTTACTCTTCAAGTCACAATGATAAAAGGCCTCTCAGCCCTTTGTGTCTGTACAAACCATGAAAGCACCCATTATCCTAATCCTGCACTAACTCCTTTCTACTCTCCCCACATTCCCTCAACTCCCCGCAACTTCTACCACTCATGTACACTCCAGAGGCCACCTACAGTTGGCAATTCACCTCCAATCCCCAAACCATGGGATGAAACCAGAGCACACAAATGAAATCCATGCAGTCTTTAGTTTCAGTTTCAGAGATACAGCAGAAATTAGCCCTTCAGCCCACTGATCCGGCACCGACCAGCGATTCCTCCCGCACATCCGGCCAGTGATCCCTGCACTATCCTACACACACACAAGAGACAATTTTTATGTGTATACCAAGCCAACTAACCTGGAAACCTGCACGTCTTTGGAGTGTGGGAGGAAACCGAAGGTCTTGGAGAAAACCCACGCAGTCACAGGGAGAAGGTTACAGACCCTGTCGGGATCGAACCCGGGTCTCTGGCACAGTAAAGTGCTGTCAGTCGGCAACTCTACCGCTGTGCCCCTGTGCCGGTCTCTAATGATTTTTGGTGGACACCAATTCCAATGGTGCTAGGGGGGATGGAGCAACCGGAGAAAACCCACTTGGTCACAGGGAGAACGTACAAAACTCCGTACAGACAGCACCTGTAATCAGGACTGAACCCGGGTCTCTGGCGCCATAAGGCAGCAACTCTGCTGCTTCACCACCATGCCACCCTCAGCAAGTGGTAGCCTGGCGCCCTGGATCAGGAAGGGGAGGTGTTAGCCAGAGCTGCCATCCTTATGCCAAGGAATGTAGCTTGGGTGCAGGTGGGACAAGATAAACTTTCAATCCCCCTGGGTGAAGGATCTCATTCTTAATTTCCCTTTCGCTCCGGGACCTGGAAGAATGAAACAAATGTGAATGTAAAAATTCACCTTTACCGTTGATAAATAAATGACTGAGCTTATGCATTATAAATCAAATGAATTTTTAACGCTTGAGAGACGCAGATGATTTTCATAGATAATTCCTAGCGAAGATTTGCAAATTAATAAATAAGTTACAGGAACCTTATATTGAAGATATCATTCATGTCTGTCTACCTATATCGTGAATGATTTATGATCCATCACAAGGCGCGTTGTTGTCGATGTAAAACTGTTGTGTGTGTGAAGTTAATGGCGGTATAGTCATGTGAAAACGTGCAGTGTGGTTGCCTGTCCCCTAGAGAGATAAATGATACCATCCTTGGGCAAAAAAGCTCAGTCAAGAGAAATCAGGCCATTGGCATATGCGGGCACCATTTACCATATCTGTCTCTTTACAAGCAGGAATATCGCCAGGGCATGCTTAGTTTAAGTGATTATTCCCTGAGCACTCTTAGTCAATGTTTGGCCGCGATCCTTAGTCGCAGAATGTACTAAATCACTGGAGTCCTTGAGGATCTTATTTAAAGTGCATGATGCGAAAGGCAACATTCACGACTTTTAATAGCAACAAACCATCTGCTGGATGAAGCCAGCGGTGTTGGAACAGAAGGCTGGATGATTTGTGTTGAGACCCTGCATCGCCCTGTCTTGCCGCAGGGTTTGGTCACGGAATGTCGCCCGGCCCTTTCTCCCCTCAGACCCTGCTCCACCCGCAGAGTTCTTCATTGGTTTGGTCGTTGCTCCAGATTCCATCCAGCATCTGCAGTCTCTCGTGTCTTGTGTAGGGTGAAGGAGTGGGAGCCTGGGTCTGAAGAAGGGTCTCGACATGAAACATCACACATTCCTCCTCTCCAGAGATGCTGCCTGTCCCGCTGAGTTACTCCAGCTTTTTGTGCCTCTCATTTCTCCATGGATGTCTTGCAGGTGCAGCACCCAATCAAGTGGTCACACCAAAGTAGATAGAGCAGAGTGGACAGGAGAGGTTTAGAGGGATATGGGCCAAACGTGGGCAAATGGGACTAGCTTAGATGGGACATTTTGGGCAGCATAGATGAGTTGGGCTTCGGGGTCTGTATCCATGTTGTGTGACTTTACGAATGCCTGCTCCGTGCTCAGTGACTCACTCCATCTAGCTCGGCACAAGAGGCAGAATGAGTCACAGTCATGGAATAAGGCAACATAGAAGCAAAACTCAGCTAAACTCGACCTGTGTTATAGAATCATAGGGTCATACAGCAAGGAAACAGGCCCTTAGGCCCAACTTGCCCACGCCGACCAACATGCCCCACCTGCACTCGTCCCACCTGCCTGTGTTTGGCCCATATCCTTCTGAACATCTCATATTTCGCTTGGGCAGCTTGCAACCACGTGGTATGAATTGCAACTTCTCTAACTTCAAGTAACCTCTGCATTCCTTCTCTCTCTGTCCATCGCCCACCCACGTCTCACCAGCTTCCAAGTCGTCTTGTTGAGTCTGATAGTCTGTACTCGTTCTCACCGAACAAACAGCTAACAATGGTCTGTTTCCTTTATCATCATTACTTTTTTGCATCTCTTTCATTAATTTGTTCTATATCTCTACATCACCACCGGGGAGATGGCAGCCCTGACGGCAGTCTGTTTGTCTTTTCACTCTTTTGTTATTTTCTAGTTTGTTAAAAGTTTTTGTTTTAATGTTCTTCGGTTTGTTTTATGTGGGGGAAGGGGGGAAGGGATTGGGGGAAACTTCCTACCTTCAAGTGCCTACCTTGCCAGATATGTTATTATTTTTCGGATCACATTCTCCGGGCTCTGCGGCCTACTCTGCGGACTGTCGCGAGCCCCACGCGGGGCGCGAACTTAACATCAGAGCTGATCCCTTGCCTGGGATCGCTCCCACCGTGAGCACCGCAGAACCAACACCAAGGGCTCGCAGTCTTCGGGTGGTGAGGCCGAGTTGGGAGCTCCAACGTCGCGGAAGGTTCGACCAGCCCCAACGCGAGGTTCGATCGCCGGCGCGGAGGAGCTGACATCCACCGCGATGCGGGAGCTGATCGCCTCGACGCGGAGAGTCCGAATGCCGCCGGCTACGGGAGTCAAGAAAATCCCGTCAACGAGGGCTCGAGGCCCACGACCGAGGGAGAACTAAGGGAAGGGACTTGAACTTTATTACACCTTCCATCACAGTGAAGAATGTGTAGGAGTCACTGTGGTGGATGTTCATGTTAAAATGTGTTTTTGAGTGGGTGTTCTGTTACTTTTAATTGTATGACTGACCTGGCCAATGAAATTCCTCATATGTTGCAAAACATACTTGGCGAATAAAGTGCGATTCTGATTCTGATTCTGATTCTGATCACCAGTTATATTTAAGAGGGAGTTAGATGTGGCCCTTGTGGCTAAAGGGATCAGGGGGTATGGAGAGAAAGCAGGTACAGGATACTGAGTTGGATGATCAGCCATGATCATATTGAATGGCGGTGCAGGCTCGAAGGGCCATATGGCCTACTCCTGCACCTATTTTCTATGCTTCTGTTTCTATGTATATCTCTCGTTTCCCTTTCCCCTGAATCACAGTCAGAAGAAGGGTCTCGACCTGAAAAGTCACCCATTCCTTTTCTCCAGAGATGCTGTCTGACCTGTTGAATTACTCCAGCATTTGTGCCTTCCTTCTAAACCTATCCTGTCCATGCATCTGTAGCTGTCCACATGTTTTTTAATGTCTATGGTGCTTTTACATATTAACGCCATCTTCCAGCACCTTGGTACATTGCCTTCAATGACGTCAGAGACCCAGCCTCCACCATCTCTGGGTGGAGAAGCTTCCCCTCAGATCACACTAAATCTCTCTCCTCTTGCCCTAAATGTGTGTCCAGATGTTTAATTTACCTTTATTATGGGGGTGCATTTCCTGCATCCCACCCACATTTTGGAACATTTTAGAACAGGCCTTTTGGCCCACAATGCCTGTGCTGAATGCAAAGCTGTTAAGTAATCTCCTTTAGTTTCCTGTGATACATATCCCTCCACTACCTGCATATCCACACGCAACTCCAAAAATCTCTCAAATGCCACTATTGTATCTGTCTGCACCAGACCGTGCATTCCAGGCACCCACTGCCCTTTGTGTAAAAATTCCTTGCCCTGCACATCTCCTTTAAACACCTCTCACCTTAAACTATGCCCTTTAGTCTTTGATATTACCACCCCAGGAAAAAGGTCCTGGCTGCCTGCGTATTTATGCCTTGCAGAATGTTAAATACTCTGTCACGACTCCCCTCAGCCATTTATGGCAAAGCATTTGAGTTGTCTCGTTTATTGTCACGTGTAGCGACGTGCAGTGAGAGCTTTTGTTGCGTGCTAAGCAGTGAGTGGAAAGACAGTGTGCGTGGACTAAGGAAAGCAAAGGGACCCAGGCATCCATCCAGTGGCCTCACGAGAGAAGGCGCGCAGAGAACTCTAGTGACATCCTCCTTCAGCTAACATGCTGTGGACAATGCCTTTACAGCTGCCAAAATCTGAGACAAAGGCACGGTGACACAGCGGTGGAGTTGCTGCCTCACAGCGCCAGAGATCCAGGTTCGATCCTGACTCCAGGTGCTGTCTGTACGGAGTTTGTGCAATCACCCTGTGACCTGTGTGGGTTTTCTCCGGGATTTCCGGATCGCCGCCCACACTCAACAACGTACACGTTTGTAGGTTAATTGGCTTTGGTAGATTGTAAATTGTAAAATTGAAAATTGTAAATGTGTGCAGGATAGTGCTCGGTGGTCCGAAGGGCCCGTTTCTGCGCTGTATCTCTAAACTAAACTGAATGCCACTAACTGTGTTTGTGAGCATGAAGAACAGTGAGCCACTGCCGTCACAGCAAAGAGGGAAGAGAGAATTAGTGTACAGATCAAACAGATGTGTTGCAGTAATTCTCAGTATCAGTTTCTGCTGTTAAGTTAATTATATCATAATTTATTTTCCCTGCGGCTCACTCAATTATGTTCCAACATGCATCTCTGTGTTGTTCAGATAATTGTATCCTGGCACCTCCCTCATTAAATCTGCTTTGGCAGCTCACGATAATAATGGGGTGCAGCATAAATAGAGAAATTATTCCCATTTTAAACTTTGATTTTGACTATTTCTTGAGTCAGGCTTATTGAAACCTCTTGACCTGTCATTTTATATATAAATATTCACTTACTAACTCTTTCTGTGAAGATAAATGTCTTCAGATAGTATCTGTCCCAATTATAGGCAAGTGTTGGGCTTATACAGTATCTCTGGGAGGTTCATTAACTACCAGTTGATAACAGAGTAATTCAATTGACTCTATTGATAAGAATTAATTTCTAATGGATTTGTTCAGTCACTAAGCATTGTAATTTACAGCGCCTGACCTCCGCTCTCAAATCTTGTTCTCTCCCCGCCAAAGTACTGTGACTGCTGAACACCTTCAAAGAACGCAGGAAATGCTCGTCAGGTCTGGCTTTATCTGTGAAAGGAAGAGACGGTTCATCAACTTGCAGTGTTAATGTTCCTCTCTCCAAAGATACTCTCCAATTTGATGGGTCCTCCTGAACGCTTGCCAAGGTCTAGGCATGACTCTGTTGACATCTTCCATCGAATGTCCGCAAGTTCAGCAGTTTCCTCGTACACTTCCACTTGCGGTCAGCTGCACTTTCCCATCTAAATGGGGGATTGTTGTCGTCCCACCAGTTCCATTCCCATTCCATTTCCATTCCCATTCCCAGTCCCATTCTCATTCTCATTCCTCCCTCCATTCCACTCCAAAGAGGGACCCGGCAGGGGAGGGCTGGGGTGCTGAGAACAAAGAGGGTCCATTGGGGAATACATTGAATACCTTGTACCTGTGTCGGCGGCCTTTATGTGGCATCTCTTTGCATACCCTGTGTATGGTGTATAATTTCACTATAACTTGTGACATGTGATAATAAACCATCAATCAATCACTTTTGACCTCTGCGGTACATCTAATGTTACTGCAAATCGCAAACCAACCTTTCAATTTTCAGAAAAATACACAAAATGCTGGAGTAACTCAGCGGGTCAGGCAGCATCTGTAAAGAATGCGGATGGGTGCCGTTTCGGGTTGGGACCCCTTCTTCAGACTCCCCCTCGGAAGCATTACCTATTGCTGCCTGATCCTCTGAGTTACTCCAACACTTTATGTCTATCTTTGACTAAAGTCAGGTCAAGTCATGTTAAATTCCTTGGCATATGCATGTCTACAGTGCAGTACAGGTACTACGAAAATCTCGCTTGCAGAAGCATCGCAGCCAACACATCACTGGAACATATGTCACAGGTTTGGAAAGAGTGGATGTGTGGAGAATATTTTTTTTTGTGGGAGAAATCTAGATGCGGGATTCTCTGTTTAAATGCAAAAGTTGTCTCATTTAAAGTAGAGATGTGGAGATTTTGTTTCCCATGGGTTTCTTTGGAACTCTCTTCCTGAAAAGATGTTGGAAGTCGAGTCTTCAAATGTTCTTTAATACAGAGATGGATGGATGGATGGATAGATAGATAGAAGGTTATTGTGGGTAGATGGATGATAGGGAATTGAGGTTAGAGCAAGATCGGGTAAAATGGAGTAATTGGGTAGATGCACAGAGTCTCTCTTGCCCAGAGTAGGTGAATCAATGACCAGAGGATATAGGTTTAAGGTGAAGGGGGAAAGATTTAATAGGAATTTGAGGAATAACTTTTTCCACACAAAGGTTGGTGGGTGTATGGAACGAGCTGCCAGAGGAGGTAGTTGAGGCTGGGACTATCCCAACGTTTAAGAAACAGTTAGATAAGTACATGGATAGGACAGGTTTGGAGGGATATGGACCAAGCGCAGGCAGCTGGAACTAGTGTAGATGAGACATGTTAGCCAGTGTGGACAGGTTGGGCCGAAGGGCCTGTTTCCACACTCTGTAACTATCAGACAGGATCTTACTATATGATGTTTCAGCCTTGAGGAGATGATTGCTTGCTCCTGCTCCTGCTCAAATCCTTATGTTTGTAGGTCTTTTGGTAATAATGAATAGTAGGTGACTCCTTCACACAAGAAACTCCATGTGCTGCTGCAGACAGCTACCTCCGGAAGATTGAATAAATTGGGCACTTATTTGACAGGGTAGCTTGTTTGTGCTCAATGGGAGGAATGATTTTGATAGTTTTGTCGCAATTAACTGGAACGGACTGAACACAATTGACCCCAGTGCCAGTCTGGCCTGAGTTGGAACAATGAGTATGGAAGAGATGACATCGAAACAAAAGTCAAGTCAGGCAATCATCGGTGACATTACAGAGCTCAGGGTTTTCGTCCTGAATTTGAAGTGTTTTAATAATAGGCTGAGCAGTATCAGCGCGTGCCTGTTTCAGAAATAGATTGTATTTCATAAATATTAAACATGCATCAATTCCCATTACCTCAGCCAACGTGATATTATGAAATGTATTGGTGTGCAGCTATTACCCAGAAATATCTTCATCTCGGCTTCTCATTAAATTCCTGCCTCATGTCTGAAATAATCAGAATGTGTGGGATACAACTTCAATAGCTCTGGCTTCTGCACTCATTTTGTCCGTCCAGAAGCCCTCATCAGTCATAAGAAGTGCCGTGGGGCGTGAGCATGCAAGCTTAGTCACACCAAGGAGAAGTTCAAGGAATTGCCTTTGTAAACCCGACTTTATGGAACATCTCCATCGTTCAAAGATGTAAAAAAAAAATTGAGAACTATATTTATTGTTTTAGATGCAAAATGTATTAATATATTTTTGTGGATATGATTTCATGATGTTGGTGTTTGTAATTTCATGCTGCGTTTCTAGCGTCTTGAGATTCCATTTTGCCAAATTTGGATTGTGTTTAGTTCAGTTTAGTTTAGAGATACAGTGCGATAACAGGCCCGAAGCGGCCCACCAAATCCGCACCAACCAGCAATCCCCGTGCACTAGCACTATCCTACATTCTAAGGACAATTTACAATTATTACCGAAGCCTATTAACCTTCAAACCTGCACTTCTGTGGAATGTAGGAGGAAACCGAGCATCCGGAGAAAACTCACGCGGTTCACAGGGGAGAACGTACAAAACTACCTACAGGCAGCACCCGTAGTCAGGTTCGAACCTGGGTCTCTGCCGCTGTGAGGCAGCAACTCTACCACTGTGCCATCGTATCACCCGTGATCTGTAGGCTAAATGAAATCCCCATTTTTCATGTGGACTGTGCATCACATTAACTATTAAAATAGCTTCTGTTTTGGAGATATTTTATGCAGCTCATTGCATCTGGGATGTAACTTCTGGTTCAGATCTCTAGAAGTACTGTATCTCACTGTGGGGTACGAGCAACATCTTAGAAGAGTTCTATCTTTCTACTGACATTGAATTAGCAATCGCTGAAGGATCAGAGCAGTCTACATACTCGAACCGTGCATGGTCCACCTAAAGAGTATACATCCTCGGCCATGTCAGACATCCCCATTAGTAGTCCAATCATACTTACAAGCCTGGAGACACAAGGAACTGCAGATAACCATATAACCATCTAACAATTACAGCACGGAAACAGGCCCTCTCGGCCCTTACAGTCCGTGCCGACCATTTGTTTTCCCCTAGTCCCATCTACCTGCACTCAGACCATACCCCTCCATTCCCTTCCCGTCCATATACCTATCCACTTTACTCTTAAATGTTAAAATCGATCCTGCCTCCACCACTTCTGCTGGAAGCTCATTCCACACAGCCACCACCCTCTGAGTAAAGAAGTTCCCCCTCACGTTACCCCTAAACCTCTGTCCCTTAATTCTCCAGTCATGCCCTCTTGTTTGAATCTTCTCTACCCTCAATGGGGAAAAGCTTATCCACGTCAACTCTGTCTATCCCTTTTCATCATTTTAAAGACCTCAATCAGGTCTCCCCTTAACCTTCTGCGCTCCAAAGAATAAAGACCTAACTTGTTCAACCTTTCTCTGTAACATAGTTGCTGGAACCCTGGCAACATTCTAGTAAATCTCCTCTGTACTCTCTCTATTTTGTTGACATCCTTCCTATAATTAGGTGACCAAAATTGTACACCATACTCCAGAATTGGTCTTACCAATGCCTTGTACAATTTTAACATTACTTTCCTACTCCTATATTCAATGCTCTGATTTATAAAGGCCCAGCACACCAAAGGCTTTCTTTACCACCCTATCTACATGCGATTCCACCTTCAGGGAACTATGCACAGTTATTCCTAGAACTCTCTGTTCCACAGCATTCCTCAATTCCCTACCATTTACCATGTACGTCCTATTTTGATTTGTCCTGCCAAGATGTAGCACTTCACACTTATCAGCATTAAACTCCATCTGCCATCTTTCAGCCCACTTTTCCAAATGGCCCAAATCTCTCTGTAGACTTTGAAAATCTACTTCATTATCCACAACACTACCTATCTTAGTATCATCTGCATACTTCCTTATCCAATTTTCCACCCCATCATCCAGATCATTGATGTACATGACAAACAGCAGTGGACCCAACACAGATCCCTGAGGCACCCCACTGGTCACCAGCTTCCAACCTGACAAACAGCCATCCACCGTTACTCTCTGACATCTCCCATTCAGCCACTGTTGAATCCTCCGCCATTAACACCCAAAGATTGAACCTTCTTAACCAACCTTCCATGGGGAACCTTGTCAAAGGCCTTACTGAAATCCATATAGACAACATCCACTGCTTTACCCTCATCAATTTCCCTAGTAACCGCTTCAAAAAATTCAAGGTTTGTCAAACATGACCTTCCAGGCTCAAATCCATGTTGACTGTTCCTGATCAGACCCTGTTTATCCAGATGCTTATATATATATTACCTCAAAGTATCCTTTCCATTAATTTGCCCACCACTGACGTCAAACTAACAGGTCTATAATTGCTAGGTTTATTCTTTGAACCCTTTTTAAACAATGGAACAACATGCGCAGTACGCCAATCCTCCGGCACTATTCCCGCTTCTGTTGGAAGATGTTGGAATCTTGAACAAAGCACACAGTGCTGGAGGAACACAGTGGGCCTGGCAGCATCTGTGGAGGGAAATGGACAGGCTTTGGGTCAGGACCCTTCTTCATACATTTGGGATCGATGTGAAGAAGTGTCCTGACCCTAAGTGTCACCAGACCCCTCACTTCACAGATGCTGCTCGTCTACACTTTGCTTTCTCTGTTTTGTGTCACATGTTCACATGTGACTGGGACCATGTTCTTGTCCTGTGCTGAGGTGGTTCTTTTAAAGAATGATGGAGGGGCATGTTACGAGGAAGAAGTGCTTTGCAACAATTGCCATTCGTGCATTTTAAGTGCAACATAGAGTCATGCAGATATACAGCATGGAAACAGGCCCTTCGGCCCAACTTGCCCACACCCACCAACATGTCCCATCTACCTGCCCGCGTTTGGCCCATATCCCTCCAAACATGTCCTATCCACACACCTGTCCAATTGTTTCTTAAACGTTGCAATAGTCTCTACATCAACTACCTCCTCTGGCAGCTCGATCCATACACCCACCACCAATACACCTCAGATTCCTATTATATCTTTCTCTCCTCGCCTTAAATCTATGTCCTCTGGTTCTCAATTCCCCTACTCTGGGTAGTAGAGTACTCTGAGTGCTAAGTACTCTGAGAGTACTTTGGGTAACATTGTGAATAGCGCAGTGAAGGGAAATGAGGACTAGAGCAGTAGGGCTCACAAATGTATTCCATTGAAGAATTCATCCCAAATACTTACCTAATAGTGAAAGGCCTGGATCGTGGATGTGGAAAGAATGTTTCCACTCGTGGGAGAGTCTAAAACCAGAGGTCATAGCCTCAGAATTAAAGTACATTCCTATTGGGAGGAAATGTGGAAGAATGTCTTTGGTCAGAGGGTAGTAAATCTGTGGAAATAATTGCTACAGAAAGCTGTGGAGGCTGTCAATGGATATTTTTAAGGCAGAGAAAGACAGATTCTTCATTAGTATGGGGGTCAGAGATTATGGGGAGAAGGCAAGAGAATGGGTGAGGAGGCAGAGATAGATTAGCCATGATTGAATGGCAGAGTAGACTTGATGGGCCGAATGGCCTAATTCTGCTCCTATCACTTATGACCTTATGGAGGATTCTAGCCAGGATCACAACCCTGTGTGGTGTGAGTCACCTACAGTGGGCCTCTGTTGCCATAGTAACAGACAAGTGTATTGGACAGAGAGTTAAGGTGAGTGATGTTGACAGATTTATTACAGATCTGTGCAGTGCAGACAAGCTCGAGTGATACAGAACTCAACCAACATTCAATCTCCGAATAACAGAGGAATAAAGTGGATGAAAGTGTGGGAAATATTCAGGCAGAATACTGCGATCATTGAAAATATACAATAATGAATGAGAAAAACCACGCTAATAGTTTGGTTAGTCCGAGAAGTTCCGCTGGATCTCCTGATTGTTGACCATTTTACTTCGGAGTCACGTGAGTGACTACGTGAAGACCCCGTCCAGCACGCATGCGCGACATTAGCGTTCATGCAGTGCACCGCGACGAACGGGAGTTCAAGGCGCTCCCGCTACAAATTGAAAGTCGGGCCGACAGGTAAGTTTACCGTGGCCGTGTGTCTTTCTCTCTGTGGTCTTGTGTTCCAGGAAGAATGAGCAAGGCCCGAGGAAAGAAGTCTGCAGCTCGCCCCCGTTCGTCCTTCGTTGAGGAATGCTCTTTGGAGGGGGGGCAAGAGGCGGCGGTTATAACTACCGAGCCGAGCCCAGCACCGCTAGTGCTGCCTGAGCAGCGGGCTGGAGGTACCTGCAGCCGGAACCGGGCGGTAGTGTCCGACGTTTCGGATGAAGATGCCTTACCGCTCGAGAGCACAGGCAGCCGCCTAAGCCGCATGGAACGGCTTATGGAGCAATTGCTCCAGCGAGATCTGCTGAGAGAGCAGCAGCAGCCTCGCCAAGGGAGTTCAGGCACTCCCGCAGTGCCTTTTACGGCACTGGCCATTGCTTCACCTTCTTTTGAAGGCAGCATTGGCGACCAGGTCTGGGCTGGTCAAGAAGAGGGGTCACTGGCTGAAGATTTCGGGAGTACGCAGGGTGTACAGGAACAGGAAGAGCTGCTGGGTGTGGTCAACCGCTACGTGGCCATTCCACAAGCGGGTCGGCCATTAGAGCCGAAACTTGCAGCCAGCATTAACCACCTGTCCTCTAAACCCCTACAAGAACAAGTGGTCAATGAGGCTCTTCAACTATATACAGCCCCATGAAATTGTACATCTTTGAATGTACCTGCTGTCAATAGCCAAATTTGGGGACATTTGGGGCAGAACATCAGAAACCTGGAGTTGAAGCTCCAGAAGATCCTTAAATTCCTGACTGCAGGAATAACATCTTATGCTCGGTCCATTGATGGTGCGGACATCTCCACAAATCAGCAAGACACATTAGCTCTGCTGTGCACCACTCAATATGAGATAAATAATTTGCGAAAGGAGATTATCAAGCCTGCCCTCAACCCTAAATTTGCGGGACTCTGCAAAACACCGGGGTCAGAACCTCCTATTCTGCTCTTTGGGAAAGACCTTCCAAAAAAAGGTGAAAGACCTGGAAGAAGAATCCAAGACCTTTGGTTTCGTGAGGGCAGGTTTTGGGACCGAGCAGACCCAACAAACCCAGGCGGCAGTACCCCATGGCGTCCACCAGTCGTCGACCACACTATGGGACTGGTGAAAGCTCGGGGTCCGCAACCATTCCCCGTAAGCCTTTTTTTAGGCCAGGGCCCAGAGCGGACCCCATGGAAAATGCGCCACCCCCAACAACATCGAGATCAACATCAACCCTCTACAGCCCAGCAGACGCCTCATCACCCAGCGAAGAGGCAGAAGAAGCACCAATAACCATGGAGGTAGGTGGGTCTGTTTCCTCTCAGCATATGTGCAGTAGGGGCTCTGTGCTAACAGGGGGGAGATTGCACTTGTTTTTGGATGCATGGGAATCCATCACTAATGACAAGTATATACTCAGCAGCGTTCATGGCTACAAAATTGACTTTGTCCATAAAGATTTTCCACCAGTTCAGCATATACCCAAAAGGGTATTCACCCTCTCAGTCAAGGAAAAACAAGAGGGTCAAGCTGAACTGATGAGGTTACAAGCTAAAGGTGTCATTGAAAGAACAAAACATGAACCTTTGGAATTTGTGTCTAATATTTTCACTAAAATCAAAAAAGATGGTGGACGACGCATCATCATTGACTTAAACTACTTTGAACAAGTCTGTCAGGTATATACATTTCAAGATGGATACTTTTGAAACAGCCAGACTATTGGTTTCTAGGGGGTACTTTCTAGCAAGCATTGATTTAAAAGATGCCTACTACTCAGTACCCATACACAAGGACCATCGAAAATATTTAAAATTTATCTGGATGAAACAGCTATGGCAATATAAAGCCTTACCAAATGGGCTAACCTCTGCTCCAAGGTTGTTCACTAAAATCTTAAAACCTGCCTTGGCATTATTGAGGAAACAAAAGCATATAGTCATGGCGTATTTAGACGACATTTTAATAGTAGGGAAAACCTTGGAGACAGCTATTTTGGCAGTCGCAGCCACCAAACGTTTGTTTGAAACTTTGGGGTTTGTCATACATCCAGAAAAATCCAATCTTACACCGTCCACTGCCATGGACTATCTTGGATTTACGATAGATACTGTTCGCATGATTGTAACTCTGCCGAAGGGGAAAGCATCAGAATTGGCGCTATCATGCAACAAACTCATGAATAAACATCAGCCAACCATACGGGAAGTAGCTAGAGTTATTGGCAAAATGGTAGCAGCTTTCCCAGCTGTACAATTTGGGCCTTTGCACTATCAAAATTTGCAAAGAGCTAAAGTGCATGCACTAAAGCAAAACTCAGGTCACTTTGACCGAGCTATGAGTTTAACTGCTGAATCCATTCCAGAGTTACAATGGTGGGCGAGGAATGTAAGACTCAGCTCCAGTCCCATAATGATCACCAACCCAGTATTAACCATTCAAACGGATGCCAGTGCTTTGGGCTGGGGAGCAACTAACATGCAATCCAGCACAGGGGGGCAGATGGAGTAAATTTGAATCATCTTGCCTACAGACACGGGGTATCAACTATTTAGAAATGTTGGGTGCGTTTTATGGGTTAAAAGCATATTCATGTAATACGCATCATGCACATGTCCGGTTGCAACTAGATAATACCACGGTGGTGGCTTATATCAATCACATGGGTGGTGTAAAGTCGATATCGTGTGACAATTTGGCCAACCTAATCTGGCAATGGTGTGTTGAAAGGCATATTTGGTTATCAGCAACTTACCTTCCAGGTAAGCAAAATACAGTGGCAGACACCAGGTCACGTAGATTTAATGATAACATCGAATGGATGTTAAATCCCAAAGTGTTTGCTGAAATTACAAAGCAATATGGCACACCAGATATCGATCTATTTGCATCCAGGCTGAATCACCAGGTACCAACGTATGTCGCTTGGGAACCAGACCCTGAGGCAGCAGCAGTTGATGCATTCTCGCTGCATTGGGGGAAAATGTTCTTTTATGCTTTTCCTCCCTTCTGCCTCATCAGTCGGGTATTACGCAAGATTCAATTGGATTCCGCTTCAGGAATCTTGATAATACCTGACTGGCCTACGCAGCCATGGTTCCCAGTGGCTTTCGACATGGCTGTTGAAACACCGTTGGAATTCCCCAGCAGTCGACAGTTATTAATCCACCCAGTGTCAGGCATTAGTCACCCGTGCCATGACAGAGTCAATCTCCTGGCTTGCAGATTCTAAAAAGACCTCTACTGGGCCTGGGACTGTCTGAGGACGCCATCAACATGATGACCGCATCTCACCGGGAGTCCACCAGGAGACAATACCTGACCAATATAAGAAAATGGGAACGGTATTGCTCCAAAACAGGAACTACCTACACCACAGCTACAGCCACCAGTGTTGTGGAGTTTCTGCTTGGATTACATCGGGAAGGACTCAGCTACAGCGCCATTAATACAGCCAGGAGTGCGTTGTCAGCTTATTTGGTTCCAGCAGCAGGACAACTGACTTTGGGGTCCCATCCACTAGTGGTCAAAATCATGAGGGGCATTTTTAACACCAATCCCCCTAGGCCTAGGTACACTCAGATCTGGGATGTCAGCATAGTACTGACGTACCTTAGGGGATGGCCACCACCCAGGTCACTTACTCTGGAACAACTAACACTGAAATCAGTCATGCTCATGGCTCTAGTGTCAGCTCAAAGGGTACAGTCCCTCCACCTTCTGAGGCTGGACAGCATGACAGAGTCATTGGACTGTATCACATTTCACATTCAGGGGCTGGTCAAACAATCTAGACCAGGTACCACGCCTCCAGTTATGGAGTTCCGGGCATATTCACCTGACCCACGGTTGTGTGCCAAGACCCATCTCGCCAACTACATAGACACAACATATAACTTAAGAGGGAGAGAAAAAGCCTTATGGATAAGCCACAAGAACCCTCATGGTCAGGTGACGAGCCAAACCATTTCAAGGTGGCTCAAGCAGGTGCTTAAGTCCGCGGGAATCGATACAAATGTGTACAAATCTCATTCCACCAGGGCTGCATCTACGTCGGCGGCTAGGCAAATGGATGTGCCTATGACCATATTCTGGCCAGAGCAGGATGGTCCTCGGAAAGAACTTTCCAAAGGTTTTATAATAAGCCGCTGGCGGAGCCTGCTACATTTGCAGACAGAATTTTAGAGTCTGCAGATAATATTTAATTTAAGCCCGGGGGAGCTCTCTGTTTTTTGTTGTTATTAATAAACCTTTTTTGTTCACAAACAGGTTATTGTTGATTGTATAACATGCTTCCTCCCTCTAAGGTCTTCAGGCAGTGAGTGAAGCATGAGCTGGTACACGGTTCGGATTCACAGAGCTTTGAAGTCTTCACGTAGTCACTCACGTGACTCCGAAGTAAAATAGTAAGATTAAATGAGAACTTACCAGTTCGAATTTTTAATCTGTATTTTATGAGGAGTTACGATGAGGGATTACGTGCCCTCCGCTCCCACCCTCTATTATACAGATCAACTGGTAATTAAGTTCTTATTTTTTCTTTACTATATTTATTTCAATTGTTGTGTTTTCTGTGAATCCACACCGCTGCTTTGAAGAAATGTCGCGCATGCGTGCTGGACAGGGTCTTCACGTAATCCCTCATCGTAACTCCTCATAAAATACAGATCAAACTTCGAACTGGTAAGTTCTCATTTAATCTTACTATTTTAATTCCTCTTTCCATTCCCATTCTGACCTTTCTGACCTGGGCCTCCTCCATTGCCAGAGTGAGGCCACAAGCAGACTGGATGAACAGCACCTCATATTTCACTTGAGTAGCTTACAACCTTCCAGTGTGAAGGTTGAATTCTCCAATTTTAGTGAACAACCTACGGTGGCGCAGTGGTAGAATTGCTGCCTTACAGTGCCATCGACCCGGGTTCAATCCCGACTACGGGTGCTGTCTATACGGAGTTTGCATGTTCTTCCCATGGGTTTTCTCCAAGATCTTCGGTTTATTCCCACACTCCAAAGACGTTCAGGATTGTAGGATAATTCAGGGTACACAAAAAGCTGGAGAAACTCAGCGGGTGCAGCAGCATCTAAGGAGCGAAGGAGATAGGCGACGTTTCGGGTCGAGACTCTTCTTCAGACTGGTCAGGGATCAGGGAAACGAGAGATATAGACGGTGATGTGGAGAGATAAGGAACAATGAGTGAAAGATATGCAAAAAAGTATCAGTGATAAAGGGAACAAGCCATTGTAAGCTATTTGTGGTGTGAAAATGAGAAGCTGGTGCGACTGGGGTGGGGGAGGGAGATAGAGATAGAGGGAATGCCAGGGCCCGAGGGCTGAGGGAGAGGTGGGAAGGGGAGGAGACAGCAAGGGTTAACAGAATTGAGAAAATTCAATATTCAAGCCCAAAGGATGCAGACTCCCCAAGCGGAATATGAGGTGCTGTTCCTCCAGCTTGCGGTGTTGCTCACTCTGGCCGTGGAGGAGGCCCAGGACCGAGAGGTCGGATATGGAATGGGACGGGGAGTTGAAGTGCTGAGCCACCGGGAGGTCGGGTTGGTTATTGCGGACCGAGCGGAGGTGTTCGGCGAAGCGATCGCCAAGCCTCCGCTTGGTCTCACCGATATAGATCATCTGGCATCTGGAGCAGCGGATGCAGTAGATGAGGTTGGAGGAGGTGCAGGTGAACCTCTGTCGGACCTGGAAGGACTGCTTGGGTCCCTGAAAGGAGTGGAAGGGGGAGGTGAAGGGACAAGTGTTGCATTTCTTGCGGTTGCAAGGGAAAGTGCCCGGGGAAGGGGTAGAGTGGGAGGGGAGGGAAGAATGGACAAGGGAGTTGCGGAGGGAGCGGTCTTTGCGGAAGGCAGACAGGGGGGGAGATGGAAGATGTGGCGGGTGGAGGGGTCACGTTGGAGGTGGCGAAACTGGCGGAGGACTATATGTTGTATTTGCCGGCTGGTGGGGTTGTAGGATAATTGGTTTGGTAAATGTAATAATTGTCCATATAGTATGTGTAGGATAATGTTAATATGCTGGGATCGCTGGTCGGCGCGGACTCGGTGAGCTGAAGGGCCTGTTTCCGCGCTGTATCTCTAAACTAAACTAAACCCAGCCCCACCTTCCTTCTTCTCTCTTTTCCCTATAGCGAACCCGGATACACAACCATTTCCCCCACTCTCCTGCCCATACGCAAGTAGGACTACCTCGGTTGGGCCATTTAGCATGGTCGAGTTGGGCTGAAGAGCCCGTTTCCATGCTGTATACACAGTTGCATATTCCTTTATCCAGTGTTGGAGCTTGGACCTGTTGTGTATTGTCATTCCTTGCCATTCCTGGATGCGTGAGTATATTGCAGCCGTGTGCAGCATGCCAAAGACCCTGCAGAGACGGCAACCCTCTCGGGAGGTAGTTTATTTGTTCAGTATTCATTAAGTAACTCATGTCACTGGCAGCAGTCTCTGCAAGTGGCTGTTGTGGTGTTGGCCCTGGTGGTTCGAACCGGTTTTTATCAGCTGTAAAGATCATCAATTGTTAAAGCAGAGAATTCTCCTGTTGGTTGTTGCACAATTCGCCTATAATTTCCAAGCAAAGTTTTCACCGAACCTTTCCTTCTACAGCCCTGCAGTAAGTGACATTCAGTAGAGGGATTTGTTTAACCTGTGCGATCAATGCATTATTTAACAGCTGGGCCACACAAAAAAAAAACATTCCATTCATATTCATTTTGCTCCTGTCTGTGAAATGAAATAAACATGAAATGCCTGCGGAAAATGTGCCAAACACTATGCTTGCAGTCCCCAACACAACAAAAGCAGCCAAAACCACAACAAAGCACGCTTGGTTTTTTTGAATGGGACGAGTTGTAACTGCTACTTCACGCCCAATATTGTAACTGGAGATAGACACAAAAAGCTGGAGTAACTCAGCGGGACAAGCAGCATCTCTGGAGAGAAGGAATGAGTGATATTTCGGGTTGAGACCCTTCCTCGGACTGTAATTGGAAACATTTATGGCACACAGCTCTTTGTATAAATGCAATTCCCTCAATAAATGGGCAGCAATGAGGCTATGTTACATTACATCGATCCTCATCCCCTTTTCTCTCTCCTTTTCACACCTTATCCATCCATATCTCTCCCACTCCCCCGACTCTCAGTCTGAAGAAGGTTCTCGATCCGAAAAGTCACCCATTCCTTCTCACCAGAGATCTGCCTGTCCCGCTGAGTTTCTCCAGCATTTTGTGTCTATCTTCACATTACAAACACCTTGGTGATACGTTACATTAATGATTACAATCTAATACGAGCTGTAATAATCTATGCAATGTTTAGCAAAACACAACTTGCTGGACAAACCCAAAAACAGACACAAAAACGTTGGAGCAACTCCAGCGGTTCAGGCTGCATCTCCGTGGAGAAGGACGTTTCTGGTCGAGTCCATTCTTCAGACTGAGAGTCAGGGGAGAGGGAGACATAGAGATATGGAAGGGGAAGGTGAGAAAACACACATCAAAGGGAACGATGATGAAGGAAATGTAGAATGATTTTTAGCTGAGGGGAAGGTGACATTGAGGCATACAATCAGTACACTTGTTAGAGAACTCAGCGGGTCAGGCAGCATCTGTGGAGGGAATGGACTGAAGATATTTTGGATCGAGACCTTCTTCAGAAATATGTATATAATAGTTCTAAGCATGGTATACTGTAGCAACAGTGCATTCCACCCTGCCTCCAACATCCACTGTTGATTCACAGTGTGGAAGGAATTTGCCACGCTTGGTATTTTGTGCTTGTCACTCTTGTGCAGCGCCCTGGAATAATCCCCTCGTTAATAATATTATAAATTGCATTTTAAATCAGATTAATTTACGGACTATGCTTTCTTGCCGATTGTTATATGATGTTTTTCAAAATATTATAGGCACCTGCACATTGTACAGATGGTTATGCATTATAAATGTTCACATTAGACAGCAGCATAGTGCATAATGTAATTATATTACATTCAGATAATGTATTGACTATATTACACACTGAAGGATTATGGACTGTTATAATGCCACATAATGTTAGAGGTAATTTTCGATTACTGACTAATACGTTGAGAATATCATTGACAAAACCTTCAGCATGGTCTAATTCATCTCAGAACTCTTCTCTGTAATACAATGCTGACATATGACCCATGGGTACAAACTCGCAGACAGCACCCTGAAGTCGCCATTGAACCCAGGTCTCTGGCATTGTGAGGTATTGGCTCTGCTCGCTCTCCACTGTGGACTTCAGTTTTTTAGCTTTAGAGATACAGCTCGGAAACAGGCCCTTCAACACACTGAGTCCACACTAACCAGCGATCCACGCACATTCACACTTTCCTACACACAGCAAGGGCAATTTACATTTATACTGAGCCAATTAACCTACAGACCTAACGTCTTTGGAGTGTGGGAGGAAACCGAAGATCTCAAAGAAAACCACGCAGGTCACGTGGAGAACGTACAGACTCTCTTCAGACAGCACCTGTAGTCAGGATCGAACCCGGAGGATCTGGCGCTGTGAGGCAGCAACTCTACTGCTGTGCCACTGTGCCACCAAAGCGATAGTCATCACTTCTATATCTTAGAGATAGAAGTGCTTGTCTAGATATTTCTTAAATGTAAAAAAATGTCTCCCTCCAACATCTCCTAAGGCAGGGCGTTACAGATTCTAACCAAGCAGAGCATTGGGTGGATAAATCCCCAGGACCTGATGGGATCTAAGGTAGACAAAATTGCTGGAGAAACTCAGCGGGTGAGGCAGCATCTATCGAACGAAGGAAATAGGTGACGTTTCGGGCTGAAACCCTACTTCTGTTTATTGGGTGAAGCAGGAGAGGAGATTGCAGAGGCCTTGATGAATATCTTTGCATCTTCTCTGGACGTAGGTGTGGTCACAAAGGAGTGGAGAGTAGATAAAGTTGTTCAAAATGTGTAGGAAGGAACTTTAGATACTGGTTTACACCGATGATAGACACAAAATGCTGGAGCAACTCAGAGGGTCAGGTGGCATCTCTGGAGAAAAGGAATAAGTGTTTTGGGTCTAGGAAAGGTTTCCACCCAAAAGGTCACCTGTTCCTTTTCTCCAGAGATGCTACCTGACCCTTGGAACTTGGAAAACTTTATTGTCATTCAGACCTTGCGGTCTGAACGAAATTTCATTGCCTGCAGTCATACATATAGTAAATAACAAAAACACACAATAAACACATATTTAACATCCACCACAGTGAGTTCACCAGACACCTCCTCACTGTGGTGGAAGGCAAAAATCTTGTCTTTGTTTCTTCCCTTCTTCCTCTTCCTCTTCCTCTGCGCTGAGGCGACCCGGGCCTCCGATGTTGTGACCGCACCGGGTGATGTAAATTAGTCCCGCGGGTGAACCGCGCTCCGCGAGCGGGCCGGTTCAACTCCGCGGCCCGGGGCGGTCGAAGCTGCCGAAGCTGCCGCCCTCCAGTCCAGCGGACGCAGCTGTTGCCGCGGGAGCTCCGGAAAACAGGTCACCGACCTGTGGCCTGTGAGCTCCCGACGATGTCGTCCACTGGGCCCGCGGCCGAACCTCCGAAGTCGCTGCCGCCGCCACCGCCACCGGAAAGCCACCACAGCTCCGAGTCGGGCCGCCGGAACGCCTGAACCCGCCGCAGCCCCGAAGCCGGCCAGCCCCGCGCTGGTAAGTCCTGGCTGGCTCTACCTCCGGAGCCTCGGGTCGGTCGCAGTTAAAGGTGGAGGCCGCCAGCTCCGCGATAGGCCTCAGCGCAGACAGAGACAGAGACGGGGAGTTACCCGTCTCTAAGAAAAGTCGCGTCCCCCCAAAAGGAAGAGACTAAGAACGTTTCTCCCACCTGACCCGCTGAGTTACTCCAGCATTTTGTGTCTATCTTCAACTAATGTTGTTCCTTTGTTTAAAAAGGGTAGTAGAGAGAATCACAGGGACGTGAGACTCACGTCGGTGGTAGAGAAGCTATTGGAAAGGATTAGTCAGGATAAGATGTACTTCCAGTTGATGTTTAATAATGGAAATGGAGGAATATAGATCATGTGCAAGCAGACGAGAGTTCATCTTGACATTATGTGCGGCACATACCGTACATTGTGGGCTGAAGGGTCTGTTCCTGTGCTGTCCTCTTATTCTGTATAAATCATTCCTCCTCAGTTGTCATTCCTTACTTGAACTATGATCTACCTCATTGAGGACCCTTGAACTATCCTTGATCAGACTTTGCTGGCTTTACCTTGCACTAAATGTTATTCCCTTATCATGTATCTGTTACACTGTGAATGGTTTGATCGTAATCATGTATTTTCTTTCCCCTGACTGGTTAGCGCGCAACAAAAAACTTCTCACTGTACCTCGATACACATGACAACAAACTAAACTGGAACTAAACCCATAGTTTTGCTCTCTAGCTTTGGATACAGATTGAATGCAGGAAAATGTTCCCAATGTTGGGCGAATCCAGAACCAGGGGCCACAGTCTTATAATAAAGGGGAGGCCATTTAAGACTGAGGTGAGAAAAAACTTTTCACCCAGAGAGTTGTGAATTTGTGGAATTCCCTGCCACAGAGGTCAGTGGAGTCCAAATCACTGAATGGATTTAAGAGTTAGATAGAGCTCTAGGGGCTAGTGGAATCAAAGGATATGGGGAGAAGGCGGGCACGGGTTATTGATTGGGGACAATCAGGCATGATCACACTGAATGGCGGTGCTGGCTCGCAGGGCTGAATGGCCTCCTCCTGCACCTATTTTTTATGTTTCTATGAATACGTTGTGCATATGATGCAAGGGAGAAGTGAAGAAATGTTTTTTTTTACCCAGAGAATAATTTTGAATATAATCAGAGGCTGTACAGACGGGGCATTATACGACAGAGCAGATGAAAAACTGGAATCCCGTGTTGGGGATGTTAAAGGTTACATTGCTTCTTCTTCCAGGAAAAGCAGGAAAATGATTCCTGGTGTTCCCACTAATATTAGTCTCTCGTCAGAGTCATGAGTCAAGAGTCAAGAGTGTTTTATTTTCATATGCCCCAGGTAGAACAAAGACATTCTGAAGAAGGGTTTGAAGAATAGTCTGAAGAAGGGTTTTGGCCTGAAACGTTGCCTATTTCCTTCGCTCCATAGATGCTGCTGCACCCGCTGATTTCTCCAGCATTTTTGTCTACCTTCGATTTTCCAGCATCTGCAGTTACTTCTTGAACAATGACATTCTTACTTGCTACAGCACAACACAATATGTAAGCGTAGTGCACTGTAAACAAGATAATAAACGAGAGAGTCAAAAAATGTTCAATGTGTGTATATATACACATACTCACAAATACACATCTATATAGACCATATATAGACACAATAAGCTGGAGTAACTCAGCGGGACAGGCAGCATCTTCAGAGATACTCCAGATTTTCTTTGTACACACAAAAAAACAAACAATAATAGTGCAATAATAATAATAATAATAATAATAATAATAATAATAATAATAATAATAATAATAATAGCCTATGTAGTTCAGAGCTTATTTGAGGTTGTAGTGTTTAATAGTAAGATTAAACGAGAACTTACCAAGTTTGAAGGTTGATCTGTATTTTACGAGGAGTCGCGGTGAGGGATTTCGTGAAGACCCCGCCAGCACGCATGCGCGGCATCCTTCAAAGCAGCGGTGTGGAATCACAGAACCAAACCATGACTAAAAATAATAAGATGAAAATGTAGAACTACCTGGTTGACCTTATGATAGAGGGTGGGAGCGGTGGGCACGAAATCCCTCACCGCGACTCCTCGTAAAATACAGATCAACCTTCAAACTTGGTAAGTTCTCGTTTAATCTTACTATTTTACTTCGGAGTCACGTGAGTGACTTCGTGAAGATTTCAAAGCTCTGTGATTTCACACCCTGGACAACGTCCATGCTTATCACACTGCCGCCAGTCTGATGGAGGAAGGCTGTTAATGGAGTTCAGTCGAAACTGGCTGAAAAATCAACACAATTTATTAATCAAATAAACAACAAACCCCTAAATCGGGGCCAGACATTTACTGAGCGGTACCCAGGATAGCTTCTGCGAATGTCGCAGGGGCGGCCAGAGGCTTGTTATAGAACCGCTGAAAGGTTTTTTCACTGGCCCAGCCCGCAGTGGCGACAATGTGGTCCATGGGCACCTCCATGGCTCTCGCTGCAGCCCTGGTGGAATGAGACTTAAAAATGTCAGTAGCAACTCCTGCTGCATCCAGCACCACCCTGAGTCACCTGGCGATCGTCTGTGTAGTCACCCGATGATGCGGAGGTTTATGACTGATGAGGAGCCCCTGTTCCTTCATCCTGATAACTCCAGTAACTCGGATGTAGTGGTGGAGATGGGTGACTATGCAGAGAGTGGCATCTACAGGGTACGCCCGAAATTCCAACTGCAGCCCATACGCCCCTGGCCTGTGCTGTTTTAATAATTCTTTGACAAAGAAATTTATTTGACCAGGGGTGGCCACCATGCTGTCCAGTCGCAGTTTCTGTAACGTCTGGGCTTGTTGGGCTGTAGTCAGTGCCATAAGCATCACCACCTTGAGGGTGAGCTGTTTCAATGGTAGCTCATCTATTGGAGCCCAGCTCCTCAGTAGGGTCAGCACGATCCCCACATCCCACGTTACTGTATATCTGGGTCGTGGAGGGTTGGTGTTGAACACTCCCCTCATTAGTTTAGACACCAGGTGGTTGGAGCCGACACCTATATCCAGGTATGAGGACAGCGCACTCCTGGCGCTGTTGATGGCACTGTAGCTGAGGCCAGCATCGAAATGGAGGCCTGCTAGAAACTCCAACACATCAGGTATTGTTGCCGAGTTGGAAGACTTGTTGGTCCGGGCACAGAATGCCTCCCACTTTCTGATTTGGGTGAGGTATTGTTTCCGAGTTGATTCTCGGCATGATGCGGCGATAAGGTCTATGGCTCTTAACAAGATGCCTGCCCGGATGAGTGGTCTTTCAGAACCTGCAGGCCAACAAGTTTAAATGGCCATGGCAAGGATGACTGACCCCCCGTAATGGAGTGAGTAATCAATTTGGGATGTTTCCCAATCGCCATCCATGGTTGTTTTTAAAATTTCTACAACCATCGGGTACCATGGTTGTGTAGGCCAGTCGGGAATGATCAATATGCCAGTTGCAGAGTCTAGTTTAATTTTCTGCAATACCCGACTGGTGAGGCAGAATGGGGAAATGCGTAGCAAACCATTTCCCCCGATGGATAAAACGCATCCATTGCTATTGCCCCAGGGTCTGGTTCCCACAACACATACGTTGGTATTCGATGGTTCAGCCTGGACGCAAATAGGTCAATATCTGGTGTCCCAAAATGAGCTATAATATCTCCAAAATTTGGGGGTTCAACATCCACTCAATGAAGACACGTGACCTGGTGTCCACCACTGAATTAAGCTTCCCAGGCAAATAGGTCGCAGTAATCCAAATATTTCTTTCAATGCACCAGTGCCAAATTATATTAGCCAATTCATCGCAAACTAGCGACCTGATACCACCCATATGATTGATGTAAGCCAATACTAGCATTATCTATTCGAAAGCGGACTTGTAATCTTCCATCTGCCACCACAACTGGACATCGTACCAGTTGCTCCCCAGCCTGGTGCGCTTGCGTCAGTTAGTAGCACAACATCAGGGTTGCTCACTATAATAGGTCAATGACATTCTTTAATATTATCTACCCACCATTGTAGCTAATTTCTAGCTTCCGGTGGTAACCGAATTGGCCGATCAAAGCGGCCAGCATTTGATTTTTAATGCTGTGATTTTTGATCTTTGTAAATTTCGGTAGTGTAGCGGTCCGAATCGTGCAGCTGGGAATGTAGTTACCAATTTAGAGTTACCAATACCAATAACTTTTGCTGTTTGCCGAATGGTCGGTACCCTGGCGCAAGCAAGATTGCGGCACTCTTCTATTATAGCAGTAATTAGGCATCTTATGGCAGTTTTGATATGTCTGGATGGATTACAACCCCAGCTTCTCTAGCAGAGCCTTGGTTGCAGCCACTCCTTGAATTGCCAATTGGAGGGTCTGCCCCACTATAAGGATTTCATCCAATATGCCATCACTATAATCTTGTTGTCGGAGAAGAGCCAATACAGGTAAATACCAATTTGGTAAACAGCCTAGGGCTGTGATGATTCCATTAGGCAATGCACCCTTCCAGCCAACTTCAGAATTCCCTGTGAGCCTCAGCGATGGGCACCGTATAGCATGCTTCTTTCAAACCGATGCATGCCATAAAGTACCCGGGGTAAAGCATCTGCCTAGCTGTTCCAAAAGTATCCATTTTGAAATGGGTATATTGTACAAAAGTGTTCAACTCAGTTAAATCTATTATAATCCGACATCCCCCTTCTTTTTTACTGCTGGTGAACATATTAGACTCAAACTCAATAGGTCCATGCTTGGTTATGCCAATTACCCCTTTTTTCTGCTCGCCGTATAATTTCAGCATGCCCTGCCTCCACCTCTTTTTGGGATAGAATAAATTCCTACGAGGCGAATGCTGGGTAGGGGAATTTATACCTCCAACAAATTATATACCCTTGAACACTTTGTAAAATAAACTCATCTGTGGTGACAGTTTTCCCCATATGTCCAAGGCAGCCCGCAATCGCCCACCTATTCGTGCAGGAGGGATACTACGGCGTGAGGGGAGCCAGACCCCCTTACCTCCATAGTGAACGGCGGTTCCGTACATACGGTGCTTCGGGTGGACGTTATGGAGGTTGACGGGCCGGCGGCCGCATTTTCCATGCAGGCCGCTGTTGGCCTTGCCCTAAAAGGTCGTTGTGTTTGTTGAGATGGAGGTAGGTAGGATCTTTGTGCCCTATCCGGCAGCCTTGGTTCACAGGTTGTATTAGGCTGTTGCCGGTGATATGGGTGAACTCTGGCCGATGGAGTTTCATGAGGCCCGCTGTTTTGGCCTCCTTTGTCCAGTCCCTTCACCTGTTTGGACAGGTCTCCAAACAACTGATGCGGCGGTGGAGCGGTAATGGTCGGCACAACCCCGCGAATTTGGGGTTGAGTGTGGGCTATATGGAGCTCTTACACAGGCAGTTTATCTCATACTGGGCGTTGCATAGGAGTGCCAGTGCATCTTGCTGTTTACTGGACACATTATCCCTGACCAGGGTCCTAGCAAACGCCATTATGCCCGTGGAGAACCTTTCTCCCAAGGTATTATTGAGAATCTGACTCCAGAGTTGGTGCGTAATCAGGCAATCAATGGTGCCCGCCAATTTGTGGTGCAGGGGTTCACCTGTCTGGGTGGAAACGGCAAACTTCACTCACCACATCCAGCATATCCTCCTCATGCTCTGGCTCAGCGGTCACTGGCTGTCCCTGGTCGTCGTCAAACACAGCAGCTGGGCAATCATTAATGCTTCTGGCTGGAGACGATGAGGTGCTGAGTGGTGTCCTCGCATGGCTAGTGGATGCCCGCGAGTCCCGCTCTTCTCGTTCCAGGTCCCGCTGGAGGAGTTGCTCCACTAAGAGCTCCAACCGCTCTATGCGACCGTCCCTGCTATACGCAGCGGACAAGCCGACTTCCCCAGGCCCTGCGAACTCACTGGGGCTTCCACCATCGGACCACACCTCCATAAGGTGCTGTCTAGGGTCCAATGGCAGGTCGTCGTGACCTACAGCCCAAGTAGGATCATACGACTCCCGCACGGACTCTCCGCTAGTCTGTCTTCTCCGAGACTGTGGCGGCCCACCTGTTTGATAAGAAGGCAGGTGAGTTGAATCGGCGCCGGCCCCCGGAACCTGGCTCCCCAGAGTCCGTGCAGGCTTACCTCCACACTTGCCCATCTTTTGGCGTGGAGGCGCATGGTCGGCCGCTCGCAGAGCTGAGCTGACCGACCGCTTCCTGCTGCCACCTCCGCCCTTGACCGCAGCCTGACGGGGTGTGTTGTCGGCGGTATCTGCTCCAGCAGGCCTACACGACGCAGCAGTGATGTTGCCAGGCTGCACTACGGCAGATTCCCTGGCTGTGGTACGTATGTGCACATTGCAGGGCTCCCCTGTCGTGCGGCTGTCCCCCGGCCCAGCCCCCTCGAGTCTTTTGCAGCTCGGGGAGAGGTTGCCTGTGAAGAACAAGACCCCTTGCCACGTACCTGTATCCCCCCTTCTTCTCTTGGGGGACGGGGGGCTCGGAGTCTGGACCCGTTGCATCCAGCTCCGGAGCGGTAACCCATTCGGGTGAGTCGGCCCCTGAATCAGCGGGAGCGCCCGACTTCCGCATTCCTGCCCCCACCATGCGTTGAAGCTGCCGGCGTTCCTTGCAGCTCCGGGGACAAGGGCCGTTGGCTGGTCGAAGCTCAGCTCCTCGACAGCGTCGTCCTCCGGCCCTTGTCCATGCTGTGAAGAAAAAAGGTAATACTTACCTGCCGGTCTTGTGAAGGAGCCGGAGGAGAGAGCGCACTCCCCCCCCCAGCCTGCCGGTGCGAGTGCGCGCGACGATATGCCGCGCATGCGTGCTAGCGGGGTCTTCACGAAGTCACTCACGTGACTCCGAAGTAAAATAGCCGAATGGCTGTGGGGCAGGAGCTGTCCCTGAACCTGGACGTTACAGTTTTCAGGCTCCTGTACCTTCTTCCCTGTGTCAGGGGTGAAATGAGTGTGTGGCCGGGGTGGTGTGGGTCTCAGATGATGCTGGCTGCCTTTTTGAGGCAACGACTCTGGTAAATCCCTTAGATGGTGGGGAGGTCAGATGGACAGGGCAGTGTTCACAACCTTCGATCCTGGGCATTCAAGTTGCTGAAGCAGGCCTTGATGCAACCAGTCAATATACTCTATACCTGTAGAAGTTCACTATGCATCTGTACACCTATCGATGATCTCAGTCTAGTACATTGGTGCTTGTTGGAGTTTGCTGTGTGTAAATTAGTCAACAGGTCTCCTAGCTTTTCACAGTGAATGCAACTCGGAAGTCCTGCATTATTTACCGAGTCATTTGAAGGACTGAGATCATGAAATCTACAATGCAAATAAACATAATGTTTACGGAAGATAGAGACAAAAAGCTGGAGTATAACTCAGCGGGACAGGCAGCATCTCTGGAGAGAAGGGATGGGAGTCGTGTCGGTAGAGACCCCTTCTTCAAGGTTTACGGATGCTGCAACTCTGAATTACGATGACAGAAGTTGGAAATACTCAGTTGGTCAGACCGCATCTCTGAGAAATAAAAATAACTGATATTTAATTTCAACAAGTGTACTGATGAAAGTTCATCAAAAGTCAAGACTATTTAATCGTCATATGTACCCACATGAACAATGTTGTGAAACACTTATTCCATTCCTCTTTCTTCCATTGCTGCTAATCTGCGGATTATTTACAGCTTTTGCATAGTTTATTTTGTATTAGTGGAAGCTTCTGTTATATGAACTAGTTTGAAGAATGGTCCCAACCCAAAACGTCGACTGTCCATTCCCTCACAGGTGCTGCCTGACCCGCTGAGTTCCTCCAGCACTTTAGTTTTTGCTCAATATTCCAGCATCTGCAATTCCTTGTATCTCATCTCTTATGTATTAGAGGTTGACTGTTAATATACGCATACTTCAATAACATGTTGAACTGTTATGAAGGATGTTTCTTTTAGGAAGGAGATGAGGAGGAATTTCTTTAGTCAGAGGGTGGTGAAAGTGGAGTTATTTGCCACGCAATGCTGTGGAGGCCAATCAGTGGATAGATTCTTGATTAGGGTTTCAAGGTTTCAAGGTCAGTTTATTGTCACATGTACCAATGGACATGTATAGTGGAATTTGAATTAGTACAGGCATCAGGGGTTATAGGGAGAAGGCAGGAGAATGTAGTTAGGAAGGTAGCGATAGATCAGCCATGATTGAATGGTGGAGTAGACTTGATGGGCCGAATGGCCTAATTTTAAGCCTATTCTTTATGGCCTTATGACCTTATGAATGGCTTTAAGGTGAGAGGGGTAAAGTTTAGAGCGGTGGAGAAGTTTTGTACACATAGTTGGTGTGTGTCTGGCACCTTCTACTTGGGGTGGAGGTGGGGGTCATATTTCTCAATGTATCTATTACAAACAGCCCTTGGAAATGAGGATGACATATCTCCACTCTGATTTAGTGGTGGGGCCCTGGCAACACTTGGTCTTGCCTCACAGTGGCCCTGGACACACCAGTCAATATCCTGTTGGCATTGGTGAAATAAAGGTTGTGGCAGAGACGTGGATGAGTAGAGGAAGAAGGTGGCCTAGGCTTGACACTCGTGGCACTCAGAGAAACAAACTCTGGTTCCGTGCATTCTGACATGATCAAGGAGGCCACGAAGGGAACTGCAGATCCTTGCAATGATGCACAGAGATTCCTGACCAGGCAGGTGAACAGGTAAGTTAATAGGCAGGTGATTTGGGCAGGTGAATGGACAAGAGAATGGACAGGTGAATGTACAGGTGCACAGGCAGATGAATGGGCAGGTGCGCAGGCAGATGAATGGGCAGGTGATTGGGCAGTGAATGGACAGGAGAATATGCAGACAGGTAACTGGGCAGGCAGGCTGTGAGGTAGTGTTCTCCACACCCTAGCCCTGCCATAGTGATACACTGCGTGAGCTCGATGTTTAAGTGAGTTACAGTACTTAAATGTCATACGTACCGACAACAGATCAATAAAATTCATACTTGCAGCAGCATAACAGGCCTGTAAACACAGTACTAGTACACACAGAGAACATATAATAAACAAAAAAATCAGTAAATTACTTATCATTATACTCATGCAAAAACATGTAGTATTTAGTGCAACCAACCCATCTTGTATATTCCTTCCCCGTGATGGATGTATAGAGCCAAGGATGCAGAGAATCTCAGAAAGTCAGTGAGGATGTGTTTTTTTTTCAAAGAGGCTTTAAGAATATCCTTGAATTCTTCTTTGCTATCTGTGAGTAGTTTCCTTCCCAGCCGAGGGTTTCATGAGCGTGTGCAGATAAGAAGGCCTGCTCAATGGAACCAGCAGAGAGTACTAGTGTGCCTAGTGGGGTCATTGACGTTGGCTGGCTTATCCTTCCAGTGTGTAGGTGTGATGTTTCAGAGATGCTATGCATGGTTTGTGTCCCATGCTTTGATCTGCCTATTCTAGTTAGTCTAGTCTAAGGAACACAGCAGTGTAGACTGCTGCCAGATGGACAGAGCTTGCCAAGGGTAGGAACTGATATTCAAACATCTTTTTTCTCAATCAACCAAACGCTGTCCTGGGATATTGAAAGTGACAGCCAATCTCATCATTGATGCCTGCCTTCAGTGAGGAGTGGCTCCTGAGAAATAGGAGAAGGTCCATGTTGTCCCATGGTTTTTGGCATGAGCATGCATTGTTGGTGATCAATGCCATGCAGCAGAGGCAAGTGAGGAGGTTGAGCAAATTCACCATGTATCCAAAGACTCTTACAAACATCTACAGATGCTCGCACCATAGATAGCATACTGGCTGGGTACATCACAGCTCGTTTGGAACAGCTCTTCCAAGACCGCAAGAAATTGCAGAGAGTTGTACATGTAGATGTAGGCCAGTAGACAGAGTGGATGTGGAGAGGATGTTTCCAGTGGTGAGACAGTCTAGGACTAGAGAGCACAGCTTCAGAGTAAAAGATTGTACCTTTAGAATGGAGATGAGGAGGAATTTCTTTAGCCAGAGGGGGATGAATCTGTGGAATTCAATTGCAATAGTTGGCGGCGGAGACCATGTCATTGGGTACTTTTAAAGTGTTTGACTAAGGAAGGGGAATCAAAGATTATAAGGAGTAAGGCAGGAGAATGGGGTTGAGAGGGAAAAATAGATCAGCCATGATTGAATGCTGGAACAGACTTGATGATCTTGAATGGCCTAATTCTGTTCCTTCATCCTATGGTTTTATAGTTCATCACACAGACCTAACTCCTCACCATTAACTCTATCTACATTACATGCTGTCTTGGGAAAACATTCTTTTTTCTCCCCACTCACATGGGCAGAAGATACAGAAGCTTGAAAGAGCAAGACTCTGGAACTGCTTCTTCCCTTCTGTTATCGGGGTTTCAAACAGTCCCTTCCATGAGCTGGAGTAACCGTCTACCGACTTTCCAAAATGACCTCATGTGGACATTGAACTTCATCTCTGGATCTGTTGCACTGCAATGCTGAAGGTAGCAAACGTCACCACAAATGCTGAAACTCAGCGGGTGAGGCAGCATCTATGGAGCGAAGGAATAGGTGACGTTTCGGGTCGAGACCCTTCCTCAGACTGAGGAGAGGTTTCGACCTGAAACATCACCAATTCCTTCGCTCCATAGATGCTTCCTCACCCGCTGAGTTTCTCCAGCATTTTTGTCCTACCTTCGATTTTTCCAGCACCTGCAGTTCTTTCTCAAACACTGCAATGCTGAGACCTGTACTCTGCACTCGGTGCCTTTCTCTTCACTACCTGTTGTAGTTGAGTTTGGCTTTATTGTATTCATGTACAGTATTATCAGATTTCATTGGATCGCGTGAGAAACAAAGTGTTTCACGGCACCTCGGTTCACGTGACAATAAATAGAAACCGAAACCTAAACCTAGTCGCAGAACTGAATTTACGGGTGGCACGGTGGCGCAGCGGTAGAGCTACCGACCTACAGCGCCAGAGACCCAGGGATGGCTGGCGCAGTGTTTCCGCACTGTATCGTTAAACTAAACTACTCAGCCCTTTCCGCAGATGTTAAGTGTAAGGCTCATCCTCTCTGATGCTTGAGAGAGTGAGCTGACCATGACTTTGTGCCAGGTCTCAATTTGCGAATGCATTCATCATGTCTCCACTGCACCTCGGTTAGTGTGGTGCTGATGACCTTGGGTCTGGAATTTCATCGCCAGAGGTTAAACAGTTTCCTGCTAGTTTGAAGATTAATAAGAAACTGTTTAACCTGCAGAAGGCTTGTCGCAGGTGAGATGCAATGCCGCGGTGAGAAGGAATGCAAACCGTCTCGAGCAATTGCTGCAGTCTTGTTTTGACGTACATCTTTACTGAGCTTGCTTCTGTGTACATTCATTGGTTAGGTCCATGACTTGCATGCTACCTTGATGCAGCTGTATGAATGGAGATGGAGAATATCTGTGAGCGGCAGAATTGAAGGAGAGTGTTCTAACAATCTCTCTCAGTGGATGGAGTCCAAAGGCATTGTTTTGGCAAGGATAGAGAGGGCCACGTGGTAGTTGATTCTACTCCGTGCATTTATTTCGGAGTTGTATAGCAGCTTTTTAGGCGACTGTAGGAGACTATGCAGTCGCCACATTGGCTAAATGACTCATTGCTGAGATGTGAATGTCAGTGCCAGGGCCAGTGTTGATGTTCTTCACCACATACACCATCGCACTGGGGAAAAGATGGCAGATTGACTTTCCTGGAGAACATTAGTGAAGCAGAGGGATTTTAAATACCCACGCTGAATTAAAAATTCTCCAACTGTCGCTGTGGGCTTCAGTACACCGTTGAGTAACATCACCACCACCTGGTCTGGCGTTCATTTGGAATAAAGCTAATTCCAGTGATTCACTCGGCTTTCTGCTGAGGTTACCAGCTGAGGATCTCTTGATGTCAGACTTCCCCAAACTCTAGATTTGCTGAGATCTGAAGAATGGTCTCGATCTGAAAGGTAACTTCTTCCTTTTATCCAGAAATGCTTTCTGACCCGCTGAGTTTACTACTCCAGCTTTTTGTGTCTATTCTCTAGTTATTGACAAGATATTTCTGGACTCGTTACCTAATTTGTTATTTTATTGACAAACGTGCTGGCCATAGTTCACCTTTGCAAATCTTTACACCTGTAAAGAGTGCCTGGAAACTGTAGTCGGGAACTGCAGATGCTGGTTTATAAACCGAAGATAGACACAAACAGCTGGAGTAACTCAGCGGGTCAGCCAGCATCTGTGGAGAAAAGCAAACATCACCTACTGCTATTCTCCAGAGATGCTGCCTGACCCGTTACGTTACTCCAGCTTGCTGTGTCTCCCTGTGAACTGTAGGCAGGTGGAAGGATCTGTCTGTGAGAAGCTGTCTATTTAATGCTCCTGGCTACACGGTTTCAGTCATGTTGTTTGTTAAGAGAGAGATTGATTCCTCAGCCGTCTCCTCATTGTATCCTCACCACTTCCATTCAGGAACCACAGTGCGAGTGTCAGGGGCAGCAAGCGAGCTGGTGCTGTGTAAATGTACACACTCGGGCCCCGATACACCAACGCAGAGAGGAGGGAAACATGACCAGGTTCTTGAGGTGAAACAATAGACAATAGGTGCAGGAGCAGACCATTTGGCCCTTTGAACCAGCACCGCCATTCAATGAGATCATTGCTGATCACCCTGATCATTGCGTACAGTTTTGGTCTCCAAATCTGAGGAAGGATATTATTGCCATAGAGGGAGTGTAGAGAAGGTTCACCAGACTGATTCCTGGGATGTCAGGACTGTCTGATGAAGAAAGACTGGATAGACTCGGTTTATACTCTCTAGAATTTAGGAGATTGAGAGGGGATCTTATAGAAACTTACAAAATTCTTAAGGGGTTGGACAGGCTAGATGCAGAGAGATTGTTCCACGATTTGGGGAAGTCCCAGGACAAGGGGTCACAGCTTAAGGATAAGGGGGAAATCCTTTAAGATCGAGATGAGAAAGACTTTTTTCACACAGAGAGTGGTGAGTCTCTGGAACTCTGCCACAGAGGGTAATTGAGGCCAGTTCATTGCTATATTTAAGAGGGAGTTAGATGTGGCCCTTGTGGCGTAAGGGGATCAGAGTGTATGGAGAGAAGGCAAGGTACGGGATACTGATTTGGATGATCAGCCATGAACCATATTGAATGGGGGTGCAGGCTCGAAGGGCTGAATGGCCTACTTCCCTGCACCTAATTTCTATGTTTCTATCCACAATCAGTACCCCGTTCCTGCCTTCTCCCCATATCCCCTGACTCCGCTATCTTTAAGAGCCCTATCTAGCTCTCTCTTGAAAGTATCCAGAGAACCTGCCTCCACCGCCCTCGAGGCAGAGAATTCCACAAACTCACAACTCTCTGTGAGTAAATGTGTTTCCTCATCTCCGTTCTAAATGCCTTACCCCTTATTCTTAAACTGTGGCCCCTGGTTCTGGACTCCCCCAACATCGGGAACATGTTTCCTGACTCTAGCTTGTCCAAACCCTTAATAATCTTATACGTTTCAATATGATCCCCATAACCATCTAAACTCCAGAGTGTACAAGCCCAGCTGTTCCATTCTTTCAGCAGATGACAGTCCCGCCATCCCGAGAATTAACCTGGTGAACCTACGCTGCACTCCCTCAATAGCAAGAATGTCCTTCCTCAAATTTGGAGACCAAAACTGCACACAATACTCCTGGTGTGGTCTAACTAGTCCTTGTACAACTACAGAAGGACCTCTTTGCTCCTATACTCAACTCCTCTTGTTATGAAGGCCAACATGCCATTCTCTTTCTTCAATGCCTGCTGTACCTACATGCTTACTTTCATTGACTGATGAACAAGGACCTCCGGATCTCATTGCAAATCCCCCTTTCCCAACTTGACACCATTCAGATAATAATCTGCCTTCCTGTTTTTGCCACCGAAGTGGATAACCTCACATTTATCCACATTAAACTGCATCTGCCATGTATCTGCCCACTCCCCCAAACTATCCAAGTCACCCTGCATCCTCATAGCCTCCTCCTCACAGTTCACACTGCCACCCAGCTTTGCATCATCTGCAAATTTGCTAATCTTACTTGTAATCCCGTCATCTAAATCATGTATATTGTAAAATAGCTCGGTCCCAGCACCGAGCCTTGCGGTACCCCACTAGTCACTGCCCTCCTTTCGAAAGGGACCCATATAATCCCTACTCTTGCTTCCTGTCAGCCCCACACCCACCCACACCCACACTCCCACCCCCACCCCCACCTACACCCACGACCCACACCCCCATCCTCACAACCACACCCACGCCACACCCCCACCCCTCACCTACACCCACCACACCACCCACCTGGACCCCCACCCTCGACACAACAAGCCCTACACCCCCCCCACCCCGACACACCCCCACCCACCACACCCACACTCCCCAACCCCCACCCCCCCCACCCACACCCACACCTCCCACCCCCACCCCACCCACCCCCACGCACCCACACCCCCCCACCCACACCCACCTACTCCTCTCTCCCACACCCCCTCCCACCCTTCACCCACCCACCACACCCTAACCCACACCCCCTTTTACCCTCATTACCACCACACCCACACCCACACCCACACCCCCTTTCTGAAAGGGACCCATTACACCCCTCCACCTTTGCCCTGACCCCAGACACCCCCAACACCCCCACCCACACCCCACCCCACAAACACCCCACACCCCACCCACCCCACCCACCTACACCCCCACCCACACCCCCAACACCCACCCACCCCCACCCACACCCCCACCCACACACCCCCACACTCCCACCCACCCACACCCCCACCCACCCACACCCACACACAGCCCCCACCTCACCACAAACCCCACCCCACCCCCACTCACGAACCCCCCCCACACCCCCACACCCACCCACACCCCAACACCTACACCCCCACCCACCCACAACCCACACTCCCACACCTCCCACCCACCCAACCCCAACACCCACACACCACACCCCACACCCACACCACACCCACACCCCACCCCACCTAAACTCACAATTAACACCCACCCACACCCCCCTACCCTCTCCCACACCCCCACCCACACCCCACCCTCCCCACACCCCCAATCCCCCCCCACCCACACCCCCACGCCCCACCCTAACCCACACCCCACCCCTCCCAAAATCCCACACCCACACCCACACCCTCACACCACACACACACCCACCCACACCCCAAACCCCCAACCTACACCCCCACCACACCCCCCACCCACACCCCCAACCCCCCACTACACCCACTCTCACACCCCCACCCACAACCCCCCACACCCACCCACACACCCCTACACCCACCTAACAACCCCCACCCACACCCCCTCCCACACTCCACCCAACCCCACACCCACACACCCACCCACCCACACCCACCAACTCCCCTCACAACCCCCACCCACCACACCCCCCCCACCCACCCACACCCTCACCCCACCCACTCCCACACACCCACAACCCCACCCACGCACCCACACCCCCACCACACCCACACCCACACTCCTCAAACAACCACACACACAAGCAAATGATGCAGAGTAGAAAAAGAAATGCCCCACCACCCACCAACACCCCCACCGACCGAACCCCACCCACCCACAACACTCCACCAAAACCCCATCCCACGACCCAGACAGAAAAAAATACCCCACAAAGCCTTACAACCAAAATGCCCACAACCCACCCAAACACAAAAAAAACAAAAACCAAACCAAACACCCAAACCACAACCAAAAGCCCACCCAAACCCAAAACCACAAACCCACCGGATCACCACCACAAAACTTCGGAACTCCAACTATGCCCAACACCCCTACCCACCCGGACCCCACCACCCACCCATCCCCCACCCATCCCAAACTCAAACAAGCAAACCAACCCACACAACATCCCACCCAAAACACCCACCACCAAACCACTAACCCAAACCCACAAACCACAGCCCGCGAACCTGACCACACAAGAACCGACCACAATACAAACAAGGGACACACTCACAAACATCCCCCACCCCACCCACCACCAAAAAAAAACCGCCAAATCCTATACCCTTACTCCCAACAAAACCCCCACGGCAAAAAAAACACAACCAACAAACATCACATAACACGCGCCCCCACCCCCCACCCAACCCACACACCCAAAACCAACACAAACACGAATAAAAAGGAATCAATCCTATAAACCCCCGACCCCCCAAACCGCACCCCCCCCTACCCCACACGAACCCCCCACCTCCCCGTCACACGCCCCCCCCCCATAACCCCCCCCCCCCCCGGCCCCCCCCCCCCCCGCCAAACCCCCCCACCCCCCAAACACCCCCTCACGCACACCCCCCCCCCCCCGCCCCCTCCCCCCCCCCACCCCCAACCCACCCCCCACCGCCCCACCCCCTACCCACACCCACCCCCTGGGGGGGGGGGGGGGGGCCCCACCCCCGTGCCACCTTCCCAGTCCCCACCCCCCCCACCAACCACCCCCCCCCCGCCCTGCCACACACCACCCCCCCCCCCACCCCCCTTGCCCCCCCGCCACCACCCCCCCACCCAACACACCTCCACCACCCACATAATATTTCCCTTTCCCTCCCTCACCCCTCATCTCCCTCCCCCCCACTCCCCACCTTCGTCCCCCACTCGTCCCTCTCTCCCAATACACCTCCACCCCCTATAATCAATCACCCATAACAAGCCATAACAAGAATCCACCTGTGCCGCCCCGAACGCGATAAACTCACCAGACCCACCCGCGACCCAAACACCACATAAACAAACTCCCACACACATCAACAATAAAA
>CM069164.1:3410375-3473031 GCA_035221665.1 Okamejei kenojei
GGTTGATTAGCGTGTAGGGGGTATGCGATGGATGGGAAAGGGACCGGGTACAATAACCAGAGCAAGGACTGGTGCGCACTCTGGGGTCAGTGTTAGGATGGTGGTTCCTCAAGCTTGCGTTATCCTCTCCCGATCCCAAATGCACCATTCTGAAACACTACCACAGGTTGCAGCCCTTGCCCCGCTCCAGAGGAGAGTGCAGGATCCATTTTCTAACCTGAGCGCCCCGCCCCCCCCCCCTGGTCTTTTGAAACCAAAATGAATACTGCAAATTGATCTTATATTCTCCGGCATAAAACCATGCCCTGCGGCACCTTTGCCGGCGGCACGGCTGGCACCACGGTTAGGGTTGCTGCCCTACAGCGCTAATAGTGGCAGAGACCCAGGTTCGAACCCGATCTAGGGTGCTGTCTGTACATTCTCACCGTGACCGCGTGGGTTTTTTACTCCGGATTATCTTCGGTTTCTCCAACACTCCAAAGGACGTACAGGTTTTGTAGGTTAATTGGCCTTGGTATGAAGGTAAATTGTCCTCTGGGTGTGTTTAGGATTTTGGTTTTTAAAAAATGTGCGGGCGATCGCTGGGTCGCGTGCGGACTCGTTTGGGCGAAGAAGGGCCTGTTTTCACCACAGTTATCCTCTAAACTAAACTATACTAAAACAAACCAAAGAGAAGCAAACAGAGCTGGGGTCAGTATGGGTTTTCCTTTAGAATTTAGAGCTACAGAGGCGGAAAACGAGCCTGCAAACTATACACTAACATATCCTGCGCACAAAGTAAAGAAAATTGAAAAACGCCACACCTACTAATTCAGGGACATTTTCTTCCCAGCTGTTATCCGGCAGTTGAATCATCCCACCACAACTTGAGATGTGGTCCTCAACTACTATCTCCTCATTGGTGACCATGTCGGTCTATCTTGATCGGACTTTACTTGCTTTACATGCATAAACGTTATTCCCTTATCATGTATCATGTACATTTGTCATTCGCTCGGATTACTCGTTTTACATGGCTCACGCACTGTCTTGCAGCTGAATGGTTTAGCACGGACAAAAGCTATTCACTGTACTCCGGTACTCGTTGTGATAAACAAAACTGCATTTTTTTACAGCTTACCAAAGCCAATTAACTTAACAAACCTGCACATCTTTGCGAGTATGGCGTGGAAACCAGAGCACCGGAAGGAAAACCCACGTGGTCACGGGGAGAACGATTCATACTCCGTATCAGTATCGAACCTGGGTTGTCGACACTGGGAAACAGGCAACTCTCCCATTGCGCACCTCTGAAACCGTTATCGTACCTGAGAATTTCGGACTGTGATTTATGCTACATATTGCATCAATCAAGTTTCAATAAGGTCATAAGTAATATGAGCTGAATTAGGCTATTTGGCCAATCAAGTTCTAATCCGCGTTTAATCATGGTGACTCTATCTCTCCCTCCTTAACCTCTTTCTGCTTGCATTCTCCCATATCCACTGACACCCGTACTAATTTAAAAAATCTATCTCTGCCTTTAAAATATCTGTTGACCTAGCCTCTCAACAGCCCTTCTGCCGTAACGATATTCCATGGATTAACCACCACTCTGACTGAAAAAATTTCTCCTCTATGCTTCTTCCTTAAAGAAACATCACTTTAATTCGAGACTATACGACCGTCCCCTGATAGTGGTAATATACTTTCACCCCTTCTACATTTTGCCACTAGTTCAATTGCCAAAACAATGCCAACACCCCAATCAGTATTTTCAGTGTTCTCCTCTCCACCTACATCTCTCACCTAGTGTTTTTGAGTTCACAAGCTGGTGAGTACACAGATGGTCCATTATTCTCACAGGTCCAATGAACCATACCAAACATGTGCTGAAGAGAGGGGTCTCGACGAAACATCGCCTATCTCCTTCGCTCCTTAGATGCTGCTGTGCACCCGCTGAGTTTCTCCAGCTTTTTGTGTACCCCCAAACATGCTTCAAATGACTTTCCTCATCCACAGGATCATTATTGTCAGCTCTTACCCATACAGTTATTGGGCATGTTTCTTTGAGTCTTCAATCTAATCATACCGATCCTCTCCACCATATAAGAACAAAGGATCTCTACAGCAAAGGAACAGTGGAGATTGAATAAGGATATGAAGCAGGATGTAGATCGCTGGTTTAAACTAAAGATAGACACAAAGTTGGTGTAACTCCAACAGGTCATAGCAGCATCTCTAGTGAAAAGAAATAGGTGATGTTTCAGGTCGAGACCCTTCTTCAGACTGAGTGTAAGGAGAGAAAGCGCTAAAAATGAGAGATACAGACGGTTGATGTAGAGAGAGATTCTGGACAAAATGAATAAAGGTATGTAATAAAAGTATGATGATTCAAGGAAAGATGAAGCCCACCAATGGTCACATTTTTGCGTCGTGGGCTAGGTGATAACAAGTTAAACAGACAGTGAACAGCAACAGGACGGCTGTAACACTAGCAGGATCGATAGGGTGGCGGGCTTTCCGGTGGAATGGGTGAAAGAGGCGATGCAAGAGTTTACTTGAAGTTAGGAGAAAATCCAACTGATACCATTGGGGTGTAGCTTGCCCAAGCGGAGATATTGAGGCGCTTTGTTCCTCCTCAATTTTGCAATTTGGCTTCACTCTAACAATGGAGGAGGCCAGGACAGAAAGGTCAGTGTGCGGAATGGGAAAGGGTGAGTTAATGTGGTTTGGCAACCGGTGAGGAGGACAGGGGTGTTCTGGACAAATACTTTGGACAAACTACCTTGGGGAGATCAACAACATCTAAACCCAGAAGTCAGACCTTGGTTCGGAAATAGCCCTGTGTGCATTTGTGGGTCATGAGACTGGTAGCGATTGTATTCATAATATTTTGTGAATCTTCAATGGAGACACAATGAACAACAATTGCTGGTATCAGGAGTAAAAACCCAAAATTACTGGAAAAATACCCAGTGGCTTACACCAAAGAGTGGACAGGCATGTTTCTAGGTCGGGACCCATTCTTCAAGGCTGAAGGATTGAAGACTTGAAAATTGTCAGGTAATAATAGATGGTGATTCATTTGGAGATCCAAGTAAGAATTGTTTTAATAATTAGTCGTCTTGCGGTGGATTTGGAAGAGCAGTGAATAGTTTAGGTTCCAGCTTTTGCAAAGGGCTGTTACTAAAGGGCCTGCCCCCACTTGAGGCAACCTAATCCGCGGAGTTCTGGCGAGTTTGCCCTCGACTCATATCGCAGACGGTCGACACGAGGTCGTAGGAAGGTCTTTTGTAAACTCTCCTTCATGCTCGAGAGTAGTCCCTCACCGTACTCGATTGGCCTCAGCTAGGTCGCGGAGTATTTTTCAACATTGAAAAAAATGCCCGCGAGTAAAAACAGGTCGCCATGGAAAAAATCATACTTTTTTTTACTCGTAGTTTAGTCGTAGTAGGTGTAGTAGGTCGGCTTGTTTGTCGTAGGTAATCGAAGGTAGGTCGAAGGTTAGTCGTAGATTGTCTTCACTCATAGTTGAAGGGACGGTCGAAGGAGAGTCGAAGGAGGTGGCTTTCACTCTCCTCTATTCGGTGTCCTATTTTCCCAAACGTTTAGTCGCTGCTAGTCGAAGCTGCGGTCCTTAAACATAGTCGACAGGAGGTCGAAGGAGGTCGTCAACGTCATTTTTTCAAACCCTCCTAGAATACTATTCTTTTAAACTTGCCAATTAGGTTGCCCAAAGTGGGACAGCCCCTCATTCAAGTATATGATTTCCAATGTGGAACTCTCGCCTCTGGTCAGTAGGTTCTGATTTCAATGCTCTCCAGACATGGAGGACAGAGCCCAGCTGACCCATGTGGTCATTGAGCAAGTACACTGCCCTGTCAGGGTCCCCTTTTAGATCGATATGGATCAAGCGCTCTTGGCTCAGTATTTCTTTCACAAAGCTCCGAAGGACGATGGGTGACAATTTCAGGTCGAGAAACCATCTTCTTCATGGTAGAATTCGGCGGTAGAGGGAATAGCTGGGACAGCTGTTATCAGCCACCTCTTGTCGGTCAAGTGTGAAACCACACACCAGATTCAGGGTACATCTTTCTTCCTCAGTGCCAATCCTGGCAAACTGAATCATCCTCCCACAAGCAGTCTGATCTACTATCTACCTCTCTTGTTGACCCCTTGGGCTATTCCTTGATGGGTCTTTGCTGGTTTACCTTGCACTTTAATGTAATATCTTGTCATGTATCTTATACCCACGTAAATGGCTCGATTGTATTGTCTTTCCGATGACTGGATCGCATGGCAACATAGCCTTGCACTGTATCGCTGGTTAAACGTGACAATGAAGGTACAATGAATATGGACGGATGTCAAAGGAGAAGGTAAGGTGCGAAAATGACAGGATCAATGCAGAGGAATGAGAAAAGAAAATGTAAAATCGGTTCTTCTACTGCAGTAGACTTAGTTCTTAAAAAGGTTTCATAACTCACGGCCTTCTTCGTTTCTCCCCCGCCCCTCCCCACCCATCTCCCCGCCAGTTTCCCTAAGTTCTCAGCGTTGTGGGCCCATCCACTTGGCGCCACCCGACTCACGGCTCGATCTCGGCCCAAAATGTGGCCCCTCGCCCCCTGACCCCCTCATTTCCCCAGCCTTTACCCACCTCTGATGCACACACACGTACTAAACCGTGCACCTGCCTTTGCCAGTTTTCCACTTGTCTGCCTGATGCTCCATTTCCAAATCCCAACCGGCGACTGCTATCCAAGAGTGTCGGCCGTTATCCAGCTGATATTACATTAGAAGGACATTCTCTGGAGGGCATGGGAAACAGTTGTAATGGATATGCAAAGCCTGCCCTTTCGCACTCCGTGCTGAATAGTGTGGGGCCGCTATTGTATGTTGTTGGAGTGCCTTTGCACAATCCTGATTGCTAGTAATTGAATCGGATTTGATTCGACCGGAAAAGACTAGGATCCAGCTATATGTATTAACGTGCTTTGAAATTCAGTGCTCATTTGACAAACTAATTTATAATAATTACAAGATAATTACTGATTTACTGTGCCCCGAGAAATAATGAATGTTGGGAACAGTGGTAGTTGAGCTTGTCTGCTCCTCCTGAACCTGTTGATGTCCCTTGGACTATTTCTCTGGTGGTGTTGGTGTTCATTTAAGGGGCCTTATTGTTTCAGGGTGTTGGGCTCTTTGTTGATGCAGTTTGCAAGACGAAATCTCATTTAAATTCAGGATTATGGCCTCACTCTGCTTTTTGAAATTCTTCAATCGACTAGTTTCACCTCGTGTGACTGTCGGATTTTATACCCTGATGCCGTCAGGTGTCCCGGCCACATCTTCCCAGTTTTTGGGTACTGCCCCTCTCGTGTTGCATCCCTGCACTTGTGAACAAAGGACTGGCACGGAGGCGCAGCTGCAGTATGTGTAGTAGTGTCGCTGCTTTACAGGCAGAGACCCAGGTTCGATTCCTGACTATGGTATGCCTTGTTGTAACGAGTTTGTACATTTCTCCCCGTGACCTGCGGTGGGTTTTCTCTGGGGATTCTCTCAAGTTTCTTCCCACATCCAAACGAAGTACAGGTTTGTATAGGAAGGGTGAATTGGCCTGAAGGGAAAGGACACAAAATGCTGTGGAGTAAACTCAGTGGGTCAGGCAGCATTCTCGGGAGAGAAGGAATAGGTGAATGTCTTCTGGGTCGAGGGACCCTTCTTCAGACTTGAAGAAGTCTGTAGGCCTGAAGAGGTCCCTGAAGATGTAAAACCAGCATCTGAAGTCTAGTTTAGTTTTGAGATACAGCGCGGGAGCTTTGTCCTTAGCCCCACCGGGTCTTGCACCGACGCGGACCCCGCACTATCCTACCCATCACTTGGGACAAATTTTACATTTACCAAGCCAATTTCCTACAAATTGGAGTGTTTGGAGTGTGGGGAGGAAAACCGAAGTCTCGGAGAAGAAAAACCCACGCAGGTCACGGGGGGAGAAACGTATAACTCTGTACTGACAGCGCCGGAACCGGGAGTCTCGGCGGCTGATTGCATTCGCGTGAGGCCAGACACCTAGCCGCTGTTGCCACCGTGAAATACAAACACTGTAAATTGATCCATAAGGTGGTTAGGATAGTGTTAGCGTGCTGGGGATCGTGGTCAGTGCGGATCAGTGGGCTGAAGGGCCTGTTGCCTGCGCTGTTCTCTTAAAATAAACAAAACATTGTATACAATGGTTAGGAGAAAGTGCTGCAGATGCTGGTTTGCACCGAAGATAGATACAAATGCTGGAGTAGTATACCAGCACCTCAGGGCAGAATTCCACCCCCTGCATTTCGGTTTGAGTCCCTTCTTCAGGTGAATGAGTTTTCTTTAATGTATTCAGGAAAATATCCTCATGGGAAATATGATTAGGGTAAATGCACAGTTGTTACCATGTTAGGGAATTAAGAAGGAGAGGGACGCAGGTTTAAGGATTAAGAGGTGGTGAAAGATGGAATGGGGAAATCTGAGGGCTGCTGCAGCCTGGGCCTGCCCTGGGATCACCGGTGTGATTATGTTCTTCCAGCATGTGGATGGTCGTTGGACTGTGGACTTTTTTTTTCTGAATTTTTTCTTGTAAAAAGAAATATGGTGATGACCTGTTGCCAGGTTGTGTGTGCAAAAGAATTTGACTGTGCTGGAACGTATGTGATAATATTGAACCTTTGTTACCATTGGACATTGATCTATTTCACACATGGATCAATATTGAACAAGCTGCCAGAGCAGGGTAGTACAGATCGGGGCTGATTGTGGATGATGGAAGGCCTGCATAGAGGTGAATGTGGGAGAGGATGTTTCCACCAGTGGTCATAGGCTAGAATTAAAGGGACTTTACTATGAGGAATGATAGACTAGAGGGGGAATTTCTCTGGTCAGAGGGTGGTGAATCTGTGGATATTCATTGCCAAGAAGGCCGTGCGAGGCCAAGTCAGTGGATATTTTTTAGGCAGAGATAGCTAGATTTCTTGATTATTATGGGGGTTCATGTCAGGGAGTTATGGAGGGAGAAGGGCAGGGAGAATGGGGTTAGGGAGGGTAAAGATGGACACAGCCATGATTTGAAATGGCGGAGCAAACTTTGATCGGGCAGAATGGCCCCTAATTTGCACCTCTCATTATGAAACATGAAAGATGGTGGGCGAACAAGATAAGAATCATGACTGTTGGCTGTGGAGAATTGTGAATGAGAAACAGAATATCCTTTGCATATGAACAGGGAATACCATGCGAATACAGATCTACCTGGAATAGAAATGCTGATGATGTTAATTGTCAAAGTTGATGTTTTATTCAGGTTGGGCCTGGGTCAAAACGATGGAAGTTGTCACATACCTGAGTTTGTATGGAAATTACATTATAAGAGTATAGGCAAGTGGAAAATGGTACAGATAAAGCAAACAATCTGGATGAAAGAGGGCACAATGATGCAGCTGCTAGAGACGCTGCCTCAGAGCGCAAAGAGACATGGGATTGATTCCTCACCTCCGGTCGCTGTCTGTGTGGAGTTCTTGCTACGCTCTCCCTGTGACATTGGAGAAGGGTCATGACCTGAAAATTTCACCCTAATTCCTTTTTTTGCTCCAGAGATGTTGCTGACCCACTGGGTCGACTCCAATTTTTCGTGTCTGTACTGCCTGCGGAACTCCTGGATTTCCTGGGTGCTTCCGGATTCCTCCCAATCCCAAAGTCGTGTGGGTTTGCAGGTTAATTGAGTCTCTGTAATTGCCCCAATGAATGCGAAGGTGGGAGATAACATAGAATAGTTGTGAGCCAGGAATAGTCAATGGTCAGCTGGACTTTTGTGGGCGGAAGGGCCCTGTTTCCAATCTGTAAATTTCAATCAATCTTCAATACACAATGTGGAGGGGAAACCAACATCATGAAAAACGTCGCGATACAGTTTGCCGCTTCAATGGTGAGGGAATGTGGACAGGCTAGAAGATGGTATCAGGGCGGGTGATCCTGCGGTTGCAGCGGAATGTGCCTGTGGGTAAGCGCATGCAGTGGGTACTTAATGGAGGTAGTATATGACGAGAAACATTAATTTCCCAGAGGGAATGTGTAGGGAAGGAACTGCACGATTGCAGACAGACAACCTCACAATGCACCATGTAACTCAGAGGTCAGGCAGCATCTTCTGGAGTAAAGGATATAGGTGACGTTTTCTGATCACTAATACTTTTACAAGAGATGATTACCTTTTCTCCAAGATACCCGCGTGAGTTTCTCCTGCATTTTGTATCCATCCCAAATGGAATGTTTCTCTTTGTGAAGAATGTTGGATTGGCTCAGGGTAGAGAAATTTGATTCGTGAAAGGGGCATGATGGAAGTGAGGGTAATAGTGGAGATCGGGCAGGTGGAAGGAGAATTGTTGGTTGGATGGATAAAGGAAGGATTTGCCATGGCGATCCCTGGAAATCTGACTGAAGCTTTTAACGTAGTTGTTCCAGGTGTGGGACTCATACATGTCTGTTGTGAGACCAAGCGCAGGCATCGGTTAAACCACCGTTTCGCTGAATCAGTCTGCCCATTACTGGTTGCTAATTTACGAAATTCCTCTCATTCCCACATTGACCCTTCTGTCCTGGGTCCCCTCCACTGTCAGTGTGAGTCCAGTGCAAATTGGTAAGGAACCGCATCTCATATTTCGCTTGGGCAGCTTACAACCCCAGCATTTGAATATTGACTTCTCTAACTTCAAGTAACCCTTGCTTTCCATCTATCTCCATCCACCCCCCTTCCCAGTTCGCCGAATATGATTACCCATTCGTATCTCTGTTTGCTTTGTTTCCCAGCTAAGGGGCGTGCTAACAAATGATCTATTTAACATTGTCCTTGATCTGTATCTGTGTTGTATCTCTTCAGGGCCTTTCCCATCTTGGGTCATTTGCGCCTCATTTCCCGCGTTATAATGTAAAATTAAGGACGACGCTTCATGATGCGTTGGGTGCGCATGGTGAGGAGTGGAATCGTATGACGGTGGCACGCGGTACTCCACAGCGGCGACTCCAGTATTTTAATTATACAGCGAACTAACATCCTCGCGCCGTCACCTCGTGCGTATCGTGTATGCACTCGCTGGGACAAAAAACGCGGGTACGCCCAAAATGATGCATTGGCGTACGTACGCTGGCTCGCTCTCCTCGAGTCTCACGTGTTATTGTGTGGTGACGCATGGCGTTACGTCAACGTGCGTCAACATCTGCCACGTGCTTACAGGGTATTCTAATGACGTCACGCGCACTAGACGGCGATGTCGCTCATCACGACGCGTCGACTATTTTAATATGGACGCGTCAATGTGGCGCAAAAATGAGGCCAGGTGGACAGGGGACCTTAACACTTCCCTTATCTCCGTAAATCCCTCTCGCTGACTCCCGTCCTGAAGAAGCGGTCTCGACCCGAAAACGTCACCCATGCCTTTCCCACAGATGCTGCCTGCTCCGCTGAGTTACGCCTGCTTGTTGTGTCTATTGGTCGGGCTTTCAACAATGGGGGAGGAGTTTTATTTTACGTATCTGACAGCCAGGACAAAGGTAGGATTGTATGGACTGATGTAGCACAAAACACAGAATTGATTCTAACTCATGTTGTAGCTATACCTGGAAGATTTTGATGTCATTATTCCTTTCTGTATTACTGACATCCCTCCACTTGAAAATGTAACAAGTGCAATCTCCTTCCATTGAAATGGAATTGAAAGTGTTATTGTATTTTTGTGTCTATAAAATTGGTTTTCCACGGCTACTCATCTATTTTCCTTGCATTTGTCCTTTCTGCCGCTCCATCTATTCACATCACTATCTCAGACGTGTGATTTTTTTCTCATGTGTGGCTTGTGTTCCATCCCATGAATGGTTTAAGTAAATAAACACGGCAGGATTTCTCTTTTATTGTCACTTTTGTGAAGGCGCCGTTGAAATATTTTTCAAATAACCTGGGATGAGAGTATAAATTTTGCACTCGAGTATGCGACTCCGATGCTGACATGAGCAATGCCAAGCCGGATACAAACATTGGGTGAGGCGCACTGTACAGCTCCACACTGAATGTGGCAATCAGCCATTCCAAGGTCGGGTCGTGGAAGTTAGATGTGCAGCAATGCCTTCCTCTAAAGTGGCCCAAGGTCATGTAGGTAAGCCAGTGGGAGATAGATGAGGCAATTGAGATCTTCTCTCTGTTCCACATTATTTTTATTTATTATTGTAATGTGGGCCATGATTGGTAAGGTCCGACATTTATTGCCAATTCCACTCGTTTATTTCAAAGATATACACTTGTCAATACAAATGAATTTACGGGCTATATCTTGCAATCATTTACCTGCATTGTGCTTTCTTCCAAACTTGGCACACAGCAATCGGACGCCTCTCGTGTCTGCTCTTTTAAATTCCAGGGTTGGAACTAATATTTCTGAGCCATTTTGGAGAAGCGGACAGTACAGCTTCAATCATATTCCATACAGGCTGCAGCACATGGGGTAAAGAGGGGCAGATTAGAATCCCACCAGGGCAATAGAGAATCAAGGGGGCTACATGACCATGCGCCGCCCGATGCTTGAGCCTCTTCTTCAAAGTATTGGTAAGAACTCTTTAATGGCGGCACTGTGATTGCGTGGTATAATTTGCCGGTTCGACTCCTGACTACAGGTGCTGTCTTGCACGGCTTAGAGTGTATTTTCCCTCTGGTGACAGCATAGGCTCTGTTTGGGTGCTTCGGTTTCCTCCCACATCCAAGACAGGTAGGTTTGTAGGTTACTTGGCCCTCTGTTAATTGTCCCAGGTTGCATAGACAGTGTTAGTGTACGGCTGGTGATCAACGGTTTTGGGGGGAGGACACGGTTGGTACCCTTTGCTGCATCACTTAAAACTAACTCTAAAACTCGGCCGTGCAAGGGGAGTGTAAAAGGGGTGATGTTTCAGATTGAGATCTTTGTATGAAGCTAGCCTCTCTCTGCATGCTACACCATCTCTTCTTTAATACTTTCTTTCAGATTTCAGTGGGGGGGGAGGTGGCGAGGGGGCGGGGGGGCCCTGGGTAAGTAATACTGTATGAGAGGTTAGGGGCAGGACAAAGCCTGGCAAGTGGCAGGGTTGACATTTCCAATCGGCAGGGGGTGGAGTAAGTGACAAGGCTAGAAGATGAATAAGGGATAGTAATAAGGGCTGTCAGGTACAGAGGAGGAAAGGAGGTAAAATTGGTGGAAGGTGAGGGAGGGGCCGTAGACAGCAGTTGGGGAGTGGATTTCTGTGAATGTTTGATAACTATCCATCTGTTTCATGGTCATTATTAATGATACACACAATAATTTAAGATATTACTTTAAATTAAATTTCCTCAGGGTGTTGTTTTGTGTAGTTTAGTTTCAGTTTGAGGCACTCAGTGCAGAATCATGTTCCCTCCGGCCCCACCGAGACCACAACCGACCAGTCACACCCGCACTCTAGTACTTTTCCTACCACACACTAGGAACTATTTTACAATTACACAAGCCAATTAAACTACTATAACACTGTACGGCTTTTGGTGTGTGGGAGCACCCGCAGGGAAACCACAGTCGGTCACAGGGCGGGTTCGTACACCACTCCATGCAGCGACAGCAACAGTAGTTGTAGTCAGGGATTGAACCCCGGGTCTCTGGTGCTGTCTATAAGCAGCTACCCTTCTACTGCTTGCGCCACCGTTCCACCACCGATTGTACTCTTAAGTCAACAGCTTTTAAAAATGTTGCACTGAACTGGGTCACAGTGTTCCATTGTCAGGTTAGTTAGTTTAGTTAATTGGCACCTGTATCGTTGGTACAACTGAAAAGAAATGAGAAAGTTGTGTCTAGCTAACCTAGGTCAATAGGGAAGACAAGGGTACACAAAAGGCTGGAGTAACTCAGTGGCGTTGCTGCAGCATCTATAGGAAGCGAAGGAAGATATAGGCGACGTTTCCGGGTCGAGCCCCTTCTTCAGACTGGTCAGGGATCAGGGAGGAAGAAAACGAGAGATATTAGGACGGTGATGTGGAGAGAATAAAGACGAATCGAATGAAAGATATGCAAACGCAGTATCAATGATACAGGGAACAAAGCCTTGTAAGCTGTTTGTGGTGTGAAAATGAGAAGCTGGTGCGAACTAGGGTGGGGGAGGGAGGGATAGAGGGAAAGAGAGGGATTGCCAGGGCCCGAGGGCTGAGGGAGAGGAGGGTGGGAAGGGGTGGACGACAGCATGGGTTAATCAGAATTGAGAAAATTCAATGTTCAAGCCACAAAAGGAAATTGCAGGGACTCCCCATGCGGAATATGAGGTGCTGTGTTCCTCCAAAACTTGCGGTGTGTTTTGTTGCTCACTCTGGCCGTGGAAGGAGGCCCCAGGACGAAGAGGTCGGATACGGAATGGGGAGGGGGGAGTTGAAATGCAGAGACCACCGGGGAGGTGCCAGGTTGGTTATGCGGACAATAGAAAGACAATACCGTGATTACAGTCGAGCCATCCCACAGTGTGCAGATACATGATAAAGGGAATAAATGTCCTGTGATTACAACCTATGCTCTCCAAATTGAGATGAAGTGGAGTGATTTCTTGATGCTTAGACAATTCCTTGAAGGGTCTTGGCTGGGTAGATTGCAGTGTGCTCTTCTCTTCCCCTTCTGGATTGGCTGGGACCATGTCACCACCTCCACAAAATGATTGCATACACAAAAACAGGAGGATATTTCTTTACCAGAGGGCCGAATCTATGGAATTGACCCAAAAGGATTGTGGATGTTTTATCTTGTGAAGTTTTTTCAAGAAAACATCTCAATAATGTTTAGATATTTAGGGAATCTGAGATTTTTGCAGAAATATGCATTGGAAAAGATCACTTCATCTTTTTCGTGTGGACTGATAGAATCTAACATGTCCAGCCTTCCCTAGATCTGAAGGTCTGTCGAAGGGCCCCAGATAACGTCACCCAATCCTTCTCTCCGAGAATGCTGCCGAGTACCCTCTTAGTTACTCCAGCACTATGTGTCTATCTTTGGTTTAAACCAGCATCTGCGTTTCCTCCCTGCACCGTCTCTTATCCGATCTCCAGCACTCTCCAAGATTTCATTGGCTACCCCAGTCTTGCTTCCGCTGTCTCCCACCCCACAGCCCCTTTGCCTCAACCATTATGGCCTTGCCTTGGCGAGTCCACGACACACATCATCCCTTCCCGTGACTCTCGCTGCATCTCCACTTCATTCTCTCCTTTTAATACTTCAATGAAACGGACTTCTTTGGCCAGTTACAGACACCGTTCAAATTCACATTTACTGCTTTGCAATAGATGTCAGATGGGTTATGGTACAGCACCTTGGGTGTGGTTCCTACCTATTGGGCAGCACGGTGCCAGAGGTCAGTCCTGCCTTAAACACGCTTACCAGCGCCAGTGACACGGGTTCAAAATCTGCCAGCGGGTGGCAGTCTGTACGGAGACATTTGCCGCTCTCCCCACGACGATGTTGGTTTTACTTCACGACCCTTGGTTACCTCCCACTCTCCAAAGACGTACCGTTGGTATTTAATTGACTGGTATAACATGTAAATAAAACTACGCGTGTCGGATGGCGTAAATCTTTATGCGTGGATCGCATGTCGGTGCGGATGACTCGATGGACAGAAGGGCCTGTTTCTTCTCGCTGTATCTCTATACAACACTGTATAAGATGCTGTAATACTCCAAATTCTTCTGTAGCCTTCAAACAACTGAATTCCTTCTTCCTCCTATAGAGGTGTTTAAATCAAACCGAAATAAGCAAAGTTACCATTATTTTTAAACATGTAAACCAACATCTGTCCCATAACAAATTAAAGAGTCCAACAAACTGACATCTGTTTCAAAGAGGACACCTCCCAATGTGTGAACTGACTGGCCTCTGATGATTCCCTGTAGTACTTTTTATGATGAATACCCAGTTTATTGAATCTTCAGAAACAAGATCTTAAAATAAGCTCTCTCCTTTTCAAGGACTCTCAGGATTTTAAATTCCAAATAGGATCATTTTCCAAACACCCAGGTGGGCTGTTACAACATCAGAATCAACTGTTAGTTAAGGAAAGAATCTAAGAATTCAATGGGTATAGCCTTTGAGTTTCTCTCCCCATAATAGTGCGACCCGATGATCACAATGAATGATAATTTTTGATGATTTCTGCTTTGAAAGCATAGAAGGGAATGAAATGGGAAAATAAAAAGAAAGATAGATACAAAAAGCTGGGATACAAACATGCCTATTCCCTCTCTCCATAGATGCTGCCCACCCGCGAGTTTCTCCAGCATTTTTGTCCACCTCGATTTTTCCAGCATCTGCCGTTCTTCTAACAAAAAGCCAGGAAGTAAGTCAGCGTGACAGGCAGCATCTCGGAAAAAGGAATAGGTGTTTTGTGGGTCAGACCTTCTTCAGACTGAGAGTCGGGGAGAGGGAAACGAGAGATATAGATGGTGGATATTAGAGAACATATAGAACAAATGAATGAAAAATATGCAAAAAAGTAACGGTGAAAAAAACAAAGGTAGAGCTCACAATGGTCCATTGTTGGCCCTTGTGCTAGGCGATAATCAGTTATAAAGATAGAGAAACTCAACTGCACGACTCGATAAAACTAAATACGACTAGGGTGGGTGAGGGATGGAGAAGGGATGCAAGGAATACTTGAAGTTAGAGAAAGCAACATACCGCTGTTTTGTCAGCTCCCAAGCAAAATATGAGGTACTGTTCCACCAAATTACATTTGATTCAATCTGAAGTGAGGAGCCCAGGGCAAATGGTCATGGTTGGAATGTGAAGGGGAGTAAGTGTTGACAACTGGAGATCAGATAGCCAAGCAGACTGAACAAAGTGTTCAGTGAAGCGATTGCCCAGGCCGGGAGCTTGGGTCTTGCGCAAAGGAGACCACACCGGAAAGAGGATACAGTTTGATGAGGTTCAGTACAATAGAATAGCAAAAAGTTCTGGTGGTGAATTGCCATTATCTCAAAAAAACCACAAAATGAATGCAGTGAAAGGAGCCACACTCCATTGCTCTTTAATTGGGACAATTGAGATACAGCGCGAGTGTGATATCATTTGACGATGCATAGGAAGAGAACTGCAGATGCTGGTGACATTTGGGTCATAGAAACAAGAAAACCAGGAGCAGGAGTGAGGCCATTGGCCCTTCGAGAGCACCGCCATTCATGTGATTATGGCTGATCATCCACAATCAGACCCTGCCTGCCTTCCCTCCCCATCATCCCTTATTCCCCCCCCCCCCCCACTAGATCCTCTAACTTTCTTTTAAATTCATCACTAATGAATTGACCTCTACTAGGCTTATGTGGCAGAATTTCCACAAATTCACAACTCTCTGGTGAAAAAGTTTTTTTCTCATCTCATTTTAAAAGGCCTCGGGACCCTTTATTCTTGGACTGGGCCCTGGGTTCTGGACTCCTGGGAACATTTCCCTTTTATCTAGCTTGTCCATTCCTTTTATAATTCCTTATATGTTTCTTATATGAATTCCTCTCATACCTTCTAAACTCCGTGAGAACAAGCCTATTCTTTTTCCATCTTCCCCATATGACAGTCCCGCCATCCAAGATCAATCTCGTGATTCCCTACGCCACTGCTTCAATCACAAGGATGTCCTTCTCACATTAGGAGACAAAAACTGACACAATTCTCCAATATGGTCCTCACCAGAGCCCTGTACTACTGCAGAAGGACCTCATTACTTCCTAACTGAAATCCTCTTGTTATGAAGGCCAACATGCCATCAGCTTTCTTCACTGCCTGCTGTACCTGCATGTTTACTTTCAGTGACCCGTGTACAAGACGCCCAGGTCTCATTGCAACTTCCCTTTTTGAGATATAAATTCTGCCTCCTTATTCTTGCCGAAGTGGATAACCTCACATTTATCACATTATACTGCATCCCCACCTTGTCATCTGCCCACTCACGAGACACTCCAGAGATGCTCTATTCCCGCTGAGTTAACTCCACGTTTTGTGTCTATCATGACATGCAAGATTGTAACCAAGTAATCCCAACAATTAGATATAAGTGTTAAAGAAGGAACTGCAGATCTGGAAACCGAGGGTTACACAAAAGCTGGAGAAACTCAGCGGTGCAGCAGCATCTAAGAGCGAAGGAGAAAGGCGACGTTTCCGTGTGTCCGAGACCCTTCATTAGACGAGATATTCAGGGGGGGGGATCAGGGTAACGAAGATATAGACGGTGATGTGGGAGAGAGATAACGAGAGTTGTGTGCTCATGAGTTGTCACAACCCTAATTTGGGTCCACATTCCAGTGTCTATATTTTCATACTGGACTAAGTAGCCTTCGCTTCTTGTACACCCCAAAGAATTACGCTAGACAAGGGTGGCGTGGACACACTAGATTTGGTTTAAAGTTTTAGTTAGAGATACAGCTTGGAAACAGGAACCCTTGCCCCTCCCCCCCCTCCCCCCCCACCGGGAGGAAAACCGAAGATCCTCAGAAAAACCCACGCAAGTCACGTGGCCAACGTAAACTCCAACAGACACACCCGTAGTCAGGAACAAACCCAAGTCTCTGGCCGTGAGCGCAACTCTATACCATGCTGCCGCCAAACTCGTGCCATCGGTGAGCAGTCAGGAGCTGGGTGTTCATGCAGATGGTGGTTTGGTGAGTAAGGGATCATGGATGGGAGAGGGGGGGGGTGTGGGGGGGTGGTTGTGGGGCTGGGGGGCTTGGGGTTGTACAGAGGACTGGTCCTGTGTTTGTAAGTAGTTGACCTTGGCTAAGTAGCTACCTCATACAACAATATACGGGGATTGGAACACAAGTGATGGGTAACTCAGCAGGTCAGGCAGATCTCAGAAGGCGTAGATAGTGACGTTTCGAGTCTGAACCTTGAAAGAGCGCGTGGGACATTGCCCCTTGGTGAGCCCTATATAGCAAGGGTCCCTTCTGAATGAATTATGAGAAGTTCTGCAACTGTCCTTTTGGTATCATTTATTTCATTTAGTTTATTGTCAATTACAGAGGTACAGTTGAAAAGCTTTTGATGTGTGCTAACCGTTAAGCGGAAAGAAAATTTTAAGAAAGACCTTCAGATTGGAAAACTCAGAAGGTAGACAAGTGCTGGAGTAACTCTGAGGGTGAGAAGGAATATATCGATGTTTTGGGTCGAGACTCTTCATCATTCATTCATATTCATCATACTTTTTAATAACATGCACTTTCCACCTTCCTTTCCACAGGAAACGTCACCCATTGCGCTTCCTCTCCAGGGATGCCTTGCCTGTCATGCTGAGCCTTTTGTGTCTATCTTCGATTTCAACCAGCATCTGCAGTTCTTTTCTGACACATTCACTTGCTAATAATTTTTGCTCCAAACAATGTGTATAAAGAATCGCATTTATTTGGTTTGTTGTCATTCCGAGTGGCAGAGTGACTGCTGTGCTCCTCATTACAGAAGTGGCTACAACTCAGTGGCTTGTAAAACTATTTTCAATAGCCGCGGTCATGGGTTGCTGTTTAGGAATACTTCAGTCTCAGGAAAGGCATGAATGTGCGGGAGTAGGTATGTTTTAAACAAGGACTGCTGGTGTGAAACTGCACAACCCAGGGTGCAGTGGAATGCTGTGGCAACCACCGCTTTCGTCAGGTGTCACATTCAAAGCTTTCGGCCTCCATTCTCTCCGGCTTCAGCAGTGTTGAATTCTGAGTCGGCGAAAGGGTGGGTCCATGGGATAGATCCCTCAATGCTGACAACAATATCTGCACTCATGGCACATAAGTGATAGGAGGCAGAAATCAAGCTATTATAGAAACATAGAAACATGGAAAACGTGTGCAGGAGTAGCATTCGCCCTTAGAGGCCCTGCACCGCCATTCAATATGATTCATGGCGATTCAACCATCTCAGTATCCCTGTACATGCATCTCTCTCCATACCCCCTCTCCCTTAGCCACAAGGGCCACATCTAACTCCCTCTTAATATAGCCAAGGAACTGCCTCAACTACCTCTGTGTCGAGAATCCACAGATTCACGAACACTCTCTGTCTGAAATTTGTTTTTTTATTTTTTTTTTTTTTCTCATCTCGGTCCTAAAAAAGACTTTTCCCCTTATCCTTAAACAGTGACCCCCTTTTCTGGACTTACCCCAACACAGGAAAACTTCCCTGCATCTTGCCTGTCCAACCCCTTAAGAATTTTGAAGTTTCTATAAGATCCCCCCTCAATCTACTAAATTCTAGTGAGTAACCAAGCCAAGTCTATCCGCGGGTCTTTCTTCATAAGAAAGTCCTGACATCCCCAGGAATCAGTCCTGTTGAACCTTCTCTGTATTCCCTCTAATGTCAAAATGTTCTTTCCTCTGATTAGAAGACCAAAACCTGTACGCAATACCCGGTGCGGTCTCACCAAGCCCTGTACAACTGCAGGAGAACTCCCAGCTCCTATACTCAAATCCTTTTTTTGCTATGAATGCTAACATACCATTTTTCGCTTTCTTCACTGCAGCTGCACTGCATGCCTACTTTTCAACTGGCTGGTGTACATACACCCAGTCTCGTTGCATCTCCCCTTTTCCTAATCGGGGGGCGCCGACCATTCAATAATAGTCTACTTTCCTGTTCTTGCCCACCAAAAGTGGATAAATAGTAAGAATAAATGAGAACTTACCATTTTCGAAGTTTGATCTGTATTTTATGAGGAGTTCCGATGAGGGATACGAGAAGAACCCCGTCCAGCACCATGCGCGACATTTCTTCAAAGCACGGTGTGGATTCACAGAAAACACACAATTGAAATAAATATAGTAAAGAAAAAATAAGAACTTAATTACCATTTGATCTGTATAATAGCTGGTGGGAGCGGAGGGCACTGTAATCCCTCATCGTAACTCCTCATAAAATACAGATCAAACTTCGAACTGGGTAAGTTCTCATTTAATCTTACTATTTTACTTCGGATTCACGTGAGTGACTTCGTGAAGACTTCAAAAGCTCTGTGAATCCGAACCGTGTAAACCAGCTCATGCTTCACTCACTGCCCGAAGACCTTAGTGGAGGAAGCCAACAAAAAGTTATACAATCACACAAAATACCTGTTTGGAACAAAAAGGTTTAATAATAACTACAAAAAACAGAGAGCTCCCCCGGCTAAAATAAATATTATTTGCAGACTCTAAAAACTGTCTGCAAATGTAGCAGGCTCCGCCAGCGGCTTATTAATAAAACCTTTGGTAATTTCTTTTCCGAGGACCATCCTGCTCTGGCCAGAATATGGTCCATAAGGCACATCCATTTGCCTAGCCCCGCCGATGTAGATGCAGCCCTGGTGGAATGAGATTTTGTACACAATTAGTATCGATTCCCGCGGACATAAGCACCTGCTTTGAGCCACTTGAAATGGTTTGGGCTTCGTCTCCTGACCATGAAGGCCGTCTTGTGGCTTATCCATAAGGCTTTTCTCCTCCCTCTTAAGTTATATGTTGTGTCCATGAGATGGCGAGATGGGTCCTTGGCACACAACGTGGGTCAGGTGAATATGCCCGGAACATCCATAACGGAGGCGGGTACCTGGTCTAGATTGATTGACCAGCCCCTGAATGTGAAATGTGATACAGTCCATTGCGCTTTCAAGCTGTCCCATCTCAAAGTTGGAGGGGACTGTACCCTTGAGCTGACACTAGAGCCTGAGCATGACTGATTTCAAGTGTAAGTTGTTTCCAGATAAGTGACCTGGGTGGTAGGCACATCCCCCTCGGTACGTCAGTAAAATGCTTGACATCCCAGATCTTAGTGTACCTAGGCCTAGGTGGGATTGTGTTAAAAATGCCGCCTCATGATTTTGACTACTAGTGGATGGGACCCCAAAGTCCAGTTGCCCTGCTGCCTGAACCAAAGAAGCGGACAACAGCACTCTCTGGCTGTATTAATGCGCTGTAGCTGAGTCCTTCCCGATTAATCCCCAAGCAAACTCCACAACACTGGTGCTGTAGCTGTGGGAAGGTATTTCCTGTTTTGGAGCAATACCTTTCCCATTTTCTTAGATTGTCAGGTATTGGAGCGAGCCTGGTGGACTCCCGGTGAGATGCGGTGCATCATGTTGATGGCGTCCACAGACAGTCCCGGTTCCCAGTAGAGCCTTTTTAGAATCTGCAAGCCAGGAGATTGACCTCTGTCATGGCACGGTGACTAATCCTGACACTGGGTGGATTAAATAACTGTCGACTGCTGGTGAATTCCAACGGTGTTTTTCAACAGCCATGTCGAAAGCCACTGGAACCCATGGCATGTGTAGGCCAGTCAGGTATTATCAAGATCCTGAAGCGGAATCCAATTGAATCTTGCGTAATACCCGACTGATTAGGCAGAAGGGAGGAAAAGCTACAAATAACATTTTTCCCCCAATGCAGCGAGAATCATCAACTGCGTGCGCCTCAGGGTCTGTTCCAAGCGACATACGTTTGGGTAACCTGGTGATACAAGCCTGGATGCAAATAGATCGATTATCTGGTGTGCCATATTGCTTTGTAATTCAGCAAACACATTGGGATTTAACATCCATATCGATGTTATCATAAAATCTGCGTGACCTGGTGTCTGCCACGTATTTTGCTTACACACCTGGAAGGTTAAGGTTGCTGATATCCAAATATGGCATTTCACACATACCATTGCCAGATTAGGTTGGCCAAATTGTCACACGATATCGACTTTACACCTACAACCCATGTGATTGATATAACACCCCGTGGGATTTATCTAGTTTCAACCGACATGGTGCATGATCGTATTACATGAATATGCTTTTAACCCTTAAAACGCACCCAACATTTCTAAATAGTTGATACCCCCGTGTCTGTAGGCAAGATGTTTCAAATTACTTCCATCTGCCCCCTGTGCCTGGATTGCATGATAGTGCTCCCCAGCCCAAAGCACTGGCATCCGTTTTGAATGGTTTAATCCTGGGTTGTGATCATTATGGACTGGAGCGGTCTTACATTCCTCGCCCACCATTGTAACTCCTGGAAATGGATTACACATTATACTCCTAGCTCGGTCAAAGTGACCCTGATTTTGCTTTAAGAGCAATGCACTTTAGCTCTTTGCAAATTTTTGATAGTGCAAAGGCCCAATTGGTACAGCTTGGGAAAGCTGCTACCAATTTGCCAATAACTCAAGCAACTTCCAGTATGTGGCTAGTTTTATTCCCCCCATGAGTTTGTTGCATGATAAGCGCCATTCTGATGCTTACCCCCATCGGCAAGAGTTACAATCATGCGAACAGTATCTATCGTATAACCAAGATAGTCCATGCAGTGGACGGTGTAAGAATGGATTTTTCTGGATGTATGACAAACCCCAAAGTTTCAAAACAAACTTTGGTGGCTGCGACTGCCAAAATAGCTGTCCTCCAAGGTTTCCCCTACTATTAAAAATGTCGTCCTACATACGCCATGACTATAAGCTTTTGTTTCCTCAATAATGCCATGGCAGGTTTTAAGATTTTAGTGAACAACCCTTGGTGCAGAAGGGTATAGCCACATTTTTAAGCTTTATATTGCCATAGCTTGTTTCATACAGATAAATTAATAAATATTTTCGATGGACCTTTGGTATGGGTACTGAGTAGTAGGCACTTTAAATCATGCATGCTAGAAAGTTCCACCCTAGAAACCAAATAGTCTGGCTGTTTCAAAAGTATCCACTTGAAATGTATATACCTGACAGACTTGTTCAAATTAGTTAAGTCCAAAAGATGATGCGGCGTCCCACCATCTTTTTTGATTTTGTGAAAAATATTAGACAACAAATTCCAAAGTTCCATGTTTTGTTCTTATTCAATGACACTTTAGCTTGTAACCCCATCAGTTCAGCTTGACCCTCTTGGTTTTTCCTTGACTGAGAGGGGTGAATACACATTTGGGTAATCTGAAACTGGTGGAAAATCATTATGACAAAGTCAATTTGTATCCCATGAACCCGCTGCGAGTATATACTGTCATTAGTGATGATTCCCATGCTCCATAACAAGTGGGCAATCTCCCCCCTGTTACACAGAGCCCCTACATGCACATATGCTGAGAGGAACCAGACCCACCTCCCTCCATTTTTATTGGTGCGTCTTCTGTCTTCCTCTCTTTTTCGCTGGGTGATGAATGCGTCCGCCTGGGCTGTAGAGGGTTTGATGTTGATCCTCGACGTTGTTGGGGGTGGGCGCATTTCCATGGGTCCGCTCTGGGCCCTGGCCTAAAAAAAGGCTTACGGGAATGGTTGCGGACCCCGAGCTTTCACATCCCATATGTGGTCGACGACTGTGGAGGACGCCATGGGGTACTGCCGCTGGTTGTTAGGTCCGTGCTCGTCCCAAACCTGCCCCACGAGACCAAAGGTCTTGGATTCTCTACCAGTCTTTCACCTTTTTTGGAAGGTCTTTGGCCCAAAGAGCAGAATAGGAGTTCTGACCCCGGTGTTTTGCGAGTCCCCGCAAATTAGGGTTGAGTGCAGCTTGGATAATCTCCTTTTCGCAAATTATTTTATTCTTCATATTGAGTGGTGCACCAGCAGAGCTATGTGTCTTGCCTGATTTGTGGGAGATATTCGTCGCGCAGCGCGCGTGGAACCGAGCATAAGATGTTAGAGAGCCTGCAGTTGCAGGAATTTAAAGAACTTCTGGACTTCAACTCCAGGTTTCTGGATGGTTCTGCCCCAATGTCCCCAAATTTGGCTGTTTACAGCGGTACATTCAATGATGTAAAATTACTGGGGCTGTAATTAGTTGAAGAGCCTCATTGGACCACTTGTTCTATGTAGGGTTTAGAGACAGGTGGTTAATGCGCTGCAGTTTCGGCTCTAATGGCCGAAGTTACTAAAGGCCGCTGGTGGAATGGCCACGTAGCGGGTTTGACCCGTCCGCAAACACCCAGCACGCCTTCCCTGTTCCTGTAACATCCCTGCGTACTCCCAAAATCATCAGCCAGTGACCCCCTCTTTCATGAAACCATCCCAGACCTGGTCCGCCAATGCTGGCCTTCGCAAGAAGGTGAAGCAATGGCCATAGCCGTAAAAGGCACTGCGAGTGCCTGAACTCCCTTGGGCCGAAGGCTGCTGCTGCCTCTCTCCTCTCATCAGATCTCGCTGGAAGCAATTGCTCCCATAAAGCCGTTCCATTCGGCTTAGGCGGCTGCCTTGTGGCTCTCGAAGCGGTAAGGCATCTTCATCTCTTCATCCGAACGTCGGACACTACCCGCCTGTTCCGTCTGCAGGTACCTCCAGCCCCTGCTCAGGCAGCACTAGCGTGCTGGGGCTCCTCGGCTTCGGTAGTTATAACCACGCCGCCTCTTGCCCCCCCTATCCAAAGAGCATTCCTCAACGAAGGACGACGGGGCTGAGCTGCAAGATTTCTTTCCTCCGCGCCTTGCTCATTCTTCCTGAACACAAGACCACAGAGAGAAAGAACACACGGCCACGGTAAACTTACCTGTCAGGCCCCGACTTTTCAATTTGTAGCGGGAGCGCCTTGAACTCCGTTCGTCGCGGTGCACTGCATGAACGCTAATATCAAGCGCAGCCTGCTGGACTGGGTTCTTCAACCGTAGTCACTTCACGTGACTCCCGAAGTAAAACCTCACATTTATCCCCATTAATAATGCATCAGCCATGCATTTGCCCACCACCAGCCTATCCAAGTCACCTTGCAGCCTCCTAGCACCTCCTCACAGCTAACACTGCCCCCCATCTTAGTGTCCATCCGTAAACTTGGAGATATTGCCATCAATTTCCCTAATCCCAATCATAATATATATTGTAAATAGCTGGGCCCAGCACCGAGCTTGCGTACCCCACTAGTCACTGCCTGCCATCCTGGAAAAGGACCCGTTCACTCCTACTCTTATGCAGGCCCTCAAATCTACTTCCCCATTCAATCTTGGCTGATCTATCTTTCCCGCTAACCTCATCTCCTGACTTCTCCCCATAACCCTGACACCCGCACTAATTCAAGATTCCAAGTTCAAGAAGAGTTATTAGCATGTTTCCTCCCTGATAGGCAATGACATTCTTGGCTTTGTTTCAGCAAACAGAACATAGTAGCATGAACGCAGAACAGATCAAGAGAGTTCCATAATACCATAATGTAAATATATACACACATGAATAAATAAATTGATAAATGCAAATAAACAGATAATGGGCTATTAATGTTCAGAGTATTGTCTGAGCCGGGTTACTACCCTGATGGCGTGGGGGAAGTAGCGATTCTGAACGGGGTCGTGCATTCCTTCAGCTCCTGTACCTTCTACCTGATTGAGTGTGTGCCAGGGTGGTTTGGGTACCGTCATGATGATGCTACCATCCTTTTGAGGGCAGCAACTGCGATAGATCCCCTTGATGCAGGGAGTCAGAGCCCGATGATGGAGTAGCAGTGTTTACTACTTTTTGTATCTTTCCTATCTTATCATGCTTCAAAATATCAATTGAGTTGGCCTCCGCAGCCTTCTATGGCAATTAATTCCACAGATTCACCACCCTCTGACTCAAGAAATTTCTCCTCATCACCTTCCATAGGAATGACCTTTAATCCTGAGGCTATAACCTTTTGTCCTAGACTCTCCCACTAGTGGAAACATCCTCTCCATTTCCACTCAATCCAGGCCTTTCACTATTCCGTACATTTCGATCAGTCCACCCTCACCTTCATAGTCCAGTCAATGTTGTCAAACGCTCATCATACGTTAAGCCACTCATTGGGATAATTCTGGTAAACCTCATCTGGACCCTCTCCAAGGCCAGCACATCCTTCCACAGATATTGGGCCACAAATTGCTCATCATATTCCAAATGCGGTCTGGCCAGCGCCTTAAAAGGCCTCAGCATTACATCCCTGTTTTTGTTATTGAAGTCCTCTCAAACTAAATGCTAGCATAAAGTGTTTAGGAAGGAACTGCAGATGCTGGAAAATCGAAGGTAGACAAAAGTGCTGGAGGAACTCAGCGGGTGCAGCAGCGTCTATGGAGCGAAGGAAATGGGCAACGTTTCGGGCCGAAACCCGGAAGGGTTTCGTCCCGAAACGTTGCCGATTGCCGGCAAGGTAGGCCTGAAAATGTTGCCTAATTTCCTTCCTCCATAGATGCCAGCTGCACCCGCTGAGTTTCTCCAGCATTTTTGTCTACCTTCGATTCTAGCATAAAACTGTGTCTTGAGTCATTCTGTCACTATCACTCTGTATCTTCCCCTTTGCTCTCTCTGTTGTGTTTGAGTTTGACGATTGCCTTTATTCATGGCATTATCTGATCTGTTTGGATAGCACGCCAAGCACAGCTTTTCACTGTACCTCGGGACATGAAGATAATAAAGCTGAAACTAACTCTAAAGCTTGGAGATGATAGGGGGGGGATTTAGGATCGTGACAGGCTGGTGTTTCTCGAGCTTCTCTACAAAAGTAGAGAGATTTTGCTTTTATTCCTGTAAACAAGTATTCCTCAATAATTAGATGTTACTTGGCACAAAGGATTGAAGCTTCTAGCAAATTGACAACCTGGAAAAAAATCGCAAACGGCAAGATTTCTGCAGTTTCCCTCGTTCGTTCAGTACATAAGCAAAGCACGTTAACAAATCCCCTCTGCTTGGTCAGGGACAGGATAATTAGAGGCATGCGATGAATTAATTCAATAATTTTCTGAGTAGCCCCCCACTCGACATCACAGTGTTTACACACAAGCCAGCGGCTTTGGCAATACACTGCTTCCTGTAGACATTTGCCATTAATTATCCGTTTTTTTTTTTTAATTACACTGCTCAATCACACTTGTTTTCACACCTCAAACAACATCAACTTGAACACGAACAATGAATTCGCTAAGAACATCCACTGCCTTAGAAACAATCGTCAGCAAGGGAAGTGAGAGGGAGGAGGAGCAGGGGGCAGCACCGGTCGTCTCCCGCGCTCCAGGAAGCGCTGGGCTCACTGCCAAACCCGCCAGCTTGCAATTCCAGCCGGGGTTCAGGGTGAACGAGCGGTCCATTACCCATGTAAGGAATCAAATATTATAGGGGGGGGCGCACGATGCGCAGTCCCCCCCCCCGTTTAGTTGCTGCCTCACAGCGCCAGGGACCCATGTTTCAATAACGTGACTATGGTGCTGTCCTGTGCGGAGTTGTGTACTTTCTCCCCGTGACCACGTGGGTTTTCCCTCCGGGTGCTCCGGTTCCCCCCACACTACAAACACGTACAGGTTTGTAGGTAATTGGCTGAGGGTAAAGTTTGTAAATTGTTCCTTGTGTGTAGGGATAGTGTTAAGTGCAAGAGAATCGTTGGTCGGCAACGGCCTCAGAGGGCCAACGGCGAATCTCCCCCTAAACATAAACTAAACTAAACTGAGCTTGACAAGAATTTAATAAGGCACACCATTTCACAGAGTGTGGGTGTATGCGTGCGGCCATAGGACTTAGCTAAGGCAGTTATTATAACAACAATTAAAACACACATGGACAGTGCATGATTGAAAAGTTTTAAGAGGAATATGGGCCAACTACCAGCAAAAGGGACCAATGTGGATGAGCAATTTGGTCGGCTGGGTGTGTTGGTCAAAGGGCCACTTCCCACCATCATAGTTCATAAGTTCACGGAGGCAGAATAGGGCCTTTCAGCCCATCAAGGCGACTACTCCTACCATACAATCATGGCCGATCTATCTTTCCCTCCTCAACCCCATCTCCGTCCTTCGCCCCATACCCCCTGACAACCATAACTGTTGTGATGCATGTCCTCTATGGCTTCATTAGTTCACTTGCCACCTGGTTGCTTTCTGTCTGTCGGACCACCAAATGTAAAAGGCCCCAAGTTTAGCGTATAGGTTCCCTTGAGTACTTGGACGCGAAAGTTAGTGATGGGACCGTCCAATTTAAAATAGCTTTGATTGATGACAGGCATTTTTCTCTGCACAACCTGTTCTGCACACACTACAGGTGCGCTGTAAAGCACAGGCAACACAGCAGATGCAGTTTGCGGGATTGTAAATAGCCTGAGCTAACCATTGGACCTTCATCCCATCCTCGCTAAGTATTAGATGACACAAAAGCCACAGACATCAAATGATTAATTCCACAGCCTTAGACTAAAGTACTTGACTTCTACTGACTATCCAGCAACTTACACAGTACAGGAAAATCAAAACATTAATGCAGATCAGACGACACAACATCTGGAGTAACTGAGGCGGAACACAGCATCTCTGGAGAGAGGAATGTGTGAAGTTGCGGGTTAGCAGCATCTATGGAGCGAAGGAAAAGGTGACGTTTCGGGTACGAGACCACTTCTTCATCTGAAAGAACGGTCGCGACCCGAAAAGTCACCTATTCCTTCGCTACATAGATTGCTGCCCACCTGCTGAGTTTCTTCCAGCATTTTTGTCCACTTTCGACATTCCCAGCATCTGCAAATTCTTTCTTACCAAATGATCAAGTTGCATCGTAGCTAGGTTTGGTCTCGCCCAAGACCACAGAATTGCAGCGAAGTTGTAGATGTAACCCAATCCGATCTCACAGACCATACACCCACCATTGTAGATGTAGCCCATTTCACCACTCAGACACACCTTCCCACCATTGACTCCATCTGAACGTAACACAGAGTTGAAAAGGCAGCCAAAATAATTCAAAGTCTGAGAAAGGGTCTCGAGCCCTAAAACGTCACCCATTCCTTCACTCCAGAGAAGCTGCTGTCCCGCTGAAGTTACTCCAGCTTTCTGTGTCTATCATAATCAAAGACAATCCTCTTCTCCCACTCCCCTCCCACCAATATCCCTTCACTGAATTAAGATTTTACTCTCTTCTCTCCTTATTTATTCTTTCCACATCCTCCTTTTTCATCTCTTGTCTTTGCCCACGCACTTCCCATTAACCTCCTCCCCTCACCTGTATCACCTTTGCACTTGCCAGAACTTTGATCCCCCCCATCTCTTTTCCAACTTTCTCCCTCCTACTCAATCAGTCTGAAGGATCCTGATCTAAATCATCACCTATCCATGGTTTACCTGACTAAGGGCTTTGGGGTTTTGGCATGTATTGGGTCATTAATTTATATAATTTTGCTGATTATATGTTATCTACGAGCATTGTGTTAGCAGTCCTGTTATGCTGCTGCAAGTAAGAATTTCATTGTTCATTGCCAACGCGTCTGCCATGAAACATTGAGAAGACGCCAGATCTGTATTACACTAAGATGACACAAAATGCTAGTAACTCAGCGTCTGGCACATTTCTGATAAAAGAATGGAAGGGTAGTGCCCACCCTAATAGACATTGGGCTTCCTTCCATTGATGCCGGCCTCAGATGTTCCGCACCTTTTCATGCCACTGTTCACTCTCCCCTGACTTTCTTTCTGATGAAAGTCCGAACCTGAAAACTCACCCATCTCCTCTATCCAAGATCTGCCGGTCCGCGAGTTTGCCCAGCACTTTGTGTGTTTCTATACAACAACCTGCATTCCTCTGTCTCCAGCAATCAATGTTGTTGTCACCCTCAGTTTGTCACCAAACCTGACAGGAAGTGGATGTTTGCTGCCGACAAACCTTCTGAAAGACACCACACCTTCACATATTTCCCCAGGCACGTGGTAAGTTAGCTCTGATCAGTTTCAGCATCCACCTCACTCATTTGTCTCCAAATATGCGGATAGGAAGTCATTGCAACTGCACTTGTCTCACTGATCTACACCTCTCTGGCTCACACCAAACCATGCCCGTGACACAGGGATGAGGTGTGAGAGGATGGATTATATGGCCCATGTTGATTTGAAGTGACCCGATCTTGGTCTATGCTGCCTGCTACCGTTCCCCAAGGCAGCACGGTGGCGCAGGCGGTAGAGTAGTCCTGCCCTCATAATGCTTGCAGCGCCAGAGACGCGTTCGATCCCGACTAAACGGGTGCTGTTTGTACAGAATATACCTTTTCCCTGTTTCCCCCGGACCTGCGTTGGTTTTTCTCCAAAACCCGTATCGACTCAGGCGTTCCCCACACCCTAAGACGTACAGTTTGTAGGTTAAGTAACTTGGTATATGTGTAAATTATCCCGAGTGTGTGTAGGGTAGTGTTAATGTGCGGGGATCGCTGGTCGGTGCGGTCAAGGTGGGCTGAAGGGCCTGTTCCCCGCGCTGATCTCAAATCTAAACATATGTGTGTGTGGATGCGGATTGCTTGAATGAAGGTTGTTTCAGGTGATTCAATAATCGTGTTAGTATTAGTAGCTACATCATTCAGGCAGCAAATCATATGCATTTATTCCCTGGAAATTAAAGGATTTCACAGGATGTCTAGGATTGCAGAATAATTAAAGATGAATTTATTCAACAGAGTCCAAAGGACTTAAGTCAACAGACATAGCTTTAAAGTGAGAGGAATAACATTTACAGGAGATTTAGTTTAGTTTAGTTTAATTTAATTTAGAGATACAGCGTAGAAATAGGTCCATCGGCCCACCGGGTCCCCGCCGACCAGCGATCCCCGCACATATGAACACTATCCTACACACACTAGGGACAATCTACTATTTTTACCAAGCGAATTAACCTGCAAACCTGTATGTCTTTGGAGTATGGAGAATACCGGAGCACCCGGAGAAGTCCCACGCAGGTCGCGGGGAGAACATACGAACAATGTAATGACAGCATCCATAGTCAGGATTGAACACGAGTCCCTGGTGCTGTGAGGCAGCAACTCTACCTCTGTGCCACCGTGACCCCCATGTGTGTAGATGTGTGGGGCGCGTTTCTTTATACAGAGGGTGTTGGGTGTCTGGAACGGACTGCCAGAGGTTGTGGTGGAGGCTGATATGGTTGTGGTGTTTAAAAGGCTATTACACAGGCACACGGATTTGCAGAGAATGGAGGGATATGGATCTCATGCAGGTAGAGAAGACTAATTTATCTTGCCAGCATATTCAGTATAAACATTGTGGGCTGAAGGGCCTGCTCCTGGGTTGTACCGGTTCTAATGTCGATATCTTTGGACTATCTTTAAATCGGACTCACTGTCTTTAGCTTGCACTTATTCCACTTACCCTGTCATCTGTACTGTGTCAGCTGTATTTTGTAATATTTACAAACTGAGACTGGATAGCACACGCAACTAAAAGCTCTTCACTGTATCCCGATTCTAGCAAACTAACAGGATGAATTGAATCAATAGGTTTTGTTGTGGTCTTATGTTCCTCTGTGACTGATCTCTCCTTTATGGTATCTTAAGGCCCCGTCCCACCACATGCGACTCCATGCTGCAAGCGCGACCTAACGTGATAGCTTGAGCTGTACGGCACTCGCGTGGCCGCGGTCCCACTTCTTCGATTTGATCGCCGAGTCCATTGGAGTTTGTGCGGAGCTGGTCCCGACACTCGCACCGGGGCTACGAAAAACTGACCGTGTTCAAAAAATCTGCGTGTCAACTGCCGACAGGCCCGCAAGCCGCCATCGATGTGTACACAACCGCCGCGACTCTGCCACCGTGCCCCTCTCTGTTGTGCCTCCGTTGTCCCTGTCGTGTGCCTCCGTCCCCTCTCTGTGTGGCCCTCCGTCCCTCTCTGTGTGCCTCCTGCCCCTCTCTGTGTGGCCTCCGTGCCCCTCTCTGGGGTGTCCTCCGTGCCCTCCGGTGTGCCTTCCGTGCCCTCTCTGTGTGTGTGCCTCTCTGTGTTGCTCCGTGCCCCTCTCTGTTGGCATCCGGGCCCCTCCCGTTGTGCCTCCGTGTCCCTCTCTGTGTGTGTCCTCCGGTCCCTGTCTGTTGTGCCTCCGTGACCCTCTCTGCGCAGCCTCTCTGTGTGTGCCTCCATGTCCCTCTCTGTGTGTGCATCCGTACCCTCTCACTGTGTGCCTCTCCATGTGCCCCTCCCTGTGTTGCCTCTCTGTGTTGCCTCCTCCCCCACTCTGTGTGTCCTCCGTGACCCTCTCTGCTCGTGCTCCTACTCTGTGTGCCCTCCATGTCCTCTCTGTGGTGCATTCCGTGACCCCCTCTCTGTGTGCCTCCGTGCCCCTCTCTGTGTGTGCCTCTCAGTGTGTGCCTTCCGTGCCCCTCTCTGTGTGTTGCCTCTGTGTCCCCCCTCTCTGTGTGCCTCCGTGTCCATGTCTTTGCTTGCAAACCTACCGCGGATTCCGCTTCCAATTTCGCGTCACTCACCCGACCTCCCGCGCCGCCACCACAACATAGAGAGAATCCATTTTGGTCGCGCTCCCGCCGCAGCAGGTTGCATGCTCGTGGACAGGCCCTTCAGTCTTTTGAGTATCATTGCGTGAAAATTTGTAATTGCATTTGGGTGCTGGAATTCCTGTCTGCAATGCTCAGACATGTAGACAATGATGTCTGAGCATCATACAAATGTTGATGCTCAGACATACATGTGTAATAAAGAAGTGTGCAGAAACCTATCCAAATGCCACCATGAAAATTCAACTATGCTTCCAATGTAACATAATTTGGGATAGAACGAAGGGCAAGATGATTCTGAGATTTCAGTTCAGTTCAGTTTAGTTTATTGTCACGTGTATCGAGATACAGTGAAAAGCCAGCGGAAAGACAATACATGATTACAATCGAGCCATGCGCAGTGTACAATTATATGATAAGTAAATAACTTTTTGTGCAAGGTAAAGCCAGTGAAGTCCGATCAATGTTGATCTTATAGAGATGTATAAAATCATGAGAGAAATAGATCGGGTAGACGCACAGAGTCTCTTGCCCAGAGTTGGGGAATCGAGGACCAGAGGACATAGGTTTAAGGTGAAGGGAAAAATAATCTGAGTGGTAACTTTTCACACAAAGGGTGGCAGGTGTATGGAACGAGCTGCCAGAGTAGGTATTTGCGACTGGGACTATCCCAACATTTAAGAAACAGTTAGACAGGTACATGGACAGGACAGGTTTGGAGGGATATGGGCCAAACGCGGGCAGGTGGGACTAGTGTAGCTGGGACATGTTGGCCGGTGTGGGCAAGTTGGGCCGATGGGCCTGATTCCACAATGTAGCACTCTATGATGTAGATAGTAGTTTGCTGATGTATTGCGTTATGTGGTCAGATTTGGAGCAATGAACCTGAATCTAATGATCCACTGAGTCATGAAAAGCAAATATTACGTGGTTATTTAAAAAAACGCCATAGAACCAAAAGGGACTGATGAAAATAGAACCAGAAATCTTTCAGCTAATCTAAAGCTCTAAAGGTTAGGAATACTTCCAGTTAATTTGAAAATGCCCCGGTCTTCAAATAGGTGCCGTGTGATGTAAAGCAATCTTGTGCAAAATGTTTAAAACCTTACTCATTGCTGAGCTGATTATGAATAATGTTGAGGTCCTTGCAGCAACTTGTACATTCACTGCTTCAGTTGAAACAAACTTGTAGCAGTCACAGCAAATTACACAAAGGCAGCAAAGCGTTTCATTAGCTTGCCATGGAATGTCACAATTGAAGCAGATCACTTGTCCTCATTTCCAAGCAATGCGACTAAGTAGTTTGCCATTGAGTGCGATAGAAACATCTCAGGCTCTGCCGTGTAGTATTTTCTTTCATTCCTCTGTGCAACTACAACTTCAATATGAGTCCTTTCAGACAATTTTTGGCAATTAAATGAATTAATTTGCCGTTATCTGTCTGGGGAACGATCATTAATTCATCACAAGTTATTTCTGCGGATCCTTTGCTATTTCCCGCTCCTCACTGAGTTCCAGGCTTAGCCAGATATTCTTGGCGATCACTGAGTGTGAGACCTCTCACCGTTTAGCAGGCTGGGTGCGCTGAGAACTCTTGCTGGGCGAGGTCATAGAAACATAGAATCATAGAAAATGGGTGCAGGAGTAGGCCATTCGGCCCTTCGAGCCTGCACCGCCATTCAATATGATCATGGCTGATCATGCAACTCAGTATCCTGTACCTGACATCTCTCCATACCCCCTGATCCCTTTAGCCACAAGGGCCACATCTAACTCCCTCTTAAATATAGCCAATGAACTGGCCTCAACTACCTTCTGTGGCAGAGAATTCCGCAGATTCACCACTCTCTGTGTGAAAAATGATCTTCTCATCTCGGTCCTAAAAGACTTCCCCCTTATCCTTAAACTATGACCCCTTGTTCTGGAGTTCCCCAACATCGGGAACAATCTTCCTGCATCTAGCCTGTCCAACCCCTTAAGAATTTTGTAAGTCTCTGTAAGATTTCCCCTCAATCTCCTAAATTCCAGCAAGTACAAGCCGAGTCTATCCAGTCTTTCTTCATATGGAAGTCCTGCCATCCCAGGAATCAGTCTGGTGAACCTTCTCTGTACTCCCTCTATGGCAAGAATGTCTTTCCTCAGATTAGGAGACCAAAACTGTACACAATACTCCTGGTGTGACCTCACCAAGACCCTGTACAACTGCAGTAGAACCACCCTGCTCTTGTACTCAAATCCTTTTGCTATGAATGCCAACATACCATTCGCTTTCTTCACAGCCTGCTGCACCTGCATGCCTACTTTCAATGACTGGTGTACCATGACACCCAGGGCTCGTTGCATCTCCCCTTTTCCTAATTGGCCACCATTCAGATAATAGTTTACCCACTTACTTTGCCGCCAAAGTGGATAACCTCACATTTATCCACATTATACTGCATGGAAGAGGCGGCTATGGTTAATGGAAGAGGTGGCTATCCTGGGACAGAAAGGCTTGGAGATTCAGACCCCTGTGGAATTAGGAGTCAGAGAGGGGAATTGGCTTTGCCAGCGAGAGCATGTGGTTGGAAAATTGGTGCTCAGAGATTATTGGGGGATGTGACAAGGCGAGGAAACACTTTTTCTCACAGAGAGAGAGAGGTGGAGGCTGGTTCTCTGGATGCCTAATGTAGCTGGGACATGTTGGTCGGTGTGGGCAAGTAGGGCCGAGATGCCTGTTTCTGCACTGTATCACTCTGTGACTATCAGTTCAGCTCAGAATGTGAACAGATCAGTCACAAATGACAATAAACATAGACAATAAACAATAGACAATAGGTGCAAGAGTAGGCCATTCGGCCCTTCGAGCCAGCACCGCCTTCAATGTGATCATGGCTGATCATCCCCAATCAGTACCCCGTTCCTGCCTTCTCGCCATATCCCCTGACTCCGCTATTTTTAAGAGCCCTATCTAGCTCTCTCTTGAAAGCAATCAGAGAACCCGCCTCCACTACTCTCTGAGGCAGAGAATTCCACACTCACCACTCTCTGTGAGAAAATGTGTTTCCTCGTCTCCATTCTAAATGGCTTACTCCTTATTCTTAAACTGTGGCCGCTGATTCATCGAGTCATAGAGTGATACAGTGTAGAAACAGGCCCTTCAGCCCAACTTACTCATACCGGCCCAGCTACACTAGTCCCACCTGTTTGTGCTTGGTCCATATCCATCCAAACCTGTCCTATCCATGTACCTGTCTAACTGTTTCTTAAACATTGCCACAACTACCTCCTCTGGCAGCTTGTTCCATACACCCACCACCCTTTGTGTGAAAATGTTACCGCTCAGATTCCTATTAAATCTTTCCCCCCTTCACCTTGAACCTGTGTCCTCTGGTCCTCGATTTCCCAACTCTGGGCAAGAGACTCTGTGAATCTACCCGATCTATTTCTCTCGTGATTTTGTACAGTTCTCATTCAATTAATGCCTGCTGTGAAGGTTTGCCTCTCTGTAGTTTTAGCACCACATATATGGAACCATTTGGCCTTTGCTCCATTATCAGGGCTCAATTTCACTGTTTCTTTGAGAGTACTACAACCTGTATCTTCTTCAGTTTTTCACTGCGGGTGGTAATTCCTTCTTACAACTGACAGCTTCCTTTGCAAGTTCTGTGTACATTGTGATGCTGGCTGGTCTTGTTATGGTTGCTTTCATTTAATCATCCTCACTTGAATCCTCTCCTACATCTTTCTTTTTCTAGGGTTCTTGTCTCTAATCATAAGCTGGTGCCTTTATCTTTGGATATATTTTCACATTTTGGGCTTTTCTAGGTAACACTGTTTTATTTTTCAGTGGGTGAGCTGTGTGTAAAATAAAAATCAAATACAATGCAATACAATACGGTTTTATTCGTCACATTGCACATAAAGTGCAAGTGAAACGCATTTGCCAGCAGCGGTACAATAAAAAAGAACACACTATACACAATAATAATTTAACACAAACATCCACCACAGCATTCATCACTGTGGTGGAAGGAAGGCACAAAATTTGGCCAGTCCTCCTCCATTTTCCCCCGTGGTCGGGACCTCAACCCTCCGCAGTCACCGCTGTGGGCATCCAGATGTGTAGACAAGGTAAAAAGGCCAGGTGAGTCCTGAATCGGTGCCTCCCCACCAGAGACTGCGGCTTCAGGCTGGTGTAGGCCCAATGCCGGCGTAGGCCCAAGGCCGGCGGTAGGCCCAAGGCCGGCGGTTGGAGATTTAAAGTTCGCGCCGCAGCCAGAAGCACCGCAGACGGCAGGGCCGGCGGTCTGGAGCTCCCCTCCAGGGATCCCTGGCAAGGGACCCCGCTCCTGATGGTAAGTAAGTCCCCGCCGCGCCCGCGGTAGAGGTAGGCCGCGGGCCGGCAGTTGGAGCTCTTCTTCCCCCGGGTCCCTCGAGGGATCCCAGGCTGTGGACTCCGCGCCGGCTGAAGCTCTGCAGCCAGCGAAACGGAGCGCTCTCCTCCGGCAAGCCACAGCGCGGCTCGCCCGCTCCGTGCCAAAGGTCCGCGCTGCGCCCGCCGCTGAAGCCCCCGGCGCGTCTCCGGGAAAGGCCGCGCCAATCCTCGCTGTTCGGCCACGGGGGGGGCGGGGGAGGCGACATGGAAAAACCAAAGCGGTTTCCCTCATACCCCCCCCACACACCACCCTCCACACAAGACACACAAAGAAACATTAAAAACAGACATTAAAACATATTACAAAAACAAAAAAGTTGAAAAAAACGAACACGCTGCTGACAGGGCTGCCGGATCGCAGCGCCCCCACCGACCACAAGCTTATAATGTCATAGTCATTGTCATACAGCATATAAACGGGCCCTTCAGCTAAACCTGCCCACACGGACCAACATGTCCCATGTCCACTTGTCTCACCTGTCTGCGCTAGGCCCAGAGTCATCTAAACCTGTCCTATCCATGAACCTGGCTAAATGTCTTAAACATTACGACATCACCAACCTCCTCTGACAGCTCGTTCCATAAACTTTGTGTGAAAAAGTTACCCCTCAAGTTCCTATTAAATCTTTCCCCCCCGCCTCACCCTCTCCTTGAACCTATGTCCGCTGGTCCTCAATTCCCCTATCTATTCCTCTCATGATTTTGTACATCTCTATATGATCAGCCCTCATCCTCCTGTGGTCCAAAGAATAAAGTCCTAGCCTGCTTAACCTCTCCCTGTAGCTCACACCCTCGGGTCCTGGCAACATTCTCGCAAATTTTCACTGCACTCTGTCCAACTTGACAACTTCTTTCCTATAACACGGTGCCCAGAACTGAACACAATAATCTAACTGCAGCCACACCAACGTTTTATATAACTGCAACACGACCTCTTAATTTCTGTACTCATGTCAACGTATTCTATTGTGTCCAACATTGCAAAGTATTTTGCCGGTGCTTTCTAGGAGGTACAGGAAACTGAAGATGCTCGCATCTTGAGCAAAAATATGCCAAAATAACTCAACTGGTCAGGCAGCATCTGCGGGGGAAGGAAACAGATGATGCTTCGAGTCAGGACCTTTCATCAGACTGATAGGAGTAAGGAGGAGAGAGCTGGACAAGAGAGGAGGGGGTAGGGCAAAGCCTGGCAAGTAGGCTGGTAAGAAGAGTGTATATGAGTGAATGGCGTGGTCGGCAGCGGGGTGGAGTAAGTGACAGGAGCTAGAGGTGGAAAGGAACCAAAATGGTGCCAGATAATGAAAGAAAAAAAGTGATATGTAAAGGAGGGATACGGCTGGAAGAGGACATAGGAGGAGGAAAACAGGGGGTTAAAAGGGAAATATGGGATTCTGGGATGGGATGAACATACAGAAGAAGGGAAGATGAGCAGGATGACGAGTGGTGAAGGAGGTGGGAGAAATGAGTGTGGACTGGAGTGTGGAGGGAAGGGGGAAAGAGAGGAGGCGAGGTGGAGGCATTGGATAGTGGAGAAGTTCACCCTTCACTTGCCAGTCCTTGTATGAAAAAGGGTCTTGACCCGAACCGTCACTGATCCATTCCCTCCACAGGTGCCGCCTGACCTGCTGTGTTCCTCCAGCAATGCTTGGGCAAGGTTTTCCCATTGACATGACATGATGTGGTTTGGCTTCTAAAAGGGCTGTCCCACTTGGGCTTAGAAGAGTTTGAAAAAATGACGTGTCGAAGACCTCCTTCGACTATGTTGAAGACCAGCTTCGATGAGCTACGACTAGCTTTGGGAAAATTGGACACCGAATAGTGGAGAGTGAAGACGACCTCCTTCGACCTCCCTTCGACCTCCCTTCGACCTCCCGTCAACTGTGATGAAGACTATCTCCGACCACCTTCGACTACCCTCGATTACCTACGACTAACATGCCGACCTACTATAACCAAACCTACGAGTAAAAAAAGTATTGATTTTTTCCATGGCGACCTTTTTTTACTCGCGGGCATTTTTTAACATATTGGAAAAAACGCCGTGACCTAGCTGAGGCCTCGAGTACGCGGAGACCACTCTTGAGCATGAAGGAGAGTTACGAAGACCTCCTACGACCTCGTGCCGACCATGCTGCGAGTGAGTCAAGCGCAAACTCGCCAGAACTCGCAGATTCGGTCGCCCAAGTGGGACAGGCCCGTAAGGAGTGGCCGAAGGTTTGTGATGTATCCCCAAATCCAGTGGCAGGCAGGATACTCCTCCCCTTCTGTGTTCTGATTTTCATTTTCTCCTTTATGGGTTTCAGTTGTGGCTCCGACAGTTCTAATTAGCTTCAGTCCGTGTTTGCAGTCCCCGCTATTGTACCTGGTGGGCCTATTTTAATGCAATAAACACTGCAATTGGCAGTGGCTGGTTGCTGTAATCAACATTAAGACAAACAGGGTGAATCCAAGTGCAACATACCTTGGTCATCCTGGTCTGATCAATGTGCTTTGTGTTTTGAGCATGTTATACTCAATGCAAGCCATTTCCCTCTATCCTTGCAATGCTGCTCAGAGGGGACAACATCACCCTTGCCACAGTTGTGTGTTAATATTCCCCTGGTCATAGGGTCCTACAGCATGGAAACTGGCCCCCTACGGCCCAACCTGCCCACACCGACCAACACTAGTCCCACTTGCCTATGTCTGGCCCATATCCCTCTGAACCTGTCCTGTCCATGTACCTGTCCAATTGCTTCTTAAACATTGCGATAGTCCCTGAAATTGTTAAGATTATGAACAGTGAGCCACTGCGTCAGGTCTTTCCTCAGTGGTGGATCTGTGATGAGCTGGTTGCTGATGGTGTGATGGACATAATGCTCCATGTCCTGTGTCACTACGTTAAGTGCTCTGGAGACAATTGCTCCTTCTGCTGCTAAATATCTTGAAATGGCAGATATCAACTCCATCATAAAAATATGTAATTGATGTGCCCGAGGCTATAGGATCTGCTTATGCTGCCTGTGGTCAAAGTAGCCTTGCTCATGGTTTGAAGGTTTCCAACACAAGATGTGACTGTGTGTGTGTGAGTGTGTGTGTGTGTGTGTGTGTGAGTGTGTGTGTGTGTGTGTGTGTGTGTGGTGTGTGTGTGTGTGTGTGAGTGTGTGTGTGGTGTGTGTGTGTGGTGTGTGTGTGTGGTGTGTGTGTGTGTGTGTGTGTGTGAGTGTGTGTGTGTGTGAGTGTGAGTGTGATGGAGTGTGAGTGTGTGTGTGTGAGTGTGTGAGTGTGTGAGTGTGTGTGTGTGTGTGTGAGTGTGAGTGTGTGTGTGTGTGTGCGTTGTGTGCTGAGTGGTGCGTGTAGTGTGTGTGTAGTGTGAGTGTGTGAGTGTGTGTGTGGGTTGTTGAGTGTGGGTGGGGGGTGTTGTGTGTGTGTGTGTGTGTGTGTGTGTTTTTGTGTGTGTGTGTGTAGTGTGTGTGTGTTGTGTGTGGTGAGTGTGAGTGTGAAGTGTGTGTGTGTGGAGAGTGTGTGCGTGTGTGAGTGGTATTGTGTGTGTGTGTGTGTGTTTGTGTGTGTGTGTGTTGTTGTGGAGTGTGTGTGTGGGTGAGTGTGTGTGTGTCTCTTTGAAGTGTGAGTGTGATGTGATGTGTGTGAAGTGTGTGAGTGTGAGTGAGTGTGTGGGTGTAGAGTGTGATGAGGCGTGATTGTGTGTGGTGCGTGTGTGTGTGTGTGTGTGTGTAGTGGTGTGTCTGTGTGTGAGGTGTGTGTGAATGGTTGTGTGTGGTGTGTGTGTGTGAGGTGAGTGAGTGTGAGCAATGAGTGTGGACTGTGTGTGTGTGTGAGTGTGGATGTGTGTGTGAGTTGGTGTTGTGTAGTGACTGTGTTGGTGTGAGTGTGAGTGAGTGTGTGTGTGTGAGTGTGTGTGTGGTGATTGTGAGTGTGGTGTGTGTGCTGATGTGTGTGTGTGAGTGTGCGTGAGTGTGAGTGTGTGTAAGTGTGTGTGAGTGTGAGTGGTGTGGTGTGGTGAGTGGTGGTGTGTGTGAGTGTGAGTGGTGATGAGTGTGAGTGAGTGTGTGTGGTGGGTGAGTGTGTGTGTGTGAGTGTGAGTGAGTGTGTGGTTAGTGTGAGTGTTGTGTGTGTGGGGTGTGTGATGTGTGTGTGGAGTGTGAGTGAGTGTGTTGAGTGTGTGTGTGTGTGTGTGGTGTGTGGTGGTGAGTGTGTGAGTGATGTGAGTTGTGTGAGTGTAGGTGAGTGTGTGTGAGTGTGGTGTGATGTGAGGGAGTGAGTGTGTGAGGAGTGAGGTGTGTGAGTGTGTGAGTGAGTGTGAGTGCCGTGTGAGTGAGTTAGTGAGGTGTGTGTTATAGTGTAGTGTGGTGTGTGTGAGTGAGTGTTGGTCGTGAGGTGACAACTGAAATCCTCAACTTGCTTAGCAAAGCAATCGACACAATGTTTGAAAAGATAGAGAAAAAAAAAATGCGCACACACAAATAAAAAAGTAACAAAAATAACTAATATGTGTGTGGACATGTGAAGGTGAATGTGTTTAATTTTAATATTGAATTATGTAAACATAGTTCGGGAGTTCCTTGATACCGAGGACTTTTAACAAACTTTGTTCAGAGATCAAGCTTATTCGATGTGCCAAAGGTAGCCTGAGGATGTCTTGTGGGGAAGGAGGTGGTAGCTTTCCTGAACCCTGGACGTTACACATCTTCAGGCTCCTGTACCTTCTCCAGATGCAGTGTGAGATGAGTGTGTGGCAACAGGATGGTGTACTTTTTTCGTATTCTTTTTCCGCTCCTGGACTTCAACCGTTGCTGAACAGGCCACGATGTGTCAAATTACCAACTCTCTACCGTGCAACCGGTAAAGTTTCGGCAGAATCCTCTTCGACATGCAAAGCTCTGTCACCTTCTCAAGAAGTAGAGTCGCTGAAATGTGCCTTCTTTACAATTACATCAGTGCGCTGGGTCCAGGAATATATACATGCTCAGGATTAGAATCTCATCCTTCTCCTACCAAAGCCCACAATCAGTTCCTTGGGCGAGAGCTGATATTGTGAGCCAGTTATTGTGCTGGCACCATTTGGTCAGTCGGTTTCCACCCGATCTCACTTCTATACTCTGAACTCATCCCCATCTGTGATTCGGCCCAACCACAGTGGTTGTCCGTTGGCAAACTTGATAATGGAGTTCGCAATGTGACCGGCACCAGGCTTTTTTTATGCATCATGGTATAAATTTGTATAGAGTGAGTACAGCAGGGGCTGAGCACAACAGCCTTGAGTGTATGTGTGTGAGTGTGTGTGTGAGTGTGAGTGTGCATGATGTATGTGAGTGCGTGAGTGTGTGTGTGTCTGTGTGTGTGAGAGTGTGTGTGAGAATGCGTGCATGTGTGTGTTTGATGCGTGCCCTGCGTGTGTGCGTTATCGCTTTGTTCTAACCTCCTCCTCAACACCTCATAAACCTGACCCAGATCCTGCCAGATTTAGATCCTTGCCAGGGTGCGACAGTGCGCAAAGAAAAACGTAGAGTGCTGCCTTAAAAGGAAGGGGCTGTCCCACCTGGGCGACCTAAATCCACCCGATTCTGGCGAGTTTGCCCTCGACTCATACGCGCAGCATGGTCGACAACGACGTCCTAGGAGGTCTTTGTAGACTGTAACTACCCTTCATGCTCGAGAGTGTTCCCCGGAGTCGGGTACAACGAGGCCTCAGCTAGGGAGGTCGTGGTAGCGTATTTTTTCACCATGCTGAAAAATGCCCGCCAAGTAAAAAAAGGTTCGCCATGGAAACAATCAATACTTTTTTTACTCGTAGCTTTAGTCGGAGTAGTAGGTCGTAGTAGTCGTGCTATGTTAGTCGTTAGGTATGTCGAGGGTAGTCGAAGTTTCTTCAACATAGTCGAAGGAGGTCACGAGTCTTGAGGTCTTCTACATGACATTTTTAAGAACTCTCTTAAGCTCTTCTTAAACTTGCGAAATTAGTTCTGTCGCCGCAGTGGGACAGCCCCATTTACGGTGCCAGCGACCCCAGGTTTCGATATCCTGATTAAGGGTGCTGCTGTTCTGTTACATCCCTGTGACAGCGTGGTTTTTTCTCCGTGGTCTTCCCGGTATTCCTTTCCCCCTCCCACACTCCAAAGACGTACAGGTTTTGTAGGTATTGACTTCTGTAAATTGTCCCTATAGATAAGACAAAGACAATAGTGTGCAGGATTAGGCCAATTGGCCCTTCGAGCCACAAAGCTCACCTGGGAGTCGACCTAGTTGATCAATGCTGAAAAATCATGGCTTGATCATCCCCAATCCAGTACCCCCCGTTCCTGTCTCCTCCCCAAATGCCCTGACTGTTTCCACTATCTTTAAGAGAAGCCCTATCTAGCTCTCTCTGAAAGCATCCAGAGAACCTGCCTCCACCGCCCTCCAGCAGAGAATTCCACAGACTCACCACTCTCTGTGAGAAAAAAGTGTATCCTCGTCTCCGTTCTAAATGTCTTAAAACCCCTTATTCTTAAACTGTGGGTGGCCCCTGTGTTTTCTGGGACTCCCCCAACATCAGAACATGTTTCCTGCCTCTAGTGTGTCCCAAATAACCCTTAACAAACCTTATATGTTTCAATAAGATCCCCTCTCATCCTTCTAAACTTCCAGAGTGTACATGCCCAGCCGCTCCATTCTCATCAGCATATGATAGTCCCAGCCATCTCGGGAATGAACCTTTTAAAAACCTAAGCTGCACTCCCTCAATAGCAAGAATGTCCTTCCTCAAAGCTAGTGTTCATCCTGTGGGAACATCGAATTGATTATGCATTGCTATCGGGTTGCATGGACACGGTGGGGGGCCAAAGACCTGGTTCCACACTTGTGTCCTCTAAATGTAAACTAAACACGCGTGAGATGCACAAGCCACAATTTGGATTGCAAGTCGCAGTTTTTGCTCTGTCATGGTCCTTGGCTTGTTTTTCTTCAACAATGTATACTTTCAACACTTCGCCAATAATCAAATCAAATGTCCTTTTCTTAATAAATCGCTTGGTGACTTGACTCTGTACTGCAGGCCAAACCAAGTAAGTAAGTAAGCAGTAAGTTTTTAAAGAAGGAACTGCAGATGCTGGAGAATCGAGGTAGTACACAAAAAGCTGGGGGAGAAACTCAGCGGTGTGCAGCAGCATCTAAGACGAAGGAGAAGGCGAGACTTTTCGGGTCGAGACCCTACTTGCAGACTGGTCAGGGAATCAGGAATCGAGAGATATAGACGTGATGTGGAGATAATAAGGAACAATGAGTGTGAAAGATATGCAAAGAAAGTATCGGTGATAAAGGCGGAACAAGAATCTGTAAAGAACTGTTTGTGGTGTATACAGTCTGAAGTTTATTGGCCAGTATTCACATACAAGTAATTTCTGCCTTGGTGCTCTGCCCACAAGTAACAACAGACATGACATTATAGCGACAGTCTGTTACAAATGACTCAGAAAACACTATAACATTAATCATAATAAAACATGGCTATTTTTTTCATGCTATTCTCCACCTTTTAACCAACAACCACATCTATTTACTTTTGTATCTTCCCCAATTCAGGTACAAATGTAATATTACTTCACGATTGGGGCGACTATTTTGCTCTAACTGCGGTAAGTGAACCCAACAATGAACCTATCAATGATCTATCTAGATCTAACATTTTCCTGAACAACTGCATCCCCTGATGTCTCGTTTTTCACACCTTACACATCCTTATCTCTGTATATCCCCTCTCCCCTGGCCTCTCAGTCTGAGGGAGGATCTCAACCCAAATCATCACGACAGTTCATTCTATTCCAGAGATGCTGCCTTGTTTTTTTTCCCCCCCCCCCCCCCCACTGATTTACTCCAGCATTTTGAGTCCATCTTCGATGTAATCCAGCATCTGCAGTCGTTTCCTCCACACAGGCTTCACTTTCTTCCTCACCCTCGCCTTCTGAAAGCCCACCTCCAGGTTTTAGTCATATGAGTGGCCCTTCAACCCATTTTGCCCACACCGCCAACATGTCCCAGCTACACTAGTCCCTTCCTCTGCCTGCGTTTGGTCCATATCCCTCCAAACCTGTCCTACCCTATGTACTACTGTCTAATTATTTTTTAATCGATGGATAGACCCAGCCTCAATCAGATTACCTCCTCTGGCAGCTTGTTCCATACATCCACCACCCTTAGTGTTAAAAACTAGTGACCTCTCAAGTTCCTATTAAATCTTTTCCCTTCACCTTAAATCTATGTCCTCTGGTCCTTTTGCGATTACTCAACTACGCTGTACAAGCGATTTTCTGGTGTATCTACCCCGAGCTATTCCTCGCATGATTTTTATACACCTCTGTTCTGATTACTCCTCATCCTCCTGCGCTCCAAAGAATATAGAGTCTGCATCCTACTCCACCACTCAGCCCCTCTAGTCCTATAGCATCCTGATAAAGAACCTTTTAATGGAAAGCCCATTCCACTGGAGTAGATAAAGGATTAAAAAATATGAGGACGGGAAGAGGGACGCCTATTTGATCTTTAATAATGCTCAGAAATGAAAAGATGTGTTGTCTCCAAATTGGGCTTGTAACGTCCTCATGCTGCCACATTCATTCAGCTCTGGCACTCTGACAGCTTTGAGAGTGCTGCCACTGCTCATAGCTGCACATTGACACAACCTTGTAATTAGTCCCAGAGTTCTATCTATATCAGAAAAGTTAATCAGTCATTCAGTTCTTCTAATTAATTCATTCTTCTTGGCTCTGGTGCGAGTTTTCCTTCCCACCATGCCTGTTAGATCCAGTGACTTCAACATGGTGGAATAGGTAGACTCCTAACTGCTGAGAAACTCAGCGGCGAGCAGCACCGATGGAGAGTGCAATAGGGCGACACTTTTCGGGTCGAGACCCAAACTTGGTCTGCGCCTCCATATTTCCCCCGACTTCTTCAACATGAGGGAAATTATTTTTGGAAATAAAATGTACACACAGAACCTCCGTTCTTATGGGTTCTGGGCAAAGTCTATCTGGAAGTTTCTAGTGGTATGAAGGCAGCAGATGTCTTTGGATTCTTTCGGAATGGTGGGTGCATTGACTGGTTCCCTGTCTGGTGTGAGACAATTCAAAGTGTTCTCCTTCATTAGTATCTGGGGTTTTCGCTTTTTTCTTTTCCGTGTTTTTCTTGAAATTCTTCTTATCGTTTTCCTTTTCTTCTTTCTTTCCCCTTTTTTCCATTCCATTTTCTTCTTTCTCCGATCTCGTTATTAGTTCATAAACTGTTAAAACTGAAGCAGTACGAATATTGTATAACTGTTATTACGACCATTCTCTCTTTGTACAATTGCTTCTAATAAAACTAAAAGTAAAAAAAAATAAAAAAACTTGCCGAGTTTTTGGGTTGTTTTAAGCCCTGCCCCACGGTACGAGTTCATCCCAAGTGTTTCTCCCGAGTTTTTAAAAAAAATCAAACTCGTGGTAAGCACGGAGAATGAACGTAGCGGGTACGGTCAGAGCTCGGGGACTTCGGGTTAGCAACTAACTGCAGGTACTCGGGAAGACTCGCTAACGGCAGGGTAAGCACGGGAAGGCTCGTGTAGATTTTTCAACATGATGAAAAATGTCCACGAGAGCCCCGAGTAGCGACGAGTGGCCATTACCGAAAATCTCCGAGTTTGAATCAGGGCAAACTCGGGATGATGCTCTTGTAATGAACTCGTACCGTGGACAGGCTTTTTAGTGTGTTTCTTGGACATGTTGGTAGTTTTATGGATAATAACTATCAAACGTTTGGCCCCATAACAACAACAACGACATGGTTGAGCACAGTGGCACAACTGGTGAGCTGCCGTCTCTCAGCGCCTGGTGACCCGTGTTCTCAGGTCATGATGTGGTGTTGGTTGTGTTCTGACCTCGGCTGCTGTCTGTGTGGAGTTTGTTTCGTTCTCTCCTTTGAAGACCGCTTATGGTTTTCTCCGTTTGCTCTGGCTCCCTCCAATATCGGAAATACATGTTGGTTTTAGGTTTTATTTGTAGGTAAATTGTCCCTAGTGAGTAGGATTATGGAGGAACAAATGAGTGGTGGTCGAGGCACATACGATGGTGGCACTAAAGAGGCTTTTGGATACTGGCCCATGGATATACACTGGGAAATGGAGGGTATATAATGCATTTATATCCAGCAGATAAGAGCTGTCTTGGCATCATGTTCACACAGGCATTGTTGTCCCTGTGTTCTATTTTGAAATCTTGACACCTTCGGGTCACATATAACGTGTCGGTGATCGATGGTTTGATATGGACTCGGTGGGCCGAAGGGTGTCCTGTTTTCCTATCTGTATCTCCAACCTAAACTAAATTAAACTAAACAAATGAAATACCAATGCAGCAATTGGAAACACTACTGATTGTTGATGCCGTTACTCAGAGTTCCATTGCTCCCTTGGTGAGACCCCATTTCCACATCAGGCAATTCACTACAAAACAGGACTTCATGTGGTGACCTTTGCAGGCACTGTGGGTCAATTATCAACAACAACATTTGCAGAGCACTTGTGACACAGTGAAACTCCCAACATGCTTCAAGCAAACGCGTGATCAGATTGGAACGTATTGCTCGGAACTGCAAATTTGGCCTAAAGAATGTAGCTAGAGCAAAGGGAGTGACAGCATGAGGGTGTGCATTTTGGAGCTTGAGCATTGAGCCAATGATCACCATTTCAAAACGATTAAACCCAGGAATGAGCAGTAGGTCAGAAATAAGAAACGTGGGTCTGAGATATGAGAGGGGCATCAAAACGGAAAATAGGTGCAGATAGGCTATTGGGCCCTTCGAGCCCAGCACCGACATTTCAACATGATCATGGTTGATCATCCAAAATCAGTACCCCTGTTCCTGCTTTTTCCCCATATCCCTTGATTTCATTAGGCTTACTTGGCTCGTGAATGGCAAGACATGAAAGGAAGGTGAGAAGGATAGGAAATTTGAAAACAAAGCATCGTTTAACACTAATATGTTTGGATAACTTCAAAAGATCTGAAGGTGACAGGAACATAACAGGGTGATAATGGAAAGATATGATTTGACTGGATGGCACTCAGAGATCTTGCTGTATCCCTGTACACACATGATAGCAATAAACCAATCACTGAAGCTGCTAAACTTCTGAATGACTGACTGCCCACAACAGGCACTTGAAAGCACTGGAGTGGATTACCAATGACACTAAAACACAGGGATTGGTCCAGGCAGTATCTGTAGAGGGATGGTCAAGCAACGTTTCAGGTGATGACCCTTCTACAGATTGATCCAAACATCGCCTACCAGTCTGAGAAGGTCCTGACGCTGAAGGCCATCTGTCCATTTAGTTTAGTTAGTTTATTGTCACATGAACTGAGGTACAGTGAAAGGCTTTTCCGTTTTTAGCCATCCAATCTGTGGAAGACAATACATGATTACAATCAATCCATCCATTGATAGACAGGGTCGGAAGAAGGTCTCGACCCGAAACGTCGTCCATTCCCTCTCTCCCAGAGATGCTGCCTGTCCCGCTGAGTTACTCCAGCTTTGTGTTGCCTATCTTTGGTTTAAAACCAGCATTCTTCTGCAGTTCCTTCCTACACATCGACTGCATATGATACAGATGAAGGAATAACGTTTTAGTGAAAGATAACGTCCAGTAGAGTCCAATTTAGAGATAGTCTGAGGGTCTCCAATGAGGGTAGCGGGTAGCTCAGACTGCTCTTAGTTGGTGATAGGATGGTTCAGTTGCCTGATAACCAGCTGGGAAGAAACTCTACTGTTTCCTAAATCTGGAGGTGATGTTTTCACACACACTTCTGTCTTAACCTCTTGCCGCCAGATGGAAAGGGGAGAAAAGGGAGTGGCTGGGTTGCAATTTCTGTCCGTGATTATGCTGCTGGCCTTGCCGAGGCAGAGTGAGGTGTAGATGGAGTCAAGGAAGAGAGGTTGTTTGTGTAATGGAAACTTCATACAGGTAATGCCTGACCTGTTGAATGAGTCCAGTCGCTTTGTGTGTTTTGCTGAGGATTCTATAGCAGCTGTAGATGCTGGTGACACCATGATGCTTGTGTCACCTTCGACGGTTCCCCATGAGCACGGGGAATCCTGGCCCAAAATGATACATCTTTCATTTTGGTATCCTTGTCAGGACTCTTGGTCCATTCACCACGAGTGCACAGTAGAGTGATGGCTCAGCTCTCAAACAAGTCACTACCCCCCTCACCTGCAACACTTACTCTATTGTTGGCAGAGTGTTCAAGTCCCACGTTGGCCCCATCAACCACCTCAGAAATTGAGCTGGAGCTGAAGCAAGTCAGCAGAGAGCTCGTCAAAGCAAAGACGAAAAACCAAGATTATAAAATTCTGTATAATGGTAAAAGAGCCTTCACTAAAAGAACACAATGGTTCAGTTTCAAGACAAATTAATGGGTTTAAAGGGTTTATTTAATTAGTAACAAACAATAAAACGAAGCAATTTTCAAATTCTCAAGTGCCCATTGTTTCACATTCCTAAGCAAACAACCTCCCCGGGCCTTTTCATTCAGTATTGATGAATAGCCACTTCCGGTTAATTAAGTGTTTCGATGCATCACAGGCTGCCTTTGTCAGGGTTTGCAGTGGTCTTGCTGAACTTGCTCTCTGTGTACAGCTCAGAAGAAAAAGCCAAGCCAAAGTAGTGGCTGTAAATAGTTGGGGCAGAGATATTTAAAAAGACGCCAGTGGCCTCGTGCCCTGTGAGCATGCATCTTTGGCAGGAGCGGCATCATCCCCATAACGAAGATGGACACCAAAAAGCCGGAGTCATAACTCAGCGGGTCAGGGCAGCATCTCATCAAGAAAAAGAATAGGACCTCCCGTATCGGGTCGAGACCTTTCTTCAGACTGTGAAAGTCAATGGGAAAGAGAGAAATGAGAGATATAGACGTGAATAGAACAAAATGAATGAGATCAATATGCTAAAAAGTAACGATGATTCAAGAAACAGCCGTTTGTTTAGCTGTGGGCTAGGTGAAAAAACAAGTTATAGACAGTGAAATTCACCAGGATGACTCATGAAACTAGTATAATAGCAATGTTCGTGCTCGGCGAAGCGATCGCCAAGCCTCCGCTTGGTCCCTCAACCGATATAGATCATCTGGCATCTGGTCAGCAGCGGATGCAGTAGATGAGGTTTAGAGAGGTGCAGGTGAACCTCTGTCGGACCTGGAAGGACTGCTTGTGGTCCCCTGAAAATAGGAATGGAGAATGGGGGAGGTGAAGGGACAAGAGTGTTGCATTTCTTGCGGATTGCAAGGAAATGCCCGGGGAAGGGAGAGCGGGAGGGAGGGAAGAAATTGACAAGGGAGTTTGCGTGAAGGGAGCGGTTTCATTTGCGGGAAGGCAGACAGGGGGGAAATGGGTAAGATGTGGCGGGTGGTAGGGGGGGAGCACGTTTGGAAGGTGGCGAAACAGGCGGAGACCTAATATGTTGTATTTTATGCCGGCTGGTGTGGGTGAAAGGTGAGGACCAGGATGTACTCTTGCCCTGTTTTGCGAGTGGGGGAATGGTTTTAAGCGAGGATGCAGTGTTGGCGGGGTAAAGGTTGAGGAGACCCTGGTGCAAGCCTCATCAAGTATAGTTGGGGAGGGAATCCCCCGTTCTCGTGAAGAATGAGGCCATTTGTGATGACCAGGTTGTGGAACACCTCATCCTGGTGAGCAGAATGCGGCGTAGACGGAGGAATTGGTAGAGTAGGTGATGAGTCCCTTACAGGAAGCAGGGTGGGAGGAAGAGTATCCAGGTAGCTGTGGAGTCAGTTGGTTGTAGTGATGTCGGTCAGGAGCGTATCACCTGCAATAAGATGGAGAGGTCAAGGACTGGTAGGGAAATGTCGTAAATGGTCCAAGTGTATTTGAGTGCCGATGGAAGAAAGATTGGTGGAGTGAAATGAATGAAGTCAGTCAGTTGTGTGTTTGGTGTCAGGAGGTGACACCAAAGCAGTCTGTCGATGTAACGGAGGTAGAGGTCGGGGATGGGCCCCTGGTACGCCGAGAACAAGGATTGTTCGACGTACCCAACAAAGAGGCAAGCGTAGCTGGGGCCCATGCGTGTGCCCGATAGCTACGCCTTGTGTTTGTGAGTGAAATGGGTGTTGAGGAATCAAAGTATGGGAGAGGGGTGGTTATTGAGGGGGGTGAGGACCAACTCTGCTAGGGGGCGGGGTGGGGGGAGGGTGTGGGAGGAGACCTTGCAGGGGTGGGGGGGCGTGGAGGTGAGACCCTTCGACACGGGTCACTGAGGGACGTCCGGTGGAACAACACAAAACAATCCATCAAAACGTCAAAACAGCCCATTATATGGCTCTCTCGGCTTTGGCACTGTCAGGTGTGGTATGTGTTCTCTATCTGCTTGGTTATTTCTGTCCCGTTGAGTGACGTACTCTATAGCGGGGAGGGGGCGGGGGCGGGGGGTAGGCGGGGGAGCGGTTTTGTGAGTGGGATAGGGTGGTGTCGTAAATTCATCCTGGGGAATACATGGAGGGTTGTATTGTTTAAGAGGATCCAAGTTGTAGTACACCTAGAGTCATAAGATCTCCTATTTAGCATAGCGACAGTCCAGGAAGTAGACAGAGATAAGCAATGTCTGTGATGCCTAACATCACAACAAAGGATGTGGCCAAACTCGAGTCGGCTGGTGTCATATGAAAGTCTACGCTGGCAGAACGGATGGGCAACCTAGTTATGGCGAATAAGGCTAAAGCGGTGACATGAAGGGTAACCAGGAGTACAAGGAAGTACCACTGAGCGACAAAGACAGACAGAGCAATTTCTCTGCATAGTGTGGTAACCCTGGACGCATCGTGTCAGACCCACGTTATCTGATTTAAGTCAGACTATTGCTGTTGATGACGGGTGGATTGTATCTCTGGGGGGTGGAGGAAAAAGGTGGGCACAAGGCAAAATGATAACGTTAGTTGTTGTTTGCATAGACTGACTGTCTCCTCGTTGATGTTTTTGTTATACACTTCCATCATATATATGCTAAGCAGGAGTGTGTAAGATCTCTATATCAAAGAGAAACATTACTATTTTATCATATATCAACACTGTGGAAATAGTGAAGGAGAACTTCTTATTTACTCAAGGGCATACTTGTTCACATGCACAGTATTAGTGTCAGAAATAAAAAAACCATATTCTTCGATCAAAAGACTTTGGGATGAACACTAGAAATCTAATAAGACATGGACTTATTCCTATTGCGAGCTGAAACTTTCTGCGGCTATCTTCAAGACGCAGGACTACCCTGAGATTCCGGGAATAATTCAGGTATTCCGGCTGCGCAATAGAGCATACTGAGATAATACAACACACACATATCAAATGTTATCTCATGGTTCTGTAATGGAGCCTGAGATCCGAGGAGAGGCTTCTAGAAGCTCTCTCCAATAGAGTAACACCTGAGATGCTTTCTCGACTACGTTAGATGCGAAGTGGATTTTAAGGCTTGAAGGTTCCAACTGGAACTGGAGGGATGATGAATTGCGAACCATGCCTCAGTATATATGAGGTCGCCTGATACTATTAGGGCGTCACGTACTCTATAGAAATAAAATTAGCACATAACGCTCGCCAATATTGCTCTGACACGCTTATAGTTCTATCCATTTAGCAGGTCTACATCCCAAATTAAGCAACAATTTTGAGTATGAACCAGTATCTGTCCGTCACTGTGAGATGCCGAGAGACAAAACACAAAGTTGCGCATGCCTTCTGAGTAACTCAGCGGGATGGTGAGCATCAGGATCGGCAGCCCCATCTCTGGAGATAAGAAGGAATGGTTGCGACTTGTTTCAGCGTCGAGACCCTTCTTCTTCAGTCTGAAGAAAACGTCACCCACTCTCCCTAATGAGAGATTGCTGCCTGCGTCCCGCTGAGGTCTACTCACCACGCACTTTTTGTCGACAAGATTATTCACGCTTTAGCTCCACTGAGCAGCTGTCCTGCACTCTGTTTTATGCGCGTGTTCTACTATACCTTTCGGCACAGCTGCAGTTTATCAACCGTGTCTACATTTAGCCTACTGTTTCACTATAGTGAAATCTCCTCAAGGACGTGTTGCCTACCTTAAATACACTCTCCTTTCTCACTTCGGATTCCGAGTGCTTAAATCTGAGAAAGCGGCTCGTCGCCTCTCTATCACTCTCTCTCCCCCATGTGCGCTGAGTTGTCCCTGCAGAGACCCCGCCTCTCTTTCAGCTTCTCTCCCCACCCTCCCACTAAATCAGCTTGAAGAACGACGTCCTGTCGTCCCAAATCCATGACCTATCCACACCCTCTCAGAGATGCTGAGAGCCAACTGAACCTGTTACTGCATGCGGTGTGGATGGAACTTGCGATGCAAGAATAACGATAAGCAGAGTGCTGCATGTTCTACACTGGAAAGTGGGACCAACATCTCTCCTGCAGGAAGTTATGCTTGTGCTACTCATTCTACTGGGCAAGATCACGGCGACCATGATCCTTCTCGAGTGTTTGAGACTTGGCTATCGGGTACCTCTGGATCCTGGCCATTACGGACTGCTGTCCTTGTTATGAGCGGACCTTTTGCGCTACACTGTATTCTGATCTACACTCCCCGGCCTCTCGTGACACTCTAGCGTTGTGTTTTTCTGAGTATCTTCGGAGACTTTTCCTCCCGTGCCACATCCAAAGAGTACAGATTTTAGGTTTAATAGGCTTTGTGCGATCAAATGTGTTTTCGGTTTAATAGGTTCAACTTGCGCCCTACTGGGTGTAGGATAGTGTTAATCTGCAGGAAGCGGGTCACCCGGTAGACCGAGTACTTCTGTATCCGCAACCGATTGAGTCCGCTACAAGTTGAGTGCTTAGTGTATAATTATGTTATGTGTAAACTTTATTAAGTGAAACTGTGTACTCCTCATGGGCTGCGGCGTGATTAGCTATTGTGTCACCAATGTAGGATGTGTGTAACTAGGCATGATAGTCCTGGATTCGAAGAAAGCTACCCACGCAGACTCCACAGAAGCTGGGAAGAACACTGCAAACGTACCTCGTATGGTGAACTCAATATTTGCATCTTCAGCTGCATAACTCAGAGTCCAGGTGTGAGAAGGATGAACTTACCCAGTTATGCACAATGTGTCATCCATCTAGATACAATATCCTAGTCTAAGATCATAAACCCACGCAGACGTGGACAGCATAGATATTTGAAAATGTGAGATGTCTCAGCGAATATTTGTGATCATACGCAGGCCGACATGAGAAATAAACCCTACACATCGCAACAGGCATCCGAGCTAATCATACGCAGGCCCACATAGTACAGCCCACAACCTCGCAGAACGTCTCCTGCCCACACTCAACGTCTGTAGATGCCAAGCCCACATCTACGACCTTTAACTCAGCGCACTCTGGATGCTCACTCGCTCATGTCTGACTGAGTTAGCGAATATGAAGTCCCACAGACAAGGAGCTGCATCCCAATGCTACGTCACACGCAAGGGGCACTGAAGGCCCACAAATATATATATCTAACAGAATACTGAATCCTAGCCCACGCGGTGATACATATTCGCATCAGTGACTCCACATCGCGTCACGGATAGCGGGCGATGTTGCGAGTGGGGGGGGCGGCTGTAAACGGTTTACAATTTGAATTAGATGGGTGGGAGAGGACATGTACTCGTCTGGCCCACACATATGTTAGCGATCCCATCGAGCGAGTGGCGCTAGGCCCAGGGAATACTGGTGGACACAGGACCTCAGCAGCACCATAAATCGCAGCCCACACACTGGGTGGGACGGCCCACAAAATAGTATATCATCAGGCCCACACACAGTACGACTAGCTTAGGCCCATTACACATACTCATTCGAATACACGTCCCATCACACGACTAAACGGCCCACATACGCAACTAAGGTATCTAAGCCGACATTGAACAGGCCCATACTGCATCAATATGCTAACATCCTCACGGCATTACCCACATACTATGGCCCACATCACACAGGCCCACGACATCTACTCGGAAGTGCGCCATTCTACAAGGCCCAATAGGCACACATACTTTCGCACCCAAACACTATAACAAGGCCCACATACTACAGCCACACACAACGGGCCCACAAGTCACTACTCGAAAGCCCACACACGTAATTCAGGGAGGCCCAAATCATTTCATAAACACACTACAGCTATGTGCCACACACTACAGGCCCGATAATACTACAGGCCCAAATACTACACTTATGCCCATTTTCTCAGGAACACGATACTACAGCCCCTCACCACCTACAGGCCCACTATACTAACATGCGACAGGCCCACATAACAGGCCCACATACTGCCGGCCGACAATACTACAGGCCCACAGCAGGCCCAGATACTGCAAGGCCCGACACAGCGCCCCATACAACAGGCCCACATACACCCACACACTACACCCAAATACGCAGGCGGCCCAAACACTACATTGCCCACATACTGGCGCCACAACTTACTGCAGCCACATTAGCAGGCCCACGTACTCTACAGAGCCCCTCAATAGCGGCCCACACACTACAGGCCCACATACTCAGCCCACCCACTACAGGCCCACAAATCACTTCAAGGCCACACACTACAGGCCCACACACTACAGGCCCATATACTACAGGCCTGCACATACTACAGCCCACACACTACAGTCCCACATACTACAGGCCCACACACTACACACGCGCCCATATCCAACAGGCCCACATACTGCAGGCACACACACTACAGGCCCACAACTACTACAGGCCCACACACTGCAGGCCCACATGGACTACAGGCCCACATACACAGGCCCACATACTGCAGGCCCACACACTACAGGCCCACATACTGCAGCCCACACACTGGCACCCACATACACAGTCCCACATACTACAGCCCCACATACTGCAGGCCGGCACATACTACAGGCCCACATACACAGGCCACACATACTGGCAGGCACACACTACAGGCCCACCATACTACCAACAGCCCACATACTGCAGGCCCACACACGTACAGCACACACCAGGCCCACATACTGCAGGCCCCACTAACTGCAGGCCTGGCACACACTACAGGCCCACATACTACCGCCCACATACTACAGTGCCCACACACACAGGCCCTACACACTACAGGCCCACATACATCAGGCCCAACACTTATTGTCAGGCCCACACACTACAGGCCCATACAGGCCCACATACTACAGCCCACACTACTACAGCCACATACTAAAGGCCCACATATCACAACATTCCATATACACAGCCCACATACAGACAGCCCACACACACGGTACAGGCCCAAACACTATCAGGCCCACATCCTAACAGGCCCACACTACTACAGCCCACAATACAACAGGCCATATACTACTGGCCCACACCACACATGCCCACATACTGCAGCCCACACACTACAGGCCCATATACTACAGGCCCACATACAACAGGCCCACAACTAACAGCCCCACACACTACAGGCAGGCCACACTACTACACACTGGAGGCACACTACAGGCCCACATCTATACTACAGGCCGATATACATACTAGGCCCAGCAGGCCATCACTACAGGATCCCACTATACAGCAGTAAACCACATCACGCATACAGGACCCTCATACTACTACAGGACTACTAGGCTACTACAGGCCCCACATACTACAGGCCCACTACTGCCCACAGCAGGAACCACTATACTGCAGGCCCACACACTACCGCGCCAGCCCCACATACTACAAAGCCCACAACTACCAGGCCCACATACAAGGCACTCTCACCTGCCCACACACTAACAGGCACATCTATTCTCATACTCGACAGGCCCCACAAATGTACTACATGGCCCATCACACTACAGCCCACATACATACAGCGATGCCACCCACCCACTACCAGACGAGTTACTGCACAGTAACTCCTATGGCCAGATACCGCTCCCACACACTGCACACACTGGACGCTCTCACCTACTACACCTAGCCGCACAGTACTGACACACCTGAGTTCTCAGCGATACTACAGGCCACACACTACACACGTCACACAAGGCACAGCACCCACATAATACAGCCAACAGGCCCATACTACTAGTTTATTACATTGTTTTAGACCACTGTCGCAACTCACTCTCCTGTCCTGTTTGCTCCTGCGCTCCACGGCACCTACAGTGTGTGTTCTGTCTATGAGACTGTACTATGAGATCCTAGTACTCTTCAGATCATAAATCACTACATGAGTATTCTTTAGATTGAGCCAGGCAGAAATGTCTTGTGGTTAGAGATCATTGTGAGTGACCTTCGGGCCTACTGTTCTACATGACTCAGTTGTGCCGGAGTAAAAAAACAAGTAAGAATATCACGTCACCACACACCCTCTACAAGGCCCACACACTACAAACACAATAATGCCCAGACATAAAATTACTCCAGCATCTGCTCATTTTGTGTCAGGTTTCTTTCTTGGAGAGAAAGGAATGTGTGATTACCTTCCCCACATGTCCACCCACTTCAGACTCAGAAGGACACTCTCAACTGTCAGAACCATCTCAAATGTCCCATCTATCCATAGATACTGCTGTCCCGCTGAGTTACACCATCATTTTGTGTCTTTCTTCTTCGCTACAGGGATCAGTCATCACCAATGCCGATCCTTGCACCGGGAAACAACTACTGACTGGCACCACTCCAATGTGCCCAGTATCTCCTGCATAAACCACTGCCATTGGCAGGTAGGCTAATGATTACATTTCCCAATATGGGAAGTCATTACTGAGAACAACCGTTTTACATTAGGTTTATGACGCTGCTTGGTACATTTGTAACCCGTTTGTCCAGATTAGTACACAATGTTCACTTGTGATAGTGACATTGAGGCTGAGGCAATCTCCAGCACAATAAAGTCAAATATTAATAAGACTGCTAAAGACTTAAAGCTCCTGGCACCGATTTAAATCCATTCCAATTGGATGAGTTGGATTAGAAATTTCATTACATAAGTACTTTGCTTCATCAATTAATTGTTAATTGTGTAAAGGAGAATACTCCAACGGGTAAGGCACCCACCTTCCTGCACGATCAATCACAACAGGAAGGAATCGACATGAAGTTAAACTGCGATGAAAAAGACTAATTCCTCCTCCCTATTGCATGTATAGAGGTTCTGCTGCTCATGACAAATGGTTGATGGACCTTTTCTGGTAAACAATACTTGGTGACTTGGAGAGGTAGTCACCCATTGTGCCGTGTAACTAACTGTTCCTTATGCTCTAACAAAGTCCATAGAAACCGTATATTGGCCTTCATAACAAGAGGAGTTTTAAGAGTATTGGAGCAAATAGAGTTTCCTTCTGCAGTTGTATCGGGCCCCCTAGTAGAGACCACATCTGGAGTATTGTGGGCAGTTTTGGTCCCCTAATTGACTGAGAAGGACATTCTTGCTATTGAAGGGAGTGCAGCCTAGGTTCACAAGGTTAATTCCCGGGATGGCGGGACTGTCATATGCTGCAGAATGGAGCGGCTGTGCTTGTATACTCTGAAGTTTAGAAGGATGAGAGGAAATCTTATTGAAACATGTAAGATGATTAAGGTGTTTGACATCTAGAAGCAGGAAACATGTTCCCGATTTTGGAGTGTCCAGAACCAAGGCCAGACACCGTTTAAAGAATAAGGGGTAAGCCATTTAACACAGATATAGGAAACACTTTTGTCACACAGAGAGTTGTGAGTCTTGGAATTCTCTGGCTCTGCGGCAGTGGAGATGGTTTCTCTTGATACTGACTTCAAAGAGAAGCTAGATAGAGCTCTTAAAGATAGCGGATATCAAGGATATGGGAGAAACAGGAAAGTACTGATTGGGGTATGGGCACATGATCACATTGAATTGGTGCTGGCGCGTAGGGCCAAATGGCCTACTCCTCACCAATTGTCTAATGTCATTTAGTATAATAATTCCAGAGACAAACCTCTGAAGACCTTTCTAAACCACACACATACACAGTTTGAGCAAAACACAAAAGCCACTGGCGGAACTCAGCAGGCCAGCAGCAGCAGTGAGTGAAGGACAGCAATGTATTCGGTTGGGACTCCTCTCAGTCTGAACCGGAAATGCCATTCTCTCCACAGATGCTGCCTGACCGCTGACATGCTCCAGCACAACCGGTGTTTAGCTGAAGATTTCAGCAATTGCCAAATCCTGAGTCTCAATAAGCTGTTTGTCTCCTTACATTGCTTGTGTATCACACTGTCGGCTCTGCACCTATTTGCTGATATTAATGACTTGTTGAACACATTCTTCCACCACAACATATGGTGGTGCAGTGGAGCTTGAGACCCCAGGTTCAAACATGAACCTTGGTGCTGCCATGTGAGTTTGCCCTTCTCTTATAACAAGAAGGGTTTTATCCGAGTGCTCCTGTTTCCTCCTACCACGTACCAATGACATGCAGATTTGTCAGTTCATTGGTCCTCTCGGTAAATTTTGTCAGGAAGTGATATGAAAGTGGATAACATATAACTAGTGTGAAGGGTGATCGATGTCAGCAGCTTCAGTGGGCCCGAAGGCCTGCAACCGTGCTGTGTCTCTAAACCACACAAAGCACCCGAACACATTGCTGAGCTGCACAAAGGTACTGATTTCACAACTCGGAATAGGGGGGGGGGGGGGCACCAATTGTATCCCCTTTACCAAACAAATAACATAAAAACTTTCGAATAAATGAAATGAATGAATACGTTTATTGGCCAAGTATTCACATACAAGGAATTTGCCTTGGTGCAATGCCACAAGTGACAACATGACATACAGTGACCAGTTCCACAGAATGACACGTAAACATTAATAATAAAACATTATTGGATTAAACATGTAATAAATAAAATACCATACAAAAGGAGGGCTACAGATTTTTGGTTATTAGTAGAGCTATAACTCGTGGAAAAAAACTGTTTTAATTCTGGCTGTGGCAGCTTTGACAGTCCGGATGTCTCCTTCCGAGGGAAGTGATTCAAAGAGTTTGTGGCCAGGTGAGAGGGGGGTCAGAGATGAACTTGCCCGCTCATCTTCCTGCATCTTGCAGTGTACAGTTTCCAAATGATGGAAGGTTGCAGCAATAATCTTCTCAGTCTGATCGGAACGATTCGCTGGCAGCCTTCTGGATGTCTGCTTGTTTGCTGAGCAAATCCAGACCATGATGTAGAAGGTGAGAGACAGACCCACGATGGAGTGGGAGAATGTAACCTTCACGTGGTCCGCCCTTTTTTCCGACTAACCAATCAGCTCGACTTGCACAAACGGAAGTCAAATAAGAACAATTGTCCAACAACATTTAGCTGTCACGCCACACGAAAGAAGAAGACCTCTATGATGGCCGTGTAGAATTGGACCTCATGCCTGTGCAGATTGTGCTTCCATCAGATGCCGCGTGGAAGTACATCCTCCAGGTGCACCTTTTTGACTGCGTAGTCGGTGGTGGCCCCCCCATTTAAGGTTTCATTGCCCCTCTCTTTAGTCAGAGTGAGCCCCCATTTAATAATCATTCAGTATTAATATGCCAATATATCTATGAATACAGACGTAAAGAAAATGAAAATGAGGCAATGATCTTAGAAACGTAGAACCATAGAAAATAGGTACAGGAAGTAGTCATTCGGCCCTTTGATCCAGCACCGCCATTCAATCACTCACAAACCAACTGACTCCCACTAGCTACCTGGATCACGACACTCTTCCTCCCACCACTGCTTCCTGTCAAGACTCCATCCCTATTTCCAATTCCTCCGTCTACTGCCGCAAAACAAAAAATTTCTGCTCCAGGATGAGGTTTTCCACACCAGGTCATCACAAATGGCTCATTCTTCAAGAAACGGGATTCCCCCCCCCACTATTGATGAGGCTCGCATACTCAGGGTCTTCCTCCATACCACGCAACACTGCCTTTCTGGGCCTCCTTCCTCCAACAGGCCAGAGTGAGCAAAACACCAGCAAGCTGGAGGAACAGCCACCTCATATTCCTCTTGGGGAGTCCTGCATCCTTTTGGCTTGAACATTTAATTTTCTCAATTCTGTTAACCCTTGCTGTCTTCCTCCTTCCCACCTCTCCATCATCCCTCGGGCCCTGGGCATTCCATCTATCTCTAATCTCCCTCCCCCCACCCCAGTCGCACTAGCTTCCATTATCACACCACAAACAGCTTACAATGGCTGTTCCCTTTATCATCGATACTTTTTTGCATAACTTTCATTCATTGTTCCTTATCTCGTCCACATCACCGGTCTATATCTCCCGTTTCACTGATTCCTGACCCAATCTGAAGAAGGGTCTCGACATCTAAACGTCGCCTATCTCCTTCGCTACTTAGATGCTGGCTGCACCCGTCTGCAGTTTCTCCAGCCTTATTTTGTGGTTACTCCACCGCCATTCAATATTGTGGTGGTGTTTTTTGTTATTTTGATGCTGATCATGCCTAAATCAGTATCCCTTCCTGCTTTTTCCCCATATCCCTTGATTCATTAGCCGTATTATCTTCACACAGTTTGTTCATAAGACCATATATCCACAACTCTATCCTGATTGACTTCATGATGTCCACCACTGATGTGGGCAGTGCAAGCACCAGCCGTGAAAGAGGGAATGAAAAACTTAGATCAGAGGGATGGGGAGAAGAGAGGAAAAAATAAAATGTAAAAGTCCAGAGCCGGAAAAGGAACAAAATAGAACGGCAAAAAACTAAAATTAAATGTGGATATGTGTTATGATAATTGCCTCCAGGACTAGACTGAAGGGCTCGAATGTATCTGATAGAGATGTGGTGGGTTCCCTCCGCTTTGTAGCCATTCCCATTAGCTGGAGATGGGCATTAGTGAACCAATGCAAGTGAAAATGTGTCTAGCTTCAGTGAAATTTTGGCAATAATATGAAGTTTCTAGTAAGTTATTGTCAAGTATTCACAAACAAGGAATTTGCCTTGGTGCTCCGCCCACAAGTAACAACATGGCAAACAGTGACAGTTGACTCAGAAAACACTAAACATTAATAATAATAAAAACATTACTGATAAAATCACCAATTGATCCAATGCAAGTGAACCAACAAAATACCAAATAAAGGTGAGGCTACAGATTTTAGGCTGTTGGTAGAGCAACTACTCGTGGTAAAAACTGTTATCGTCTGGCTCAGTGGACAAATATATTTTCACACTATATTTTGCATAAATTTTTTTTTCTGTAGTGTCTTAATGTATTCTTACTTAATCTTATATCTCATGATTGGGTTTGTCTGAGAACCATACAGGCCCATATCCATCTTGCCCATGCTGACCCGAATGTCCCATCTTACACACTAGTCCGACTTGCCTGCATTTTTGGCCCATAAATCCTCTAAATCTATCTTATCCATATACCTGTCCAAATATCTTTTAAAGTATTGTACTAGTTCCCTGCCTCAACCACCTTCCTCTGGCAGGTTGTCCCATACTACCCACCACCCTCAGCACGAGACAAAGCTTACACCTCAATTTTCCCAATTAATCTTTCCCCTCTCACTTGTAAAACCTGATTCCCTCTGGTTCCTTGACATTCTCCTTACTTTGGGTAAAAGTTCTTTGCTATTCATCCTATCTATAGCCCCTCATGATCTTATTCACACCTCCATAAGATCACCTTCAGCCTCCCACACTCCAAGGAACCTGTGTTCAAATCCTAACCTTTGCATATTGTATGTGTAGAATTTGCATCATTTCCAAGTGACCTCACATGGTGTCCTCCAGGTGCTCCGGTTTTCCCTCCCACACTCCCAAAGACCGTGCTGGGTTGTATGTTTAATTGGGCCTTCTGTAAAGTTGTCCCACGAGTCTGTAGGGGGTGATGAGAAAAGTGGGATAGCATGGAACAAGGGTGAATGGGTGGATCTATGGTCGCTGTAGGCCGCAAGTCCTGTTTCCATGCTGTATGTTTTAAATCAATCTGTTTCCTGTTTTGAACCTCCACTGCCTCAATCTGAGGGCAGATTCTCACGTGTGTTTTGGACAGAAGAAGAATTTGTTAATATCAATTCTACAATGCTATTTATCTCTTTGAAGCTTCGGTAATACACATTTATATTGTTGGCCATCTCACTCCTTTACAACTTCAATTCTTGGATATTTTCTTTCTCTGCTTAGTAATGCCCGTCCTCATTCACAGATGATTCCTCTTACAACAGTAATCCTGTTGTGCGGTTTTGTGGTGAATCGGAACAACTTGCTACAAATTGTTGTAAGGAAACAAACTGCAGATAGCTGTTTTAAACTGACTCTCAGTCTGAGAAGGGTCTCGAACCCGAAACGTCACCCATTCCTTCTATCCAGAGAATGCTGCCTCTACTCCCGCAGAATTCACCATCAATTCTGTGTCTAACTTGGTATAAATTGTTTTTTCCCCATTATTTAGATCGGCCAGCTGGTGGAGTGGCTCTGTCTCAGCACATACAAGCTCAGAATGTACAATCATAATGTGTCATTTCTGTGGACATCCTTATCCAAACCGAAAATATTGTCAGAGATGGAACAGAAATTTGGAAGATCCTTTTTTCTTATCTCTCAACAATTATGTGAACACGACGGATGAAAATGTATTCGACTTAAAATGATGACTCGCATGATGTCCACATTATTCTTTGTCCACTGAGGATCTTCCTTGGCCTAGCACCTCCGACATGCATGCCTGAAGCATGACCGCATTCTAGATGCTCCTGGGAATAGATTTTAGTCTAGAGAACAGCTAGTAAACAGATTTTCAGCCCACATGTAGATCCAACATCTGAGACCATCGATCCATATTATCTTACTTTCTCCTCCACTCTACACACTAGGGGCAATTTACAGAGACCAATTAAACCTACAAACCCCACGTCTTTGTGATGTGGGAGAAACAGGAGAACACAGAGGAAACCCACGCATCTCAGAGAAAACCGTGAAACCCCACACGGACAGGACATCGAGGTCAATACTATCTCACTATGC